>CM064529.1:42584251-42786751 GCA_032716605.1 Paralithodes platypus
AGCCGGACTAAATATAGAACTAGCCAGAATAAATGCCGAAGAAGCCAGAATAAAGACCGAACATTATGAATATCAATATCGTACGGCTCAACTAAATGTCAATACAAATGCTCCCTTAATTGCTCCCCCTCTGGGATTGACTATGACTAGTGTCATTCCACCTTTCACTGAGGATAATGTGCAGGATTTCTTTGTTTTGTTTGAGGAAGTTGCTGGAGGTATGAAGTGGACAAGAGATCAATGGCCTTTTATGTTACAAACCGTTTTGACAGGGCAGGCTCGAACCACGTATTTGTCAGAAGTAGCAGAGGTTAGGCAGGATTATGACAATCTCAAAGAAGCTATCCTAAAAACCTATCAATTGCAGCCTGAGGCTTACAGGCAATCTTTCCGTAAAAACCAGAAGAAAGTAGAAGAAACCCATAAGGTATTTGCCAGGACCATGACTAAAACTTTCAATCATTGGGTCAAGAGTAAGAAAGTCACAAGCTACAACGATCTGAAGGAGTTGGTCCTGTTAGAAAAATTTCCTATGGAAAATTGATTCTTCTGTAGCCTATCATTTAAAGGGGAAAAAGGTAGATTGTCTTGCCGACGCCGCTGACATGGCTGACACATACGTGCTCAACAACAAAATTCGTGGAAAGAAGCCCTACGATAATTCTAGTTCTAATTTTAAGTATCCCAATCACAAATCTGACAGACCCAGTCACAAGCCTGTAACGTCTTCCCCAGCTAGCCAAAATAGAATTGTTCCCCCAACTAAAAATGCGACTCAGGGCAATGGTAACAGAGGTGGGGCCCAAATTAATAGTAATGCTCAAAGAGGGAACGTTCCCGTATCCCCTAAAGTATGTACTTTTTGTGGCATGAGAGGCCACCTAGCTTATCAGTGCTGGGCCAAGGAGAAAACCGAGAGATCGGGGCAGACAGTTGCCGCCGTATCTCAAATTCCATATGTGCCTTTAACCCTTCTTTAGCGGCCTATGCGGTTTATTTATATGTACCGCCCAGCGGGGTGTTTTTAGCCAAAATAGGGCTGTTTACGTGATCATTTTCATGCCTAAATAAGACCCAGAACGTAAAACAAGTATCTATCCCTGAAAGGGCATAAACAGAGCTTTCGAATGACACCATAACGATCCTTTTATGATGGCTAGTTTTCTTGCAATAACCGTGCAACGCGAGTGCAAAAAGCATGTAATTAGCCACTTTCCCGATACAATTCCGTATATAGCGAGTGAGAGAGGGAGGAGGGAGCTGAGATTCGTGTCAGTAGGTTCGCCGCGGTGGTCTGGAGCAGTCATACGCTCGCTAGTCTCCTGCCACCACTTGTCTCTCTCTCTCAGCAACATTACGTGCTGAAATTGCCACTCGACCTATGTCGAGCGCCGCCACATAGTCCAGCTTTATTAAATACGACTTATGTGGTGAGCCGCTTTTTAAGGGTTAATGCAGGGCTCCCGACAGAAGGAGTTCCTAGCACCAAAAGTTCCTTTAATGCAGGACTCCCGACAGGAGTACCTAGCACCAAAAGTTCCTTTAATGCAGGACTCCCGACAGAAGGAGTACCGTACCTAACAGCTAACGTAAATCATCTAGACAGGGGTGTAGTAGCATGTGTGGTGCAACCCACTAGGGTTAAGCCAATAATAATTTCACCATCAGTGCAGGACAGTTTATTATTTCATCTGGCAACGTGAGATTAAATGGTTGTATGCATGAGGTAAAAATTCTGAGAGACACAGGTTCTACTAGCACCCTCATGGTGAATCCTTACACTGAGTGCCCACCTGGCGAACCAGTTGTAATGAGAGGTGCTGGAGGCCAATTTTATGCATACTTGGTAAAAGGCGAAATTGAATGTGAGTTACTACAGGGAGAGGCCACCATAGCTTTGTGTAGGTCCCAAGATATCCCTGTGCCTGAGGTAACACTTCTTTTGGGGAATGATGTAGCAGGTGAGAAGGTCCGACCAGACCCCATTTTGTCACTTTCCCCTGTTAACGAGCCACTAACCGGTGAGCTCGAAAAGGAGATGCCAACAGTTTTCCCTGTGTGTGCTGTCACACGTTCAATGTCTCAAGTAGCAGTTCCCTCAGACAGAAATGTACCGAATGTAAGAGTTGATGAAAGGGATGATGAGAGTGTGAATGACGCTCCAACTGTGCCTGATGATGTGACTGAGGTGGATTTATCTGACACCTTTATGGCTCATCTTGACCCTAACGATGACCATGAAACCCCTCCAAATTGTCCTAGTGGCCTGGTAGAGCTACAGAGAGATGATAGTGAATGCAAGGAGTTAGCTGCCAGGTCCGTGAGTGAAGAGGAATGTGAGAAGGAGGGTGGTGAATGTTTCTACCTCAAAGGAGGAGTATTGTGGCGTAGATGGAGACAGCCACACCGACCAATCGATGACGGGGCCTGGGTTGTCCATCAAGTAGTAGTCCCCAAACCTTGTCGTAGAGATATCATGGAAATGGCACATTGTATACCATTGGCAGGACACCTAGGTGTGAGAAAAACTCTAGACAGAATCAGAGCCCACTTTTACTGGCCAGGAATGCGTGCAGATGTAGTGGAGTTTTGTAGAGTGTGTCACACTCTAGAGGATCAAGATACGTAACAATATATATATATATCGCAAATAAATGTAAACTACTAAATGTTTTTATACTCACAGCCGGACTTGAACCACCGACAGTCAGAACAAGTGCTCATAGTTTAATCCACTTCACCACGGCGTGATAGAGGATACTTGTCTGCAGTGGATTAAACCATGGACACTTGTCCTGACTGTTGGTGGTTCATGTCCGCCTGGGAGTATATATATATAATTACATTTATGATCACATTGAATCTTAACCATTGGAATACTTATCTACAGTATAATAAGGTCAGCGTAACACTATTTTGTAGCATTTTGAATAAGGTGTAATTCAAATATAAAATACATATAAGAAAGAAATAGTGATCATAATCTGTGACCTTCACCATTCACCTTGGCCTTTGAATAACAAAAACACAAAATTTGGACAATCGTTGCATTGACCAACCGAATATGCCAGCAAAATTTGGTGACGATACTTAACCCGTTCAGTACAGTTCTGCCGGTTTC
This sequence comes from Paralithodes platypus, assembly GCA_032716605.1. NCBI lineage: Eukaryota > Metazoa > Arthropoda > Malacostraca > Decapoda > Lithodidae > Paralithodes > Paralithodes platypus. The sequence continues at coordinate 42,587,373 of CM064529.1, forward strand.
ATTTCATAATGGATATTAAGACGATTTTATTTAGTTTATGAAGGGCCTCAATAAAATTAGCAGGCTTTCAACTATCTTAACCCTTTTTACTCCCACAGATCCTTCATAAGCTCCACTTAATTGTCTAATTATAGCTAGAATATAATAACAAAAATGTCATCGGTTCAAAAAGGGTTAAACAGTCTAGGGAGAGTATAAAGAAAATGATTAACACTTATCTTTTGTTCTTTGACCTTGGCCTTTAACCTTAAGTATTATAATATAAAACAGTATACATTTGATTGAAATAGATGTTATTTAAGTATAATGCAACCAACAGTCGTCAGCTTATCGAAAATTGAGTATTTTTTTATGACGAAGGTTAACTTATGACATTGGCCTGTGACCTTGACCTTTATGTAGGCTTATATTGTTTTTGCTTTGATGTAACCCGAGAATATCAAGTAAGTGTGTCAAATTTCAATAAAGATCATCAGGTAGTTTCAGAGGTATTAAAGGAATAGTTGACCTTGACCTTTGACCTTCATTATGATCCAAATTATGTCTGAAAATTTAATATTTTAATTTTCCCTTATAGCACAACTGTCTCAACGAATTTTGTGAAGTTTACATGAATAGTAAAGAAATTAGCATTTTACCTTATATTTGACATTGACCTGTGACCTTGACCTATCAAATGGAATTATGTTTATTCTTGTATGGCCTTGCTCTAGGCATTCCGAATATGCATGATATGCCTAATGATAATCTTACATTACATAAGAAATACTAGTAAAATCATATTTCGACCTTTAACCTTGACCTTTGACCTTGACCTTTGACCTTAGAATTTTGCATCAAGGATTTAGTTAGCTTACCAGCAATGTTTGTATTAACTAGCATTATGAATATGGTGTAATTCATATATAAACTTATTGATTATTGATATATAATCACTATTACAAATAGTGATCATATACTGTGACCTTGACCTTTGACCTTTAACTAAAAATAATATACATATATTTGGATGGTCGTCGCATTGACCAACTGAATTTGCCTGTATAATTTGATGACAATACATTGAACAGTCAAGGAGGAGTTTTGGGAAAATGACAAATACACTTGTTTGGACCTTGACCTCTGACCTTAACTATAACAATATTTATGTGAAATTTGATATATATGATATTTAAATATTAAGTCATAACACAGCCATTTTTGTTTTTATTTGATTTATCTTTTTTTAATAAATAATAAAAGTTGACCTTTGACCTTGACCTTTATGTAAGAGTATATTTTTGTTTGCATTGACATTGCCCATGAAAATCAAATAAGCATGGCTAATTTCATTAAAATCCATCAGTTAGTTTCCTATATATTAATAGAATAGTTGACCTTTATCTTGACCTTTATATGTCTCAACATTTATTATTTTCCTTTCCATTTAATGTGCAACTATCTCACCAAATGTTGAGAAGTTTGCATGAAAAGTAAAGAAAATAACATATTGACATTTTATTTTATTTTGACCTGTGGCCTTGACCTTTCATATGGAATTGAATAGTTTATTGTATGACCTTGGCCTAGGTATTCCGAATATACATGGTAAGCCTAGCAAGAAGCTAACAGTTATTATAAGAAATAATAGTAAAAAAACTAATTTGACCTTTGACCTTGAACTTTGACCTTACCCTTTAGAATATTTATCTAAAATTTGTGCAATACGATATCAAGGTTACCAGTAACTTGTATAGTGAAAATGAAGAAATTTGAATCAAAACTAAACATAAATAGTATAAGTTGACCTTTCACCTTGACCTGTGACCTTGACCTTTATGTAAGAGTTAATTGGTTTTGTCATTTACATTGCCCAGGAAAATCAAATAAACATGACTTAATTTCATTAAAATTCATCAGTTAGTTTCATATACATTTATAGAATAGTTGACCTTGACCTTTGACCTTGACCTTGATGATATGTCTCAAAATTTATTATTATCCTTTTCATTTAAAGTACAACTATATCGCCAAATTTTGTGAAGTTTCCATGAAGTTATGAAATTAGCATATCGACCCTTTATTTGACATTGACCTGTGAACTTGACCTTTCATATGGAATTGTATAGTTTCTTGTATGACCTTGTCCTGAGTATTTCGAATATACATGGAACGTCTAGTGAGAATCTAACAGTTTACATAAGAAATACTAGTAAAACAAAATATTTTGACCTTTGACCTATGACCTTACCCTTCATAATATTTATCTAATATTAGGTCAATAAGATATCGAAGTTACCAGTAACTTGTATAGTGAAAATGAAGAAGTTTGAGAAAAAACTAAGACACATGAAATATTGACCTTATTTTTAACCTTGACCTTTAACCTTAACCTTTGAGTTAAATTGAAAATTTTATTTACTGACATTACTTTACATTACTGACCTTCGCATTGACCAAATGAATATACCTGTGAAATTTGGTGAAAATCCATTGAACGGTCTAGGAGGAGTTTCCGGACGGACGACGATGACAGACGACGGATGATGACGACGACAACGACGACAGACAAGCTGAATGATGGTGCACAGTATACGGGCGGGATCTGTGTGCGCGATACCATAGAATAAAATAGAATCAAATAGAACATTAAAAATAAAAATAGGAAAAGTGGGGATCGGGCCTGAGCATACAGATAGATAGATAGCTCCCTTCTCCAGAATCAGTCTAAGAAAGAGTTGTATTTTTAGGTTGTTGTATAATCTAGAATGGTATGTGTTGCCTATTTTTAATTATTATCAAAAGTAAACACTTTCCCAGGCCTATTCTGTAAACGCTCTAACTCCAAAGAGTGAACCAATTTTCCCAGTCTTTTTTGTCTACTCACAAGTAAGCTTGGGAACTCTCTCCCTCATTTTATCTTTCCCTCATCTTATGACTGTTTCAGGCTCCGTGTTTCTAGATATTTTGACTCTAACGTCGTACATTGAATTAGGCTCTCTTTCACTCTTAACTTTGTGGGGGACAAAAAAGAAAAATCGAAAAGCTTTCTCTCTATCCTCTATTTCTCTTTATTCTCTATCCCAGAATAAACGATACATTACATACTTTCTTCTCGGAGGTAGAGTATACATGTTGGAAAGAGTAAAGGTTAAGCTCTAGTTACCTCATACGTTTCAGATGAGATTGAATTTGCTCCGGGATGATGAAAATCAGGTCGCTCTTGGGAAATTCATGGTGTTTATAATATGGAGACTTAATTATGACTAAGAATTTGATTAAAGAGCATTCCGTGAATTAAAAATACACAACTCTAAACGTTTTCTAGGTAAACGATCGTAGCATACGCAATATATTTTCAGATTTAGAGGAACAAATGTTTACAGAAAATGACGTTGTTATTGGTATTACAGAATCTTGGCTCAATACAGAAGACAGATACATTTTAGCAGAGTATTCACTTCCCGGTTATGTAATGTTTGAGAACAGCCGAATAAATAAAAATGGAGGTGGTATTTTACTTTTTATACAAAAAATCTTAACCCAACCCTCTTGTTATAACCTCAAATTGTGAACATCGTCACATCCTTTCTGCTAATAATAGAGGTATATAAAGGTACACAAATTAATAATACTTGCACTCCAACCCATGGAAATAACGTCCTTGACCTTGTACTTTCAACATAAGAAGAATTGATAGAGAATTTGAATGTCGGTGATGAATTCAGTAACAGCATAATAATAATAATAATAATAATAATATTTATTCAGTTATCATTTTACAATGTTAGTACCACATAATATGTTACAAATATGACATGTACCAGCCTTGCATAATTCAAACTAAGGATAGTCCAATAAGGCCGTTAGGCGTATTTCCATTGGGGTCCTTGTGGGATTAGGTTAGCTGGGGAAAAAGGGGAGGATAACAAAATGTAGATCCTTTAGAGAAAGTATTTTTAGGGGGTTATTTTAAGATACCTTACATCCTATAGTAATTATCAGTAATAAGTAATCAGTAATCATTTCAGTTTGTTTTGCCTATCTCTTATATCGTATTTAGTAGTAGACATAAGCTTGGTGCTCCCTTCTCGCAGCTGTCCGGTTCAGGTGCTCCTTCAAGCTACGTCTGAAGGAATACAGTGTTCTCTTTTCACGGACTGACTGGTGTAGGTCGTTCCAGTCTTTGATGCCCGTGAAGAAGAATGTTAGCTTACCCTGTCCTTGGATGCTCGGGACCGTAAAATTAAACATCCTATTTCTTGTATTATGTCCACTCCTCTCATTTGCTTTAACAAAATTACTCTTTAAATACTCTGGAGCTCTGTCATAGAATATCTTGAAGGCATTAGTGACCCTGATATGTTTGTCCCTGTCAGAGACATTGAGCATACCAAGTGACTGAAGTTGTTCCTGGCCAACATGCGATCTGGGTCCTATGTTCAGCATGAACCTAACCATTTTATTTTGAGTGAGCTGAAGTTTGTGCTGTGCTGATTTAGATGATGCAGAGTACCAGGATGACACAGAATAGTCAAAATGGCATTGAACAAGCGCTTGACATAGGGTCTTTTTGGTTGCCGCTGGCAAGCATCCCACCTGTCTATACAGGTATTTTATACGTGCTCTACATTTACTCAGGACAGATTCCAAAATTGTTTCACCTGACAGAGTCGAGTCCAGTTTTAGTCCGAGATATTTCACTTGTGACACTTGTTAAAGGAATATCATTACAGTTGACCGAGAAGCCCACAATGTCTTTCAGTTTGCGTTTTGTTCCACATAAGATGGCTTCTGTCTTGCCCAGGTGAAGAGATAGTCTATTGTCCACTAGCCAATCACTACACGATTCTAGTTCTATGGAAAGTGAAGCGGCAATACTTATTGGGTCTTTTCCTGAAACCAGAAGCACGCCGTCGTCAGCATACAGTAATAATTTACACGAGACGCTCAGTTCCATGTCGTTCACATAACAGAGAAAGAGTAAGGGACCAAGGCTGCTTCCCTGCGGGACCCCACAGTTAATTGGCATAGGATCAGATATATTATCATCAATTATGACTCTTTGTGTTCTACCACTAAGATAAGATTTAAACCAGTTCACTGACCCAATGCCCATTGCTTGTAGTTTATTACAGAGGATATCATGGTCTACTGTATCAAACGCTTTTTGTAGCTCAAGAAGAACCATACCGGTGTAGTTACCTTTAGAAATTTCTTTACGAATGTGATCTGTTAAGTGGATGAGACAGGAGTCTGTCGAGTACATGCATCTGAAACCTGATTGAAACTTATAGAATAGATAATTTTCTTTGAGGTAGTGTTCAATTTGGGTGTATACAGCTCTTTCAAGGATTTTTGATACAATACATAATATGCTAACTGGTCTGTAGTTGCCAACATCTAGTTAATTTCCTTTCTTGAATAGAGGGGTTACAATAGCTTCCTTCAGTTCAGCAGGTACAGTGTTGGTGTTAATTGACTGGTTGATGATGTGGGTTAAGGGGACTTGCTATACCAATGGCTCCATCTCGTAGAAATTTGGCAGGAATTTTGTCTGGTCCTGTGCTTTTATGTACATTTAGGTTAGAGAGCTCGTCAAATGTGTATTTTGATGTAACATTTTGCAATCCAAAAGTGTTCGGGTGTATGCCTTTATCCCTGTAGAAATTTCGAAAGGTGGCCGTTGTTGTTGTGTATTTATTGAGAGGTTGCGGTAGGTTTTGTGCAAGTGTGTTTGCTATGGAGGTGAAGAAGGAGTTGAAGTAGGTTGAAATTTGTCATTTATCGTGGCAAACCTGATCATTAATGTTGAGAGCAATATTAGTGTTAGACGAATCCCTTGCCTTGTTGCTGTAGCCTGTTGTTTTTAAGTGCCTCCATCGTTTTTTGGGGTTATTTTGATATTCCTCTGCCTTACTGTGGAAATAATTAGATTTCGCTGATTTAATTGTCCTGCTTAGTTTATTCCTAGGCCTGTTGAACTCATGTTTCAGACCTTGATCCTGTCTATTTTTCACTAGCCTTTTTAACAGAGTGTTACTATGTTCCAGATGGTGTAGTATGTCATTGTTGATCCATGGGTCTGACCTTGCTTTAATTCGTATGTCTTTCAGAGGAGCTATTTCGTCTAGGATGTTTGTGATGATGGTTCTGAAGCCAACCATCATGCGATAACTTTCAGTTTAAAGTTTACTAGTAACAGACCAAATAGAAGCATTGAGAAAGTCCCAAGTTTCAATAAAGCAAACTTTCGTAAACTTAGAGCAATGTTTAAAGAAACTGACTGGAACTTTCTAATTAACAATAACGACATAAATAAATCTAGGGAATTACTTGTAACCACTTACCTAAAAGCAGTGCAACACTGCATAGCATCGAAAATATGATGTACAGGCCATAATGATAAGCCCAAATGGTGGAATAAATAGATTTCAGACTGCTTGCTAAAAAGATTGCTAATGATAGATTAAAATCGTCACAAAATGACAAAGAACGGGTGTAATTGGTAGAACTATGACGCAAAGACAAAAAGTGATTAAAGCAAAGTAAACAGACCCTGGAGTTACATGTTGCGAATCAAGGTAAAACAACCCCGAAAGAATTCTATAGTTTTATCAGAAAGCAGAAAGTAGTTACTTCAACTGCTGGGCCGTTAGTCGATAAACATATATAATACACCAAAGACGAAGTACAATTAACCTCTCGGCTGCGCATGGGGGGTATGAGACACCACACGCCTGTGCGCACGTATTTGAGCTGTTCCCATCACTAACATCGTTATTTTACCATAAATATCGTTAATACTTATTCATTTGCGCCTATTTTACCATTAATATGAAGATATTAACCAGTTACAACAATAAAACAAGTGGAAACAGTGTTTGGCTGGTCAAAATTGCGAAATGAAAGTGAGAGTGTGTGTGAGTGAGTGTGAGCCAACCTTCCACTCACGAAGCTTTGAGAGACACTGGAGGTACCTCTCAATTCTCTTCCTGACTTCTCCCCTAATTCCCACGCTTGGTAACACTGATGACAACGCCCTGCTAGCAACTCGCTAATGTTAGCACGAAAATAGACCACAGAATAAGGGAATAACAGGGAAAATAGGGGATAATTGAAGGAGGGGGGGAAGTGGGGAAGGAGGAAATGTGGAGGAGTGATATTTGGCATGCCCCAGGGGCGAAAAAAAGAAAAGAAAAGGGTTCAAATTTTTTTGGGGTGTTTTAAATTATTTTTTTAGCCCCAGGATCTTAAGAGTCTTCCCACAGTCGCCCAGGGAAACTCTTAACACCTTACGAGCGGCCTATGCGGTTTATTTATGTGTACCGCCCAGCGGGGTGTTTTTAGCCAAAATAGGGCTGTTTACGTGATCATTGTCATGCCTAAATAAGACCCAGAACGTAAAACAAGTACCTATCCCTGAAAGGGCATAAACAGAGCTTTCGAATGACACCATAACGATCCTTGTATGATGGATAGTTTTCTTGCAATAACCGTGCAACGCGAGTGCAAAAAGCAGGTAATTCGGTACTTTCGGTACATAATTGAGTATGTAGCGAGTGAGAGAGGGAGGAGGGAGCTGAGATTTGTGTCAGTAGGTTCGCCGCGGTGGTCTGGAGCAGTCATACGCTCGCTAGTCTCCTGCCACCACTTGTCTCTCTCTCTCAGCCACATTACGTGCTGAAATTGCCACTCGAGTTATGTCGAGCGCCGCCACATAGTCCAGCTTTATTTAACTCGACTTAAATGGTGGGCCGCTTTTTAAGGGTTAAGAGTCTTCCCGCAGTTCCTGGGTAAATGAGTAATGCCCTAAATACCGTCTTTGCATCAGTTTTTACGACAAAAGACCTCACTGATATCCCTACAGCATCGCCGATTCGGATTGAAAATTCTGATGTTCTAAGCAATATTAGCATTACAGAGGAAGAAATATTGAAATGGTTAGATAATTTCAAGGTAAATACATCGCCTGGACCTGATACAATCTCACCTAGAGTTCTGAAGGAAGCTAAGGATTAGCTCTCCAAACCACTGACATTGCTATTCAATAAATCCTTGCAGTCAGGAACTATGCCCGATCAGTTGAAGCTAGCCAACGTAACACCAATACTAAACAAAAGGCAGCAAATCCCTACCCAGTAACTATCGTCCAATTAGCTTAACCTCAGTTCCATGTAAAATGCTAGAAACACCCATAAGAGACAAACTCGTAAATCACTTAAGGCAAATAAGATACCTAAAGATACTCAACACGGTTTGGTTTTCGTAACAAACGTTCCTGCATAACAAACCTCTTAGACTTCTTCTACGATATCCTGAACCTCTATGATGAGAAAAAAGCTGTAGATATTATATACCTTGATTTTCAAAAGGCCTTTGACAAAGTTCCCCACAAACGAATACTGCTAAAACTAAAAGCGAATGGAATACAAGACGGTGTGTTGAAATAGATGGAAAATTGGCTCAGCGACAGAAAGCAAAGAGTAGTCATGCACGGTAAGGCATCTAAATGGGCCAATGTAAGTAGCGGGTTACCCCAGGGATCGGTACTTGGACCAATTTTATTTCTAATTTACATCAACGACATAGATGAGGGTCTCACCTGTACAATCTCAAAGTTTTCTGACGATACAAAAATTGCATTTAGCATACTCTCAAAACATCAAGTTGATGATATGCAACACAATCAAGATAAGTTGTTATGTTGGACCTAAATTTGGCAAATGAGTTTCAATGCGGATAAATGTAAAATACTACATATCGGATACCAAAATGGGAAAGCAAACTATTCGATGAATGGCACTCAGCTTAAGAGTGTAGACAGAGAAACCGATCTGGGAGTAACAATGTCGAGTAACCTAAAACCGAGTCAACATTGTTCAGAAGTTGTTAAGAAGGCAAACAAAATAATTGGCTTTATAGGCAGGTCATTTGAGCATAAATCCAAAGAAGTTATCCTAACCAAAAACAAATCCTTAGTCCGCCCTCTTCTGGAATACTATGTTCAATCCTGATGCCCTTATTACCAAAAAGATATAGACAAGCTAGAACAAGTTTAACGTAGAGTTACCAAAATGATACCTAGCCTAAAGAACAAACCATACAAGGAGCGTCTTAGATTATTAAATATATTTTCGAACCCAACGCAGATTAAGAGGTGACTTAATTCAAGTGTTCAAAATCATCAAAGGCATTGACAATATGAACTTTAGTAAGTACTTCTGTATTGACCAATCTAAATACACACAGGGAAATGGTTGCAAAATTATTGGTAAATCTTTTAACTCACACACATCTAAGAATATCTTCTTAAATTGAGTTGTCAACTTGTGGATTGAGCTTCCCCGAGACGATATAGACTGCAGTACCGTAGATTCTTTTAAATTTCGCCTCGACAAATATCTTGCATCAAACCCGCGACTGACTGTGTTTGTAAATTAATAACTTTATGTTATTCCCTCCTCAGATTCATCAAGGATTATTGCGTGTATTTATTACCAAGATGTTATTCTCTTTTTCCCAGATATACGAAAGATCACTTATAACTGTGTTGTGTTACTAACCCATCTGTCCCCTACTAACTTCCTAATCCTGCCACGGTCATTAGTTTTGGGGCATTAGTTCCCTTTCCAATTTCCTCTTACCCACTCTAAACCACTGTTTGGACACTTGATCCTTAGTGTTTTGGAGGACAAGCAGCCTAGAGGGGTCACTAGATCTGTTGATGCTTGATTTCCTTTGTATTCCTTTGTAAGCATTTCTCTTCTCATAATCTGCTCTCAGATCGCCAGTATGGCTTCCTTAAGGGTCGCTCTACTGGTGATCTTCTTTCATATCTTACTAACTCCTGGTCATCCTCCTTTCGGGACTTCGGTGAGACTTTTTCTATTGCACTAGACATGTCGAAAGCCTTCGATAGAGTCTGGCATAAATCTTTAATTTCTAAACTATCCTCCTTCGGTTTCTATCCCTCCATCTGTGCCTTTGTCTCTAATTTCCTTTCCGGCCGTTCCATAGCCGCGGTTGTGGACGGCCATTGTTCACTTCCTCACCCTATAAACTCCGGTGTTCCTCAGGCTCTGTCCTATCTCCTATTCTCTTTCTAATTTTTATAAATGATCTCCTTAACTGTACCTTAATTCCCATGCATTCATACACAGACGACTCAACCTTACACTACTCCATTAGTTTTTTAGAACGCCCCAGCCAGCAATCCCTCAACGACAAACGTAATGAAGCCATAGAACTCTTAAATTCTGATCTAAATACTATTTCCAATTGGGGCAGAGAAAACCTTGTTAACTTTAATGCTTCCAAAACCCAATTTCTCCATCTATCTACCCATCAGGATCTCCCAGCGGACTATCCCTTATTCTTCAACAATACAAAAATCAACCCTTCATCTTCTCTCAATATTCTTGGTGTCTCTTTTTCTTCTGCTCTCATTTGGAAGGACCATATAACCAGTCTTGCTAAGGCAGCCTCCCAGAAGCTGGGTGTGCTCAACCGCCTTAGGGGGTTCTTTTCCCCTGCACAGCTTCTTGCTCTGTACAGGGGCATAGTGCGCCCTTGTATTGAGTATTGTTCACATATGTGGGGAGGTTCCTCTCACACCGCTCTCCTAGACAAAGTTGAAAGGAAGGCCTTTCGTATCATTAACTCCCGTCCACTCACCAACTCTCTGCAACCTCTCTCTCTGCGCCGCAATGTTTTGTTTTTTTTGTTTTTTTTTTCTATGTGATTGAGGGAGGCAAAAGGCATAACTGCCTATAGCGAGTGCCTCCCCCATAGTTGAAAGAGTGACAGGGCCAAAATCAAGGGACGTTCGATCCAAAATGCCTGGACACACGGAGCTTGAAGCAATTTAAGTCATAGGAAGAGGGAAAGACTGATTCTGGGAGAGAGTTCCAGAGCTCAGATGTTGAGTAGAAGAAAGTTTGAGAGTAACGTTTCACTCTTGGGTTGGAGAGTTGCACAGAGTAGGGGTGGGATTGAGTTGCAAGACGGGTACCACGTGCCCTACGTAAAGGAGGTGGTATGCACTGGGATAGCTCTGAGGAACACTGATTATTATAGTAGCGATAGAATAGCGAGAGAGATGCAACATTGCGGCGGAGAGAGAGAGATTGCAGAGAGTTGGTGAGTGGACGGGAGTTAATGATACGAAAGGCCTTCCTTTCAACTTTGTCTAGGAGAGCGGTGTGAGAGGAACCTCCCCACACATGTGAACAATATTCAATACAAGGGCGCACTATGCCCCTGTACAGAGCAAGAAGCTGTACAGGGGAAAAGAACCCCCTAAGGCGGTTGAGCACACCCAGCTTCTGGGAGGCTGCCTTAGCAAGACTGGTAATATGGTCCTTCCAAATGAGAGCAGAAGAAAAAGAGACACCAAAAATATTGAGAGAAGATGAAGGGTTGATTTTTGTATTGTTGAAGAATAAGGGATAGTCCGCTGGGAGATCCTGACGGGTAGATAGATGGAGAAATTGGGTTTTGGAAGCATTAAAGTTAACAAGGTTTTCTCTGCCCCAATTGGAAATAGTATTTAGATCAGAATTTAAGAGTTCTATGGCTTCATTACGTTTGTCGTTGAGGGACTGCTGGCTGGGGCGTTCTGAAAAACTAATGGAGCAGTGTAAGGTTGAGTCGTCTGCGTATGAATGGATGGGAATTAAGGTACAGTTAAGGAGATCATTTATAAAAATTAGAAAGAGAATAGGAGATAGGACAGAGCCCTGAGGAACACCGGAGTTTATAGGGTGAGGAAGTGAACAATGGCCGTCCACAACCGCAGCTATGGAACGGCCGGAAAGGAAATTAGAGACAAAGGCACAGATGGAGGGATAGAAACCGAAGGAGGGTAGTTTAGAAATTAAAGATTTATGCCAGACTCTATCGAAGGCTTTCGATATGTCTAGTGCATCTCTCTCGCTATTCTATTGCTACTATAATGATCAGTGTTCCTCAGAGCTATCCCAGTGCATACCACCTCCTTTACGTAGGGCACGTGGTACCTGTCTTGCAACTCAATCCCACCCTTACTCTGTGCAACTCTCCAACCCAAGAGTGAAACGTTACTCTCAAACTTTCTTCTACTCAACAGCTGAGTTCTGGAACTCTCTCCCAGAATCAGTCTTTCCCTCTTCCTATGACTTAAATTGCTTCAAACTCCGTGTGTCCAGGCATTTTGGTTCGAACGTCCCTTAATTTTGGCCCTGTCACTCTTTCAACTATGGGGGAGGCACTCGCTATAGGCAGTTATGCCTTTTGCCTCCCTCAATCACATAGAAAAAAATATATATATGTACCACCACCTTACAGTAGCCGCCATTGTGTTTAAATTTGATCTTAATCTAGAGTATAGACGATTCATTTACCTCTGTCACAGTATATGTTTTGATATTTAAGGGGAGATTTAAATATATTTGTGTATATATTTGGTTAGATGTTATTATTTCTATTTTCCTCCCTAGACTTCCATCAAGCTTTAAATAATTACTACCAAGACACCCCTATGAAATTTAACTGATTATTTTTCGGTATGAAAATGACCGAGTCCCTCCTAAATTCCTGGCAATTTCTGGCAAATTGCTCAACAGAAAAAAATTACACCTAAATGTCATGAAAGGTCTTCAAATAGCCAAACTATTGGTGCGAATGTCTCAAAATCTCTAAACTAATGGGGATAAGCATGAGAAAGTAGGTAGTTCAGACAACCTCCCCTTTACCAGCTGAGCCCCAGCTAGTTATTAATAAATATACCACCAGGGCCCAGCAGGTTTTGATTTTTTTTTCCAGAAACAATAGCGAATGGGTTAGGAATGAAGGAAAAACCCACAAAAAAACTATCAAAAAGCTCAAAAAATGGTCCTACAGAGCCCCCGAAAACGGATTTTACAAGAGTAAAAAATTGAAGGCAATTTCCCCAAAAAAACATGTTTTTGTGCACTCACGCACACACGGTTGGACTTTGAGGGTTTTCAACCATCGCCATGGGTGCGTGGGATACTTACACAGTTTCCATACAAATATGAGCCCTCTAGGTGCCATAGGACCGGAGTAATTGGGACCGGAGTGACACTGACGCAAACGTTGCGTCGCTGGGTTCTGGTGATCGAACATTGCCGACGCAACACGTGCGACGCTGGGATCCAGCGGGTTAAGGGACAGTTAAATAAATAAAATCATTTCCTGCTCTCACTATTGTTTCAAATTTCTTATTAGGGTACTGCATATCGTTGATTACCTCGAGCCACAGTTCAGTTATCAAAATATAAATAAAGTAGATAATTATGTAGTTTTCGCAATTACAAAAAAAAAAAAAAAAAAAAAAAATATATATATACTGCATATATAATTATATATACAGTATATACAAACATACATAAAACTGCATGCCCAACTCTGTGACTTTGAATTCTTAAATGGTGTTTAATATCTTTGGAAATAACTATATATATATATATATATATATATATATATATATATATATATATATATATATATATATATATATTTATATATATATACTGTATATACTGTATACAGGTGCTCCAGTTGACGTTTTCATATATGACAGGACTTATTCGTCAGGCAATAATAAGACTACTTTATTCTCTGACGTTCGGGGTGAGTATTATTACAGAGATATTACACATCAAAACTTATCGATAGATACTTCAAAATGCAGTCTAAGAGTCAAAGACGAATATTTCAAAGATAGCTTTGAAACATTCGTATTTAACTCTTAGACTACATTTTCTTTGTATCTATCGACAACCTTTAACCTTTAAAAGGCCAGCTATATGTAGTGAACACCACACTTCTGGGTGGCAATATTAGGCTCCATTCCTGCCTATAATCGTCATTTTACAATAAATATCTTATTACTTATTCATATGCGCCTATTTTACCTTTACTATGAATATAACAACAATAGAACAAGTGGGAATATCATTTTTCTGGTCAAAACCGCGAAAAAACATGAAGCGGCCCATTCATGATATGTGGAGCACAGTGAGGCAACCCCTCCCCTCGCGAGCTCTGGAGCATGACTGAGAGTCCCATCCCACAGTCTACCTCTGCCAACACACTGGCTAGGCACATACCACAGCCTGCAACCAACTTGCTAATGTTAGCACGAAAATATACCAATGAATTAGGGAATAAGAGGGAAAATAGGTGATAATTGAAGGGGAGGGGAGGATGGGATGTGGAGGAGTGATATTAGGTATAGAGGGAAAACAAACAAAATTTAAGTGCTACTGGGGCCTTTTAAATATTTTGTTTAGGCCTTCCTTCTTAAGAGCTTTCTCGCCGTTGCCCAGTAAAACCTCTTAAGAGTGTATTCGCCGTTCCTGGGTTAATGTGTAATATCTCCGTAATTATAAATACTCAACCCGAACGTCATAGAATATAATAGTCTTATTATTGCCTGTCGCATACTTCCTGTCATTTATGAAAACGTCAACTGAAACACCCTGTTTATATATATATATATATATATATATATATATATATATATATATATATATATATATACAGGGTGTCCCATGAGGAAAGGGCATAACTATGGGAAATTATAGAACAAAGTATTCTAAGCCTAAACTCTTCTATAAGAAATATTCCAAATCTCGACCGGTATCGAGGTATTGCATGTTGAAAATGGTATTTTCTTCAGTAATTTCCCATAAGGCTGGCCTAGCTGGCCTACTGCCTACCACACCTCCATCTTTCTGCACCTTTTTTACCATGTTATTATAAAGATACTATAATTCTGTAAGTTGCTAAATGATTATAGACATATTAGCTCACTTTGGACCAGTTAGAAATTATTTGACATGGGAGAGTCCATTACAGTGATGCAGGGGAGGACACTAACTTAAACCTTCAATATCTTTATAACGGTTGAGATTTGGACTTTTTGTTATTGAACATTTTATGCTTAGAATACCTTGTTTAATCAATTCCCAAAGTTATGCCCTTTCCTCCTGGGACACCCTGTATATAATGTTACGGCCTTTTTGAAAAAAGTGGCCTTTTTGCGAAATGACCGGGAGCTTTGCAAAATGACCAAAAACCTAGCCTTTTTGTAAAATGACACTTAATGTCTGGCCCATTTGCAAAATGTCCTGCATATTGGCCTTTTTGTAAAATTACCTGTGCCCTTTTGCAAAATGACACCAAACCTAACCTAACCTAACCTATCCTAACCTAACCTAACCTAACCTAACCTAAAATGTTAGGTTAGGTTAGGTTAGGTTAGACGTTTGGTGTCATTTTGCAAAAGGGCACAGGTAATTTTATAAAAAAGCCAATATGCTGGACATTTTGCAAATGGGCCAGACATTAAGTGTCATTTTACAAAAAGGCTAGGTTTTTGGTCATTTTGCAAAGCTCCCGGTCATTTCGCAAAAAGGCCACTTTTAAAAAAAGACCGTAACATAATTATATATATATATATATTTATTTTGGATATATACTGTATATTGAATTATACATATATTCATATAATTATGACCTTCACAAATGCATTATTAATCAATAATTTGTTTGTCAGCATACCCCCATTTTGTAGCATTATGAATATGATGTAACTCAAATTATAATACCGGGTATAGAAAAGAAAGAAATAATGACCATAATCTGTGACCTTTACCATTCACCTTGACCTTTGAACAACAAATATATTATATATGAATAATCGTCGCATTGACCAACCAAATGTATCTGCAAAATTTGGTGACGAAACATTACCCTGTTCAGTACAAGTTCTGTCCTTTTCATTGTATACTGGATAATGATAGACGATTTTATTCAGTTTAGCAAATTAGCAGGCTTTCAACTATCTTAATTAACCCATATTCTACCACAGATCTTTCTTAAACTCCACAAAATCGTCTACTAATAGCTAGAATATGATACAAAAAGAAGTCGCCAGTACAGAAAGGGTTAAACAGTCTAGAACAAATTTAAGGACAATTATTAACATTCTCCTTTTGATCTTTGACGTTGACCTTTGATCTTAAGTATTAGAATATTATTTTGTCTGAAGTTGATATATATGGTATTTATGTAAAATGCAACTAACAGTCAGCTTATCGAAATTTGAGTATTATTTAAGATGAAGGTTGAATTTTTACCTTGACCTTTGACCTTCATCTTTACCTTTATAATGTCAGAAAATGTAACATATAAAGTGTCATTAAATTACAACTGTCTCAACGAACTGTGTGAAGTTTGCATGAATAGTAAAGGAATTAGCATATTGATCTTATGTTTGACCTGGACCTGTGACCTTGCCCTATCAAATGGAATTATGTTTATTCTTGTATGACCTTGGCCTAGGTATTCAGAATATATATCATATGCCTAGTAAGAATCTCACAGTTAATATGAATTACTAGTAAAAATCTTATTATGACCTTTGACCTTGACCTTCAACCTTACAAAATTCTTATAAAGGTTTTAATTAGCTTACACCAATGTTATTATTAACTAGCATGATGTATATGGTGCAATTCACATAACAAACTTATAGATTACAAATAGTTACCATATACTGTGACCTTGACCTTTGACCTTTGACTAAAAAGACATAACATATTTGGATGGTCGTCACATTGACCAACTGAATTTGCCTGCACAATTTGGTGAAAATACATTAAACAGTCTAGGAAGAGTTTAGGGACAATTATGAGCACTTGTTTTAACCTTTGACCTTGAACTTTGTCCTTAAATATTACAATATTGATATGAAAATTGCTACATATTATGTTATTTAAGTAATAAGCAACTAACACAGCAAGTTTGTCAATATTTGAGTAATTTTGTTTTATTTCTAATAAAAGTTGACTTTTGACCTTGACCTTTGACGTTGACATTTATATAAGAGTATTTATTTGTTTCCATTGACGTTGCTTAGGAAAATCAGATAAACATGCCAAATTTCATTGAAACCCATCATTTAGTTTCATATTAATATAATAGTTGACCTTTGACCTTTATCTTGACCTTTATAATGTCTCAAAATGTGTTATTTTCCTTTTCATTTAAAGTGTAACTATCACACAAACAGTTGTGAAGTTTGCACGAAAAGTAAAGAATTTTGCATATTGACCATATATTTTGACCTTGACCATTCATACCTTGGCCTAGGTATTCCGAATATACATGGTAAACCTTGTGAAAATCTAACAGTTAGTTTAAAAAATACTAGTAAAAATCTTATTTTGGCCTATAACCTTGACCTTTGACCTTTACCTTTAGAATATTTATCTGAAATTTGGTCAATAAGATATCAAAGCTACCAGTAACTTGTATAGTAAAAATTAAGAAATTTGAGTAAAAACGAAAAAATATGAAATATTGACCTTATTTTTAACATTAACCGTTGACCTTAACCTTTTAATGAAATTGAAAATGTATTTTTAATTGACCATCGCATTGACCAAATGGATATACCTGTTAAATGTGGTGATAATCCATCAAACGGTGTAGGAGGAGTTTCCGGACAGACGGCTGGACGACGGACAAGCTGACTGGTGGTGCACAGTGTACGGGCGGAATCTGTGTGTGTGATACCACTCTGCTTCGCAGAGTTGATCAATCAATCAGTGGGGGCGAATGCTAGGACAATGCATAGCTTCATTCACTCTCCGACTTCACTTCCGGAGACTTCTCAGCACCAGGTTTCAAGTTGTGACTTGGTCCAGCCCAAGCATTTCTGGACATGAATTATTTATTTTCCTTGGCCATAAGTTATGTGGTGTTCCCCAAGGTCTCCCCCACTCAGGGTTGTAAGCCACCAAAACTACCACATGAACAGGGTTATGGTCAGGTCGGTAACTACATATATACTGATCCTCAGAAGGCAGTAATGGACTGGACAGGTGGTGGTCTTGGGCTGCCAACACAACATAATTATATACTGGTCCTCAGAAGGCAGTAATGGACTGGACAGGTGGTGGTCTTGGGCTGCCAACACAACATACATACTGGTTCTCAGAAGGCAGTAATGGACTGGACAGGTGGTGGTCTTGGGCTGCCAACACAATATATATACTGATCCTCAGAAGGCAGTAATGGACTGGACAGGTCTTGGTCTGCCAACACGTGTGTTCAAACTAGTTTTCAGTGCTGGAAACACTCATCGCTAAGTATATTTTTGTGCCTGCTATTTTCTGAACACTTGAGCATTTGATCATGAGCATTTTGGCAGTGTTTCATGAGTTGTCATACTCATTGCCTGGTCCCACTTGCCACCAACGACCAATTAATAAATGCCCAATCAGTGCAGGACCAGAGCTCTCTTGTGAAGATGCCTTCGCTAATACCATGCAGCAATTATCCTCAGGAGCATAGTTATTGTGGTACAATCAAAGGGAGCTACTCATTGGCCACTGTCAGGTGAGCAACTTTAGTCAGTGTCTGTTTGGACTCAACACTGGATTTAAACTGTCTCGCGAACAATGTCCGATGTTTCCTGGACACAAGATACTAATGTGGACAGTACTTTAGTTTTGTTACCAAGGTCCACTTTTGTGCTAAGCACAGAGACTGTCACAGCAAGATTGAATCATTACTACAAGAAGATTAGCTAACCCCAAGATGCCCATGATTACCTAGAAAACCACATTTGTATGGGTGTGAGGAAGTCTACATAACTCTTGGAGATGCACTAGCTACATCATTCTCCAACAAACTCGCCTACTTTAGTTGTGGTGTGGTGATATGAAGAATACAGCTGCCCCAAGAGCAGCAAGATGCTCCTCGTGTCCGTGTTACAACCAAAATAACTCCTATGATGAAGAGCCAGGACCGTAACCTGCTCCTCATCACACACTCGCCAGCTTTATGACGACGTTGATTCCAGGATGATAGCCAGTAAACAGGCGTAACAACAACAACACTTACGTCAACAACAACGCCTACAACAATAACAGCAGCAACAACACCTACGTCAGTAACAACATCTATGTCAGTAACAACAACCCCTACGTCAACAACAACAATACCTACGCCAACAACAACACCTATGTCAACAACAACACCTACGTCAACATCGACAGCAACAACCCCTATGTCACCATGCAGGCTAAATTTACACCTACTAGCCAACAAGACTGTATATACCAGTGCTAATAATTTCAATTTAGTTTTTGTGAACAATAATGTTCTCACTCTCTCTCTCTCTCTCTCTCACTTTAAAGGGTTAAAGATTTTAATTGGTGTAACCTATTACAGTATATTCTGAGAACTACTCTGTATTATTAAGCATTATATATTAAGTAACCGGATTATTGTGTATTCCCTCCCCCTTACAGAGCGCCCCGGCTGGCCCGAGATAGAAATTAACGCTGATGGTAACGTGGTGGCTGGTGACGACCTCACTATAACCTGTACATCCAAAGGTGGCAACCCTCCTCCAACACTAACGTAAGTACCACACTTCACTATTATGGTAAAAGCACTCATATTCCTAGATAAACCCCATTATAGTCACTGGCAATTACTAGCCGCTTGGCTAGCTCAGTGGTAACGTTCCTGCCTGCTACCCAGCAGACCTGGAGCGGTTTTCGCTCAGGTTGGTAAATGTTTTTTCTGAGATGTTTGCTCCATTGAGCAAAGAGATGGGTAATAGTCTCTAGTGGTCTATAAACGCTAGGTCGATTTGATCTTTAAGTATGTCAATCGCTTGTGCATCCTCAATGAGAACAGGCGCTATATAGGAAACCAGATGAATATTATCAAAGTAGTTTAACCGTAGCCAATCACTATAGTAAGGTATTTGTTATAATGGCAATGAGAGTACAGTAATGTAATATTGTTCCAGTTATTCTCATTGCAGTTACAGCAGCTAGTGTATCATAATGACTGTATTCCAATCATCATAGGTTGGCCAGAAATCGTGATTCCTTGCAACTGTAATTCATAAAACTACTAGAATAATTGAGCTAATATTACTACCATTTGGGAAGAGGCAGCTAGGGATTCGGTGTAGAAACATGCAGCTTATTCGCTTTACCCCTTTTTGAGTTACAGAGGATAAGGGTCCGATTTCTGGCCTACCTATAATGAATGGACTATAGTCATATTCTTATGTCAATAATTTTATCTTTCGTGCCATTTTGGTGTCGATTTTGTTTTCTGGTGAACAAATGCGATCCTGCTTTTTAGGATGAGCCCCGGCCGAAATTTTACAACCGAAACATGCACACATTTATTTCGACATTGGGGTAACTTTTTTAAAGCTTGATGGAGGTCTAGGGAGGAAACGAACACCTATATAACTATATCAAGAAATAAACCTATATAACTATATCAAGAAATAAACCTATATAACTATATCAAGAAATAACCTATATAACTATATCAAGAAATAAACCTATATAACTATATCAAGAATAAACCTATAACTATATCAAGAAATAAACCTATATAACTATATCAAGAAATAAACCTATATAACTATATCAAGAAATAAACCTATATAACTATATCAAGAAATAAACCTATATAACTATATCAAGAAATAAACCTATATAACTATATCAAGAAATAAACCTATATAACTATATCAAGAAATAAACCTATATAACTATATCAAGAAATAAACCTATATAACTATATCAAGAAATAAACCTATATAACTATATCAAGAAATAAACCTATATAACTATATCAAGAAATAAACCTATATAACTATATCAAGAAATAAACCTATATAACTATATCAAGAAATAAACCTATATAACTATATCAAGAAAATAAACCTATATAACTATATCAAGAAATAAACCTATATAACTATATCAAGAAATAAACCTATATAACTATATCAAGAAATAAACCTATATAACTATATCAAGAAATAAAACCTATATAACTATATCAAGAAATAAACCTATATAACTATATATCAAGAAATAAACCTATATAACTATATCAAGAAATAAACCTATATAACTATATCAAGAAATAAACCTATATAACTATATCAAGAAATAAACCTATATAACTATATCAAGAAATAAACCTATATAACTATATCAAGAAATAAACCTATATAACTATATCAAGAAATAAACCTATAACTATATCAAGAAATAAACCTATATAACTATATCAAGAAATAAACCTATATAACTATATCAAGAAATAAACCTATATAACTATATCAAGAAATAAAACCTATATAACTATATCAAGAAATAAACCTATATAACTATATCAAGAAATAAACCTATATAACTATATCAAGAAATAAACCTATATAACTATATCAAGAAATAAACCTATATAACTATATCAAGAAATAAACCTATATACTATATCAAGAAATAAACCTATATAACCTATATCAAGAAATAAACCTATATAACTATATCAAGAAATAAACCTATATAACTATATCAAGAAATAAACCTATATAACTATATCAAGAAATAAACCTATATAACTATATCAAGAATAAACCTATATAACTATATCAAGAAATAAACCTATATAACTATATCAAGAAATAAACCTATATAACTATATCAAGAAATAAACCTATATAACTATATCAAGAAATAAACCTATATAACTATATCAAGAAATAAACCTATATAACTATATCAAGAAATAAACCTATATAACTATATCAAGAAATAAACCTATATAACTATATCAAGAAATAAACCTATATATAACTATATCAAGAATAAACCTATATAACTATATCAAGAAATAAACCTATATAACTATATCAAGAAATAAACCTATATAACTATATCAAGAAATAAACCTATATAACTATATCAAGAAATAAACCTATATAACTATATCAAGAAATAAACCTATATAACTATATCAAGAAATAAACCTATATAACTATATCAAGAAATAAACCTATATAACTATATCAAGAAATAAACCTATATAACTATATCAAGAAATAAACCTATATAACTATATCAAGAAATAAACCTATATAACTATATCAAGAAATAAACAAAATCTACCTTTAAGTGCATCACAAGTGTCTATTGTCAATCTCTTGTGGTATACAATTGTCAATATGCATTAAGTTATAATGGGGTTGTCATTATGTCTTTATTTACTCTTTAGTAATTTGTGATTTAAGTTTTACCATTCGAATTTGGATTTAAGCCATTTTTCTATTCTTATTTTATTTTATTGTTCCTGTGTTTCTAAATATACATTTATTGACGATCTTAATTTATTATCCGATATAAACACGACCAAGAATCTTAAAACATCTCTCATATATGGATAAGAGAGAAGTGAGGAAGACATTATATATGATGGCCCCTGGTGGTCACTAAGGGAATGGTGATTGATGTAATTTAAGATTTAGTATCGTCAGGTTCCGCGAGAGAGGCACCAAGCTCTCTGGTGGAGGGGGACGGAAGGGATCGAGGACTCTCTATATTTTTACAACAAATGGATGAAGGAAAAATGTGTTTTAAAAACAAAATCCAAACACTTGACACAATTTTCTGTGGTTATCTTATTATATGGTTTTACCGCCCAGGCGGTAACTTTCCCACCAATTTTGCTCAATATACGTCGCCCTACTTCTGTATCCATAGCCATCAATTAATTTAAACAAGTCCCAATGGAGAATTCTAGTCAAATTCTCACTACAAGTCTCCTTCATTCATTTACAGCCTTCAAGGTCTTGGAATGATTGAGCACGACTTTCCGGTTTACAGCTAGCAGATGTAGAGAGCTGTCATCTCTCTCTCTCTCTCTCTCTCTCTCTCTTCTGTACTTTTCCACTTGCGATAACTCAATAAACTAAACTATTATTTTATAGAGTTTTGTGTTTTATGATCTGTAACATCAAATGAACCTAACATTCGTACCTGTTCTGTTTTTGTCACATATACATGTAGAATTGGACCTCTTTTCCTTGAATTTCAGTTTAAAAAACAACTCTTGCTTAACCCGCTGGATCCCAGTGTTGCGTCGGCAATGTTCGATCACCAGAACCCAGCGACGCAACGTTTGCGTCAGTGTCACTCCGGTCTCAATTACTCCGGTCCTATGGCACCTAGAGGGCTCAGATTTGTATGGGAACTGTGTAAGTATCCCACGCACCCATGCCGATGGTTGAAAACTCTCAAAGTCCAACCGCGTGCGCATGAGCGTGCAAAAACATGTTTTTTTGGGGAAATTGCCTTCAATTTTTTACTCTTGTACAATCCGTTTTTGGGGGCTCTGTAGGACCATTTTTTGAGCTTTTTGATCAGTTTTTCGTTGTTTTTCCTTCATTCCTAACCCATTCGCTATTGTTTCAGGAAAAACAAAATTCAAAACCTGCTGGGCCCTGGTGGTACATTTATTAATAACTAGCTGGGGCTCAGCAGGTTAAACACCGACCCTGTCACAACCGATACTTGTAGTAGACTGACATTATTATGGGAGGAAAGGTTAGAAGCTTTTGGAAGCATCTGTCAACAAGCGGAGTGGCTCGGTGCTACCAATTTAGCCAGTAATACCAAAACGTATGAGTATGTCGACTGCAGTATGGGTATTTTTTACATAGGACGTAGCCATACATTGTCCACAATGAAAGGGTTAAGGGATGGTTTTTGGTTTATCTAGATTCATTCTCCCTCATGTTTAGTCCCATTAGTTTTGTGATTATAAGATGTTCACCCCATTAGTTAAACAATTTTATTATCTATCGCCCCATTTCTTTGCTAATATTAAGACTTTTCGTGCATTTTAGGTGTAGATATTTTCCTGGCGAGCATGTAGTTAATTAAGGAGGACCCAGCCTACTGGAAAATGTACGGTATGTCAAAAATTATGCCAAAGTGGGTCTTGGGGGTGTTTTATTGAGCTCAATAGAGGTCAAGGGAGCAAACTACCTCCCCCCTTAACGTTAATGTACAAAAGGTTATTATTTGTCCAGGTCAAATAGGTTGTAGGTAAATATTTTGTGACTTTTGACCTCCAGGTTATACAAAGAGGGCAAGAAGCTGACAGCCATTGTGGAGGAGGAGGACGGTAGTGTGACCCGAGCCAGGACCACACTGGAGGTCACCCCACAGGATAACGGAGAGAAGGTGTCTTGTCAGGTGTCCAACCCGGCCACCACCTCACCCATGGTAGCACACGTCATACTTAAAGTCTTATGTGAGTATAAAATTGTTTTCTACATGTGAGTGGTGTCATTCAATAGTATTTATAAATTCCAATATGGGTCTCTTATAAAATATATGTTTGTATGTAAGGTGTGATTCGATTCAAATATTTTGTGGTAAATGGGTGTGTTCTCATATGAAGCGCTGTATAAATTCACTAAAGTAACCTTTATACAAGACATCTTGTGAATTGCAAGAAGGAATATGCTACCACTATCTCTTTGCTAGCGTTGTATGTATGGTTCCAATAAATGCGGGTTTCTCTACAAGAGTTATTCGCAGTTAGATGGACCTTTGAGATGGAGCTAGTAAATATCTATAGCGGCAAAGTACAAACTCGCCAGGTTAAGAGAAACAGTTTTAAGCTCCTACTACTTGCAGCTAGAAACATGCCTCATAGATAAAATCCTATGAGGATCACATGCTTTAATTAATTTCTCATAGTGATGTCGTTCCGTAGAAATTTGTGCCCCATAAGTTGTTCTTTACTTTCACTCAAACATTACGCTATTCAGTGTGCAGTTAGGTTTCAGTACATAATTAGATTGATATCCAGTATTCGAAAAATGGATATAAAATCGTAGTCATGTACTTATCCTTTAACTGCCTCGATAGTGTAATGGTTAGAGTCTTTAAGATCTGTATGTGGTAATCCAGGTTCGAATCCCGGGAGGATAACATGCTTTCCTTAATTTCATTGGGAAGTGCTTGGTGTTAGGAGTGAACAAATATAATAGATCATTTAGTCATGGTCAGTGGTGAGGTTCGTTAATATGAGCAGCAATTGTGTGTCAGGATATTGATTGATAAGGATGAAATTTCTCAACCAAGAAACATAAATAAAGTGCAATATTAGCCAATGTTTGTTTTTGTGTTCTCGATTTTATCATAGGCTGATAGATGATAACATATTATTGACCAATTGAGGTGAGCCATGTGTAATTAAACTATGATGTTTTTGTCTCCGCACTTCAGTTATGGCGTGGTCAGTGTCGGGATGGGTAAATCCGAGCAGCGTGGAGGCAGGAGAGTGGGCGACCCTCATCTGCCAGACGTCTACCAGCCTACCACCAGCCACCCTTACCTGGCACACCAATCAGTCCAACCACCTGCCCCAACCCAAGACCAAACGTTCTCCAGGGGACTACGGTGGTACAGTCACAAGGTATGTTAACTACCTGGCACACTAATCAGTCTAACCACCTTCCCCAACCCAAGACCAAACGTTCTCCAGGGGACTACAGTGGTACAGTCACAGGTTATGTTAACTACCTGGCACACCAATCAGTCCAACCACCTGCCCCAACCCAAGACCAAACGTTCTCCAGGGGACTACGGTGGTACAGTCACAAGGTGTACTAACTACCGGACGGTGTTCCTCCTGTTGTACTAAAAAACTGTGCTCCTGTGCTGACCCACTGCCTTGGTAAACTATTTCGTCTCTGTCTCTCCTCCAACATATTCCCTTCTTGCTGGAAGTTTGCTCTCATTCAACCTGTCCCAGAGTAGGGTGACCGCTCTAAACCCTCCAACTATTGTCCAATTGCTCTCATCTCTTGTATCTCTTAAGGTTTTGAAACTATTTTTGCTTCCAAATTTCTTAAGCATTTCTCTTCTCATAATCTGCTCTCAGATCGCCAGTATGACTTCCTTTAGGGTCGCTCTACTGGTGATCTTCTTTCATATCTTACTAACTCTTAGTCATCCAACTTTCGGGACTTCGGTGAGACTTTTTCTGTCGAACAAGACATATCGAAGGCCTTTCGATAGAGTCTGGCACAAATCTTTAATTTCCAAACTACCTTCCTTCGGTTTTTATCCCTCCATCTGTGCCTTTTGTCTCTAATTTCTTTTCTGGCCATTCCATAGCTGCGGTTGTGGACGACCATCGCTCACTTCCTCATCCTATCAACTCCGGTGTTCTTTAGGGTTCTGTCCTATCTCCTATTCTCTTTCTAATTTTCATAAATGATCTTCTCAACTGTACATCCAGTCCCATCCATTCATATGCAGACGACTCTACCTTACACAACTCAAATAGTTTTCCAGAACGTCCCAGCTAGCAGTCCCTCAAAAACAAACGTAATGAAGCCATAAAATGCTTAACTTCTGATCTAGCTACTATTTCCAATTGGAGTAGGGAAAACTTGTTGCATTTAATGCTTCCAAGACCAAATTTATCCATCTTACTACCCGTCAGGAACCTCCAGAGGACTATCCCTTATTCTTCAACATTACAAAAATCAATCCTTCTTCTCTCAATATTCTCGGTGTCTCTTTTTCTTCTGCTCTCACTTGGAAGGACCATATTACCAGTCTTTCTAAAGCAGCCTCCCAATAGCTGGGTGTGCTCAACCGCCTCAAGGGCTTCTTTACCCCTGCGCAGCTTCTTGCTCTGTACAGGGGCACAGTGCGTCCTTGTATTAAGCATTATTCACATGTGTGGGGAGGATCCTCTCACATCGCACTCCTAGACAAGGTAGAAAGGAAAGCCTTTCGTATCATTAACTCTTGTCCACTCACCAACTCTCTGCAATCTCTCTCTCTTCACCCCAATGTTGCATCTCTCTCGTTATTCTATCGCTACTACAATAATCAGTGTTTCTCGGAGCTTTCCCAGTGTATACCACCTCTTCTACATAGGGTACGTAGTACCCGCCTTGCAACACAATCCCACCCCTACTCTGTGGAACTCTCCAACCCATGAGTGAAATGCTATTCTCAGACTTTCTTCTATTCAACTGCTGAGCTCTGGAACTCTCTCCCAGAATCAGTCTTTCCCTCTTCCTATGACTTAAATTGCTTCAAACTCCCTGTGTCCAGGCATTTTATCTCGAACGTCACTTGATTTTTGGCCCTGTCACTCTTTCAACTCTGGGGAAGGTACTCGCTGCAGGCAGTTATGCCTTTTGTCTCCCTCATTCACATAGAAGAAAAAATAAAATAAAAATAACAAAAATAAAAGAAAAACACTCCAACCACATGCCCCAACCCAAGACCAAACGTTCTCCAGGGAACTATGGTGGTACAGTCACAAGGTATGTTATACTGAAGATGTTCTTTGTTCAACTTCATAGTCTCAGACACTTTTCATGGACAAATTTAGTAACCTTTTTCTTGCCCCCTAAGTAGCTTACATATCTAAGGTTGTTGAGACTCGTAAGCACCTCGACAATTTAGGCTAAGTAGATATATTGGAAGTTTGAATTAGGCGCCAGTATTAGAATATACTATATATCTTTATAAAAGATATGTACTCTTTTGTATTAAGTTTCTATGGGTTTATTATCCATAATTATATCTGGAACCTGAATATTGAAACCTGAAAGCTTCACACCGATTCACTGATGGTTTAATACTGTTGAACTATCATACTCAAATAAAGCTGCCAAACTAACTCACGCGAAGTTGTATCTCCTTGTCATCGTTGTATAATGGCTCAGGCTCGGCTACGTAACAAGCTATTGAGACAACGAAGACCGTCTGTGTCTCTCCCATCAATAAACACACAATAAACCATAACATTATTTAATACTAATATAACTTTTCATTAGCACCGTATACAGAGAACGAAACATTTGTCTTATGACTTTCACCACAAATCTCACTGCTTCCAGACAATTCAGGACTCATTAAGTGTAAACAGCCAATTTGCCAATACATGCTATGAATTATTACCGAGAATGTGCCCTGTGAGTCGGCCATGTGACTGCATTAATGAAGGAAAAACCACGAACAACCGCTCAAAAAGCTCTGTGCGTTACATACATCGCCGACGCGTCAGGCGCGTCGCTGGGGCTGTACGGGTTAAGTAAATTCAACACTCTTAACATAGCTATCTACCCAATCATTAAGCCATATTGCTTTCCTATCTATCTATCTATATGCTCAGGCCCAATCCCCATTTTGGGGGTAGCCGACTCAAGACAGAGCAAGAACAGGGAAAACACAAAAACAACATAAAACAAAAAATAAACACAGATAAAAAAACACAAACTCACACACATCCAGGTCACCCAGGAGAAGACCCAGAGACCAGGGTTACCAAGGTCGCTCCAGCACTCCCCCGGCCCCTGACCACCCGGAGAGGTTCCGATCTCGGCAGGCAGACATGCAGCAAAAAGTGGAAAAAGTGGTTCCAGCTTTGAAAATATTACTTGACTTAAAAAGGCTAAATAATCCTGAAGGGTTGATAACCAATGTATATGCCCTATTTTTACTAACTATCCCTCGGGCAATTTTACGCTCATCTATCCCTTAGGGAGGGTCTTATTTTAAAGTTCCCTATCCCTCAACACTTTACGTTCACCCATACATTAGGGAAGGACTTATTCATTGTGTTACCTTACCCTTAAAACCTTGGCATAAGGTTACTCTATTTTATCAGGTATCTTGTGTTGTAACCAAGTTAAGGGGGGCGTTCACTATGGCTATGTAGCAATATGGGTTGAAACATAGCAAACTCTGTTAAATACTCCCTGAGTAATGGCAAGACGTAGAGTATCTACTCCACATAATACTATTGAAAGCTTCAGGCCTATTCAAGCTTATTCTCTTGAGATAACTTTCAAGATATTTTGAATTCAAACCTGTTAAGAATAATTACTTAATAACTAGCCTATATAACGCCCATTTATTATATCCCAGACTAACTACAAGAGTTATAATATTGAACTGATCTATAATTATTCTACTACAATACCACTCTGTATAACAGTTTCTGTATAACCAAATAATCTCATTATACCTTTATTATATAATTATATAAGTGTGTATTTCTACCCCTCATACCTGGTATATCCATATCACTATACAGTAACGTTAACCCTACTAGTAACGGTAGTAATTAGCAGCTTCAGGTTAGGTTTCGTTTATTTCATATTTTTAATGTGCAGGAGATGGTGGTCGAGAGATATGTGTGAAATACTCCATTCCTTCATCAGGTGTTCAGAATAAATGTAATCGGTGAGGTGCCAGAAGTAGCTCCTAGCTGGGTAAGAGCGAGAGAAGGGAGGGTGGGTGTAGTTCTGGGGTCGGAGAGAAAATGGGAAGGTTTAGGTGGGGGAATGGAACCAACAAGGAAAGGGGGTACAGGGGATACCTCTCTGCCGTGCACTGCTACTAACAGGGAAAATTAAACGAATTAATCCTGACGACTGTACCAAGTACAGTCTCATCTTTCCACAGTAGGGTAAAACAAAACATAAACTTTATTTGTATGTAACATGTGTGATGCACATTAATAAAAGGGGATGTGTCGGATGGTTGAAAGCCACAGTTGCTCGCGCGTTTGGGGCTAGCAACACGTATTATGAAAAACATGCATCCTCCTTCATTCACTGTCCCTCCCTTCACTCACTCAACCCCACAATTTGCCGGAGGATAACAGGTTTTTCACAATACGTAGACGTCTTTTAAAAAAAAAAAAAAATAGATATTGGGCTAGCCTAGTTTTGCAATGTTTATAAATTAATTTGGCTTGTCTTATAACATTTTTGGCATACCTTCCTTAGTGTACTTTAAAAAATGTTGCCGCATTTAATATAGGGTTAACTACCTAAATTTAAGAGTGGAGATAATTTAGGCGTTGCTCATTAACTTTAATTATTGCGCTCCGCTCCGCGTCATATTTCCCACGTATTGCCCTACACCGACATCACGCCTTTACTTAATTATTACGTTTTAAGTCGGGGTTTCCTATAATTTGACTTTATTGACGTCGGCTAACTTTCTGAGTGCGCTTCACGTCCATATAGGTAAGTAAAATTGTTATATCCTTTAAAGTTCTATTACCTGTGTATTGCCATCATGTTGTTGACTATCCCAGTACAAACGACGCAAGGGGGGTATCAAGAGTGGTTTGACTAAAATCACCAAAGGTATAAATACATTTTTAGTTAACGCAGACAACGAAGCGATTGAAGCTAAATTGGCATCAGTATTGAGACAACTCGATGATTTTAGTACACGTCGCCGCGAAATGGAAACACTCAATGAAACCGACGAGGAATATTTCGCGGACATAGAAGTAGACATGGGATATCTAGAGTGTCTTCATCAAATTATCATCCATTTTAACGGTAAACTAAAACATAAGGAGCCAAATCGTGCTGCAGTTAATAGAAATGCCGGTATAAGATTGCCAAAAATCACCCTTCCTGTGTTTGACAGTGATCCCACTCTGTGAATGGAATTTTGGGATATGTTCCACTGTAGTTTCCACAGCAATGAGGAGCTCGGTGAAATACACAAATTCACCTATTTAAGAGGTCAACTGAATGGCGAGGCGAAACAACTAACTGAAGGTTTCGCAATAGAAGGTGCCAGCTACCAAACAGCTGTTTCCCTTCTACAGAAAACCTATGGGCACAGGGATAGGATTAAGGCGGCACACATAACTAAGCTTACTACTTTGAATCCTCCCTCTTACAATGTTGAGGAACTGAAAGGATTCTAGGCTAGTTTTGAAAGTACATTGAGTTCAATTGAGACCCTAGAAATTACCCTTCATTAATCTAGTGTTGTAATACTTATGAATAAGTTGCCACACTCACTAAAGGAAACTTTAAAAAGAACTTTAGGTGAAGATGGTCTGGACATAGAAAAGTTTGTACAGGCTTACCAAACAGAAGTCTTTAACATGGAAAGTGTTGAAGAACGGACTACACCACACATACCAGTTGCTTCAGCATCCTTTGCGGTGCAGGAGGCCTTGGGGCGAAGTAAGGGTTGTAATCTGTGTGAGAGGGCACATATATGATTCAAGTGTCTCAAAAACAAAACCAGTGCTCTGAAAGTAAAACGCGCAAGTCAACTCAGCCTTTGCACCGGGTGCTTATCCTCAGACCACGGGAGCAATGGTTATGTTAACCCTATTATCCGTAACTGCCAATTCTGTCATAACAGACACTACCATATCCTATGTCAGTCCAGATCTCAATGGGACGGTGCGAAGAAGGAGCAAAAACCACAAAAGATAATAAAGACCAAGATGCAAACTATCACAATGTCTGTGTCTTCAAAGAAGACTAATATTATCCTCCCAACTGTTATGCTGCCAACAGTAAAGGAATCAAGAGGAACAGTCAAGATGCGGACGCTGCTGGATCAATGCTCACAGCACACCTTCGTTCTAAATTCCGCTTTAGACTCTATCCAATATGAAAAATTGGGTGCTGAAGAGCTAGAGTTGCGAGGTTTTACCGGAGCAGGTGAGAGTAAAGAGCATCCAGTAGTGTCCTTCAAGTACAAGTTCCGAGGCAGAAACTATCCTCTACAAGCAGCTGTGGTAGAAACTCTCCCGGATCATAAAGAATCAGAATGCCTAGAAGCCAACATGAAGGTGTTGCGAAGCAAAGGCTACAAATTAGCTGATCCTCTAATAACACAGACATCTCGACTAGACTAGTTGGTTGGGGCTTATCATTATTATGACTTCGTGTGGCCAGGGTACAAAAAAGAGGGTGACATAATTCTCTTGCCCACTAAATTTGGCTATGCACTAAGTGGCTCCTACTATAACGAAAAGTCTAGCGCCCAAGTAGAAGTAGGTACAATATTGAAAGTCGCGGTCATCCCGATGGATCAATACACATCCTCAGGATCATATAATCCATGTCATACTGAATTAAAATGTTTGTGGGAACTGGATCATCTAGGAATTTCTCTGTGCGAAGATTCCAAGGAAAACAAGTCTGCGTTGGACATCTACAAGGAGACAGTAACATACTCCACACAGAATCAACTATGGTCTGGCAGCGGGTCGCCTACGGGGTCTGCAGTAGTGATTTCAACAAAATCCTGTATATTGTTGTCACTACGCCAACATTATTGATGATCAACTTCATCGTGGTTTCATCAAGGAGGTTCCTTTCGATGTTACTGAAAACTGTCATTACTTGGCACATCACGGGGTCACCAAGAACAGTGTAACGATACCCGTTTGTATTGTGTCCGACTGCTCCGCTAGTATTGGCAAAGGTAGGCCAAGTCATATTGACTGCCTTTACACGGGGCCATCCCTAGTGCCAGATCTAGCTAAAATATTGCTGCGATTCAGAGTACACAAATATGCCTGGATAAGTGTCATCGAGAAGGCCTTTCTCATGTTGAGACTTCATGAGGAAGAGCGTGACTATACCCGATTTATGTGGCCAAAGGATCCCTTGTACTTATCTTCACCCTTACTTTGCTACCGATTTAAGGTAGTGTTGTTCGGGGCGACTTACTCACAGTTTCTTCTTAATGCCACGGTCTTGAAACATCTGTCCATTATTGATGATGATCCCGAAGTTGTGTAGGTTATTAAGGAAGGTTTGTACATTGACAACCTCCAAAGTACAGGCAGTGATGAAGAGACTGTCATTAAGAGTTACTGGGATGCCCAGAGAATTATGTCTCAAACTCATTTATATCTCAGAGAGTGGGCTACCAATAGTCCTCAACTGCGTGCTCTTCAACAGATGGATGGTGTTGCTGGCAAGAATCAAGAAAGAGTGAAGATATTAGGACTCTTGTGGTTACCTGACTCGGATCTGTTGATATTCAATGCTAGTCTCCCAGAGACCAGTAAGGCTACAAAGAGAGAGTGCTTAACTCTTTAAAAGCAGGCATATTTGTTGACATGACCATGCTGCTAGGCGGGTATATTTACCGAAAACGAGCTTCATTCCATGCTCTTTTTCATGCATAAACAAAAGCCAGAGTGTAATACAGCTATATATCCGTGAAAGGGCCATAATAGAGCTTTCCAATAACACCTGAATCATCCTTGTACGACCACAGGTTATCTTGTAGCGATCGCGTAGCCGGAGGTGAAAATACCCTAAAATAAGGTAATTTCTGTAGTTTTTTCCTTATCTCGCGAGATACGGCAGTGGAGTCAAGGCATACTAAGTGTCAGAGACGGCCCAGCGGTGGTGCTGAGCGGTCCAAGCCCAGCTATCATCCTCCCAATGCGCAGACTCTCTCTCAGAGCTCATAACGTCCTCAAAATGGCACCCGTCATATGATGGGCACCGCAGGGGTGGCCAATATTCTCTCGCTTTCATATGATGTTCACCATCGGTTAAGTGTTAAGAGTGTCGGCACAACTGTTTGATCCACTCGGCGTACTGCTGCCTGTAATAATAAGGTCCAGAATCTTTTTACAACATTAATAGAGACTAAAATTAGATTGGGACGATCCGCTACCTGAAGACTGCGCTACCGAATGGTCTAAAATTTCTAAGGATCTGACCCTATGCTGTGACTTTATTTACCCTACGAGGACGGTATTTACATATTCGGTAGAGCTTCATGCATTTAGCGATGCAAGTGGTGTTGCCTACGGCACCGCGATATATTTTGTGAGCCCAGAACATAGCAGTCTGGTCATCGCTAAATCAAAGGTCCATAGCTATACCAAGACTAGAGCTAACTGCTGCTTTGCTATCCGCCAGATTAATCAAATTTGTGGAGGAAGCCTATCATAACATTTTAAAGGTCAACAAAATTGTATTATGGTGCGACAGTCAGGTTACATTGAACTGGTTGCACAGCATAAAGATGCTTCCGGTGTATGTCGCGAACCGAGTTGACAAAATAAAATCCCATCTTCCGACTGTAGAATTCCGGTACGCATCCTCTAAAGAAAACCCTAGTGATGATTTACTGTCTAGAGATGTTTCGGCAAAAGATCTGAAATCATCTGAGCTTTGGTGGGAGGGGCCCATGTGGCTCTGAAACAAAGATGAGTGGCCAGAAGATATATTACCAAATGACCCAACGCTACAAGTAACTAGCCAAGTCATTGGGACCAATGATGAACAGGACACACAGTTATGGAACTAGGAAAAATATGGCAGTTATGAGAAATTAATTAGGGTAGTTGCAAGGACTATTCGATACAAGAATAATTTGAAGGCAAAAATTAAAGGGACGTCTCCCACAGACGTCTCCCTCCTCAGCATTAAGGAACTAAAAGTAGCAGAAAAGATTGTAGCTCAAAGATGCCAGCAGGAATGCTTCCCAGTGGAGTACGAGATCCTGTTAGGTGACAAGGGTTCTCGCAATAATTTGATAAACCAATTAGGACTTGTCATGAAAGGAGGTTTAAATGTATGTGAAGATAGATTGAAATTAGCGGCTCTTCCGAATTCAATGAAATATCTGATACTACTGCATTCCAAACACCCTTTCACTACCATGCTTATCAATATGTGCCATTGTGTCTGTTGTCACTATGGAGTCAATCACGTGGTCGCATATATACAGGAAAGGTGGTGGATCCTAAGATAAGACAAGCTGTAAAACAAATGACCAGTAAATGTATAACCTATCATAAAATACAGGGTAATACCTATGCGACAGCTAGAGTACCTCCCCTGCCAGACATGAGGACTACTCCTAGACATCCCTTCGAGGTCACGGTGGTCGATTATACAGGAGCAATTCCTGTCCGGGACTCACACAACAACAAGGCTTATATGCTATTATTTACATGCGCTACTACCAGAGCTATTCACATTGAAGTAGTTAGCAATATGACCTGTGACAGTTTTATCCATGCATTCCGAAGATTTTGTAGTAGGCACGGATTTCCACAGATAATGTTAAGCGACAATGCTGATACATTTGTAGGAGCTTCCAGACACCTGGAATGCATTCAAAGCGATCCTAGTCTTCAGGCTCATCTTACCGAAATCCGATGTAAATGGCATTTTATACCATCATGTGCGCCTTGGTTCGGAGCTATTTGGGAGAGAGCCGTAGGTATTGTGAAAGCTGGGCTTAAAAAGGTACTAGGTCGTGCTCTAGTCTCCTTTGAGGAACTAACTACTGTCTTATTGGAGCTGCAGGCTACCGTGAATGATCGTCCTTTAACATATGTCTCGGGTGATCTGGAGGACCCTAGTCCTATTACTCCATCCATGCTGGTTAACACCTTAAGAGCGGCCTATGCGGTTTATTTATATGTACCGCCCAGCGGGGTGTTTTTAGCCAAAATAGGGCTGTTTACGTGATCATTTTCATGCCTAAATAAGACCCAGAACGTAAAACAAGTATCTATCCCTGAAAGGGCATAAACAGAGCTTTCGAATGACACCATAACGATCCTTTTATGATGGCTAGTTTTCTTGCAATAACCGTGCAACGCGAGTGCAAAAAGCATGTAATTAGCCACTTTCCCGATACAATTCCTTATATAGCGAGTGAGAGAGGGAGGAGGGAGCTGGGATTCGTGTCAGTATGTTCGCCGCGGTGGTCTGGAGCAGTCATACGCTCGCTACTCTCCTGCCACCACTTGTCTCTCTCTCTCAGCAACATTACGTGCTGAAATTGCCACTCGACCTATGTCGAGCGCCGCCACATAGTCCAGCTTTATTTAACTCGACTTATGTTGCTCGCCGCTAATTAAGGGTTAAGGGTTGTAGACTTTGTGACTTCCCAACGGATATGATTCAGCTAGATGAGCTGCAGGATCCAAGTTATGATAGTAAAGCCGCAATACACAGCTGGTACATCAATAAGTTAATCCGGGACCTATGGAAGAGTTGGTTTAGTGAATACTTGGCATCACTACGAGAAGCCTATAACACAAAAGGAGGCTCATCAAGCAGTGTATGGCCAAAAGTAAATGACATAATTTTGTACATAATGAGGGACCTCGTGTCCTTTGGAAACTTGCTAGAGTATTCAAACTCTATCCGGGACACGATGATTTAGTTAGATTGGTCCAGATTAGGACAAACACCGGCCTGACCACTTGACCCATCGTCAAGTTGTATCCACTGGAACAGGATGTCGAAATGTATTCGATCCCTCGGCCGGCAGTCGCTGATGATGGTGTTAGCTCTCACGACTACATCCCTACGTCAACGGCGGTTGCTGGACCTTCTGCCAGTAATGATCCTGTTAGAAAACTACATCTTCGCCGAGCCGCTGTTGGTTTTTCACAACTTTGGAGATCTAACATCGCTGGGGGATTATTGTAGATATGTATATGTTACGGCCTTTTTGAAAAAGTGGCCTTTTTGCGAAATGACCGGGAGCTTTGCAAAATGACCAAAAACCTAGCCTTTTTGTAAAATGACACTTAATGTCTGGCCCATTTGCAAAATGTCCAGCATATTGGCCTTTTTGTAAAATTACCTGTGCCCTTTTGCAAAATGACACCAAACGTCTAACCTAACCTAACCTATCCTATCCTAACCTAACCTAACCTAACCTAACCTAAATTGTTAGGTTAGGTTAGGTTAGGTTAGGTTAGACGTTTGGTGTCATTTTGCAAAGGGGCACAGGTAATTTTACAAAAAGGCCAATATGCTGGACATTTTGCAAATGGGCCAGACATTAAGTGTCATTTTACAAAAAGGCTAGGTTTTTGGTCATTTTGCAAAGCTCCCGGTAATTTCGCAAAAAGGCCACTTTTTCAAAAAGACCGTAACATAATATATTGTTGGTGGGAATGTGTCGAGACTCGTAAGCACCTCGACAATTTAGGTTAAGTAGATATACTGGAAGTTTGAATTAGGCGCCAGTATTAGACTAAACTATATATCTTTATAAAAAGATATATACTCTTTCGTATTAAGTTTATAAGGGTTTATTATCCATAATTATATCGGGTTATCATTATAATTAATCCGGTATATCTTTTAAGTTAGTTAAATGACGCATTAATGTTTAGGAATTAATTGCACATGCGTCATTTTGGAATCTGCGGTTCCCCCGCAAAAGAACTTCAGACTCGCTTTGACTACGACCTCCGCAACAACTCGTTCTAGCCGCTCCTACTACAACCACCTTATTCATGCTAAGTCATTATAATTCTAAACTCTTAGTAACCAGTATAGCTTCTATTTATTCCTAATTCTATCGTTGACTATCCATCACTATCAACATCTAAAGTAAGTTAACACTTACAAGTTTTTGGTAATTTAGACTTTGTTTAGTCTCGCATTCTTATAAGGTAACAAGGTTGGGGGAAGGTGGGGGACGATAGCCTTATTGTGGCTTAGGTTGTTTAGATTCGATTGACTGAGGATATACCTATTTTTTAATAAGAGGTTGACTGTGGACAAGTCCATTTTGATGTGTCGCTGAATATTAATGATCTTATTCTGCTGTGTCCACAGATCGGAGTTATCAGTCCGTGTGGGTGTGAAGGACCACAACCGTGTATACACCTGTATAGCTGACAATGGTCTGGGAATACCTGTATCCAACAACCTTACACTAGATGTACTGCGTGAGTTGAAAGTTTTAGTATTTCTTATCGTATCATGATGATTAAACGTAAAAGTATAAATACAATATATATATATATATATATATATATATATATATATATATATATATATATACTGTATATATATATATATATATATATATATATATATATATATATATATAAAAATAAATGCATACATCTTGTGTATGAAGTTGTAGAGTTTGTATATGACCCTCTAGCGACCAGACTCTTGGGACTATTAGGGGGGAGGGGGAGGGTGTTACGGTACTGTATGAAGTTGTAGAGTTTATATATAACCTTCTAGCGACTAGACTCTCTGGACTCTTGGGAGGGAAGGGGGGGGGGGGGGGAGTTGTTTACGATACTGTATGAAGTTGTAGAGTTTATAATTATATAACCTTCTAGCGACTAGACTCTCCGGACTCTTGGGAGGGAGGGGGGAGTTGTTTACGATACTGTATGAAGTTGTAGAGTACTCTTGGGTTTCATAATTTTACCAGTTTTGTTTTTCCATTCCATATAATTATGTTGTTACTTTTTTCATCATACGTCATATTTTCCCTCTTTCCTCCATTTATCGTCTGTATATATTTAATATGTTCATGTTTTGTGCCATTCATAATTCCTATCTTGAGCTACATCGTTCATAAATTCAGATCCATAATTTGATCTGGTATAGTCTTGCCTTTCGTATATTCAACCCTTTGTTTGGAGTTTCATATATTCCATTGTATATTTCCTCTGGGTTTCACTCTTGCGATCTTCAATACTTCCAGTTATATTTCTTACGTGTTTGTCTTCTGTTCCATATGTTCTTGTTTTGCATTATTATTAATCTTGGTGTCCTCTGTTCCTCTATGTATAGTCTACATTTGATATCATCATGTTTGTTGTCGCTAACAATTTATATCGTAAGCTACGTCTTCTTTTCTTTTTCTTTTTCTATGTGATTGAGGGAGGCAAAAGGCATAACTGCCTATAGCGAGTGCCTTCCCCATAGTTGAAAGAGTGACAGGGCCAAAATCAAGGGACGTTCGAGCCAAAATGCCTGGACACACGGAGTTTGAAGCAATTTAAGTCATTGGAACAGGGAAAGACTGATTCTGGGAGAGAGTTCCAGAGCTCAGCTGTTGAGTAGAAGAAAGTTTGAGAGTAACGTTTCACTCTTGGGTTGGAGAGTTGCACAGAGTAGGGGTGGGATTGAGTTGCAAGACGGGTACCACGTGCCCTACGTAAAGGAGGTGGTATGCACTAGGATAGCTCTGAGGAACACTGATTATTATAGTAGCGATAGAATAGCGAGAGAGATGCAACATTGCGGCGGAGAGAGAGAGATTGCAGAGAGTTGGTGAGTGGACGGGAGTTAATGATACGAAAGGCCTTCCTTTCAACTTTGTCTAGGAGAGCGGTGTGAGAGGAACCTCCCCACACATGTGAACAATACTCAATACAAGGGCGCACTATGCCCCTGT
This sequence comes from Paralithodes platypus, assembly GCA_032716605.1. Taxonomy (NCBI): domain Eukaryota; kingdom Metazoa; phylum Arthropoda; class Malacostraca; order Decapoda; family Lithodidae; genus Paralithodes; species Paralithodes platypus. The sequence goes on from CM064529.1 coordinate 42,626,225, forward strand.
ACAGAGCAAGAAGCTGTGCAGCGGAAAAGAACCCCCTAAGGCGGTTGAGCACACCCAGCTTCTGGGAGGCTGCCTTAGCAAGACTGGTAATATGGTCCTTCCAAATGAGAGCAGAAGAAAAAGAGACACCAAGAATATTGAGAGAAGATGAAGGGTTGATTTTTGTATTGTTGAAGAATAAGGGATAGTCCGCTGGGAGATCCTGACGGGTAGATAGATGGAGAAATTGGGTTTTGGAAGCATTAAAGTTAACAAGGTTTTCTCTGCCCCAATTGGAAATAGTATTTAGATCAGAATTTAAGAGTTCTATGGCTTCATTACGTTTGTCGTTGTGGGATTGCTGGCTGGGGCGTTCTGAAAAACTAATGGAGTAGTGTAAGGTTGAGTCGTCTGCGTATGAATGGATGGGAATTAAGGTACAGTAGAGGAGATCATTTATAAAAATTAGATAGAGAATAGGAGATAGGACAGAGCCCTGAGGAACACTGGAGTTTATAGGGTGAGGAAGTGAACAATGGCCGTCCACAACCGCAGCTATGGAACGGCCGGAAAGGAAATTAGAGACAAAGGCACAGATGGAGGGATAGAAACCGAAGGAGGGTAGTTTAGAAATTAAAGATTTATGCCAGACTCTATCGAAGGCTTTCGATATGTCTAGTGCAATAGAAAAAGTCTCACCGAAGTCCCGAAAGGAGGATGACCAAGAGTTAGTAAGATATGAAAGAAGATCACCAGTAGAGCGACCCTTAAGGAAGCCATACTGGCGATCTGAGAGCAGATTATGAGAAGAGAAATACTTAAGAAATTTGGAAGCAAGAATAGTTTCAAAAACTTTAGAAAGACAAGAGATAAGAGCAATTGGACGATAGTTGGAGGGTTGAGAGCGGTCACTCTTCTTTGGGACAGGTTGAATGTGAGCAAACTTCCAGCATGAAGCGAAGACGTTAGAGGATAGACAGAGACGAAAGAGTTTGCCTAGGCAGGGAGTCAGCACGGAAGCACAGTTTTTGAGAACAACAGGAGGAACACCGTCCGGACCGTACGCCTTATTAGTGTTAAGCCCAGAGAGGGTAGAAAGTACATCTTTAGAAGAGATTAGGATATTAGGCATAAGTAAGAGAGAGGAGGGCGGAGAGGGAGGAATAGCACCGGAATCATCCAAGGTGGAGTTTCTAGCAAAAGTTTGAGTGAAGAGTTTAGCTTTGTCAGAGGAAGAAGTGATGGTTGTGCCATCAGAGTGGGAAAGGGGACGGAAAGACGAGGAAGATAAATTGTTGGAGAGGTTTTTGGCTAGATGCCAGAAAGCTTGGGAAGAGCTAGAGTTGGATAGTTCAGTGCATTTATTATTAAAGAGTGTTTGGCAAGTCGAAGAACAGATTTGGCTTGATTCCGGGCAGAAACATATGAAGAATGAGAGTCTTGAGTTTTAAGGCGTCGGTACCGTTTGAATGCTTCCTCCTTATTGCGGACAGCAGTAGAACAGGCGTGAGTAAACCAAGATTTTTTAGCATTAGTCTGAGAGAAAGAGAATGGAATGTATGCTTCCATGCCCGATAGGATTACCTCGGTAATGCGTTCAGCACTCTCCGATGGTCCTCGGCCATGGAAGCAGAAATCATTCCATAGGAAATCAAAGAAGTACTGCCGAAGAGCCTCCCAGTCGGCAGCACCAAAGTGCCACAAGCGCCGCCGGCTAGGAGGATCGGGTGGCTGTATTGGAGAGATAGGACAGGTAACAGAGATAAGTTTATGGTCGGAGGAGCCCAAAGGAGAGAAAAGATCGACAGTATAAGAAGAAGGGTTAGAAGTTAGAAACAGGTCAAGAATGTTTGGCCGATCTCCGATGCGATCCGGGATACGGGTGGGTTGCTGAACTAACTGCTCTAGGTCATTTAGGATAGAAAAGACGTAGGCTTGTTCACCAGGTGGATCAGTAGTGTGAGAGGAGAGCCATTGGCGGTGGTGAACGTTGAAATCTCCTAAGATGGAGATTTCTGAGAAAGGAGAAATGGATAGAATGTGTTCCACTGTAGAGTTTAGATAGTCAAAGAATTTGGGAAAGTTGGTAGAGTTAGGGGAAAGATAGACAGCACAGAAATATTTAGTAAGAGAATGACAGGAAAGTTTGAGCCATAAAGTTGAGAATTCAGAGGAGTCGAAATCGGGAACACGAGAGCAAGTGAGTTTGTTGTGCACATATACACAACATCCGCCTTTGGCTTTGAAACTAGGATAGAGAAAGTAGGAGGATACAGAGAAGGGGTTGCTGGATGTTGCTACAGACACCTGAGTTTCGGTGAGGAAGAGAAGATCAGGTTTGTAGGAGGAGAGATGGTGCTCAACAGAGTGAAAGTTAGAGGAAAGTCCGCGAATGTTGCAGAAATTAATAGAAAGAGTAACAGGCCGAGGTCCAGGTAATTGTGTGGGGTCGTCAGGGGATGGTCGGTCGGGTGAGGGGGCATTTATGGCCCCCCCCCCCCTGGGGACTCCGAGGCTGGGCTACAATTCATCATTTTGTGTTTTTTTAATTCTGGTGTGGAGGAATGAAGTGTGGTGTGCATGTTTAGTGTAGTGAAGTGGATAGGAGGAGGAGGTGTTTGTGAGAGCTAGCTGGATTGCTCTCAGTGTAAATGAGGCATATATATATATATATATATATATATATATGCCGTATATATATATATATATATATATATATGTTAGTATAGCCAGGTAATAGATTCTCTTTTAAACAGACGAGGTTAAATGCAATAGCAGTTTCAGCATTCAGGATTTTATTGTTATAGCTTTCAATAGTTCTAACAATTTTCCTCTGGGGTTCAGAGATGAGGTACAACAGGTTAGCAAAATTCATGGTGGATCCAACGTTTCACAAGTAAACATCTTGCATCTTCAGGGAAAGGAGAGGTAATGATTAGAATAGGGACAAGGCATCATATTTATAAAAAAATCGAGGATCAAGAATAGGGAGGTGGGCGGAGCTACTGGGTGTGTGGTGGCTGTTCATTGGTGGAAGGCAGTCTATTCGCGAGACGGGCACTAAATCTTATCGGTGGTTGGTTGTTGGCTGTGGATGGCTGTGATTGGTTGGTGTTGTCAGTTGTGTGCTGAGCGCGGAAGCGTACGGGAGGGGGGCACAGGACGAGAGGAAGGGGGGCAGTATGCCTGTAGCGCTTGCCTGAAGGAAGAATTTGAAGGTCTTGAACTCAGGGACCTCCAGCAGCGCTTCATGGCCGCCTCCGGACTCAACTTCACATACGAAGAAACCACCGATGGACATCTACCCTTCCTCGACCTCCTTGTCTCCCTCCACGACCGCGGCTTCAAAACTACAGTGTACACCAAACCTACTAACAATGGCCAATGTCTTAATGGGGAAAGTTAATGCCCTAAACGATACCATCAGTCCACCATCGCCGCCTATGTCAGGAGAGCCCTCACCCATTGCACCACCTGGAATGACACACACAATGAACTGGAAAGGCTCACTCAGGTCCTAGTCCACAATGGGTATTCCAACACTGACGTCACCAATGCCATCAACCACCACCTAGAAAAACGGTACAAACAAGACCCCCCTAGCACCAACCCGGCCAATAACATTATATTTTTCTACAGAAACTACATGTCTTCCGACCACACAACAGACGAATCCATTATGAAAGAAATAATTCACAAAAACGTCCTCCCCACCAACCCTGACAATAAAATAAAACTCATTATTTACTACAAATCTCCTAAGACCTCCAACCTTGTCCTCCGTAACCGCCCCATTTCCACCAACCAACCGAAAGACGATCATGTGATATACCAGCATATTTGCACCTCTGGGGACTGTGGACCCCTATCCTATGTTGGAATGGCACAGACTCGCCTTTCCCGTCGACTAACCCTCCACCTTCAATCTGGCGCTATAAAAGATCACTATCAAGCCCCCCACCATCTTGCCCTAACTCGCGCCGACCTAGACAAACTAACCACCATACTCGACAAAGAATCAGACCCCAGAAGACTAGCTATTTTAGAAGCTCTATACATCCAAACACTCAACCCCAGCATCAACAACCAAACACAAGACCTTCAAATTCTTCCTTCAGGCAAGCGCTACAGGCATACTGCCCCCCTTCCTCTCGTCCTGTGCCCCCATCCCGTAAGCTTCCGCGCTCAGCACACAACTGACAACACCAACCAATCACAGCCACCCACAGCCAACAACCAACCACCGATAAGATTTAGTGCCCATCTCGCGAATAGACTGCCTTCCACCAATGAACAGCCACCACACACCCAGTAGCTCCGCCCACCTCCCTATTCTTGATCCTCGAATTTTGTATAAATATGATGCCTTGTCCCTATCACAGATACATTTAAACAGACATGGCAACAAGTATACCACCCACACCCCATTGAAAGGCCTGCCGAACAACACATCCGCAATATAGAACAACATCTCACTACCATCCCTGACAACATCTCCCATGACACACACATTAACCTAAACACACTTGACCCTCAAAACATACTCACTGCTCCCATTGTGCCAGACGAAGTCAAATTCATCCTGTCTAAAGCACGGAGAAAGGCGCCTGGTGCCACGGGTATTAATCACCACCTTGTAAAGCACCTACCTAACACTTTCATAACAGCACTCACTCGCCTCTACAACGCCATCCTGGCATCAGGCTACTTTCCCGTCTGCTTCAAGACAGCGACCATTATCCTCATTCCCAAGAAAAACCAAGACAAGACTAATCCACTAAACTACAGACCCATTAGTCTACTTGAGACTCTTGGGAAGACTCTAGAACGTATCATAAACCACCGACTCAGACTATTTCTCGAAGACGAAGGACTCCTCACGAACATGCAATTTGGTTTTAGACAACACAGATCGACACAAGAAGCACTAAACATTATCACAAACTACCTTCACATAAACAAACAGTCCAGACGAAAAAACAAGACAGCCTTAATTACAAAAGACATAAAACGAGCTTTTGACACAGTGTGGCACGAAGGCTTGAAGTACAAAATCTGCGAAAATTTCAACTTCCCATTAATTACTCAGAAACTTCTCTGCAACTTTTTGGATAATAGAACAGCCAAAATTAAGTTTTCTAATCTTTATTCAGATTCATTTCCACTAAACGCAGGCGTACCTCAAGGCTCAGTGCTCGCTCCTACCCTCTACATCCTATACACAAATGACTTTCCCAACCCCACTCACAATGACTCTCTCACAGTAATGTACGCAGACGATGTGACACAAATAATAAGAGCAGACACAATAGACGCATTGACAAACAAAGCTCAAAGAGAACTTGACAAAGTAGCACAATGGGAGCAAAAATGGCGGATTCAGGCTCATCCTCAAAAATCCCACGTCACATACTTTGCCAAGGGACATCTCCGCCCAAGACCCTTATTCCAGAACTCCCGAGCACCTGTCCGTAACCGCACACAAATAAATGTCTCTCCCACAAACAAAGTACTCGGCCTCACATTCGACAAAAACATCCGATTCCACAAACAAGCACAAACTTCCATTGCCATTGCATCAAAATCACTACAAACCATCTATCGTTTCAGAAATGCCTCAATAAAAACCAAGCTTCACTTATACAAAGCACTTATAAGACCTCTTTTGTGCTACGTCCCACTCAGCATTTCACTTTCGGCCCCTACCAACCAACTAAAATATCAAAGATTACAAAATAAAGCACTGAGGTGGATGTTCGGGACTCAGTGGTATGAGTTCCAGACGGCACAACATCTTCACAATCTAGCCCACATCCCCCCTCTAAATACTTATTGGCAGCAATTAGCAGAAAAACAAATTATAAAACTTGAGACCTTTCATGATAACTTCATCCAAATTTTCAACATAATTTTACACCGCCCCATGTCAAACCTCCTTCACCCCAACAACAGAGAGGCACCCATTCCAATATTCACTTAAAATCAGGATTGGTAGAGGAGGTGGGTCATGCCGGCTCATCCACAGTCCAGCCTCCCTACCACTCCTGACCTAGATTCCTAGCTTCACTTCCCATTAAAATGTATAATTTCACAGACAAAGTACAAGACAACAACCTTTTAACGTAACTCCTATAATAATAACAGTACAGCCTTCTTACAGGTTCTGCCACTGACAGACTTCCCCAGCAGTACCCCTTTTGACTCAATGCCACCCAAAATTACCTCCCCCTATACCATTTTCGAATACTACCACCCAAAAATACAACCCCAAAACATGCAAGCACTTTCGATCTTATACCATCCAAAATTAACTTGCTCCCCATCCCTTGCCCCCTTCTTGGCAAGCCATCCTGAATCACTAAAGTAACTTCTCCAACTAAATCAACTCAACCCCAGCTCAATTATTCAACTCACGCACGTTGGGTCAAGCCCCGACACCCTATTTCTCCCACTATTATCACTGTCTCTCCTACTTAACCAATAAAAACTTCCCTTCTTTCACCCTCACCCACCTTTTCTATATTCATTCATTCATTCATTCATTCATTATTCTAATCATTACCTCTCCTTCCCCTGAAGATGCAAGATGTTTACTTGTGAAACGTTGGATCCACCATGAATTTTGCTAACCTGTTGTACCTCATCTCTGAACCCCAGAGGAAAATTGTTAGAACTATTGAAAGCTATAACAATAAAATCCTGAATGCTGAAACTGCTATTACCTTTAACCTCGTCTGTTTAAAAGAGAATATATATATATATATATAGTGCATTTCATATGTGCAGCCTTTAATTTCTACATTCCATGTATTCTAACTTTATCTGAGTTTTGATATTGTTTTGTATTTGTCTATATTATATTAACATTATCAAGATACTATTGCGCATTTGTTCTGTTTCCTGGCTATAATTAGACGATTATATTTAGATTAGGAAGGGTATATAACAGTCAGAGGGGTAATTGAGATTTGCTTTACCCTTTTTACTCACACAAATCCTTCCTAAGCTGTATACAGTTTTCTAATGTTAGCCAGAATAAACTGCGAAAATGCTGCGGAATTCTCATATGGTTAAATATATCCAGCATTATCATAATTTACCTGGTATAATCTTGCTAACTGACATCCATAGGCCATATTTCATATTCATACGCCATATTTCATATCATGAGCTATCTTCATTGCTTTGTTATCCTCATTCTATCACGTATTACCTTGCTTTTCATATTATATTATTTACATAAACACACATACATATACATTACACACACACGCACACATACAGTACACATAAACACATATACAGTGCACACACACACACATATATATATATATACAGTACACACACACATATACAGTACACACACGCACACACACACGCACACACACATATTCGAAAACCAAGGTAAATAAATACGAAACACAAGCCAAATCAAACGGAAAATATATTCCGTTCTCGCTTCGGTCCGAACATAATATCTATAAAAAAAATCAAGTACTTCTAAAAGAAAGAGTTGGTGCAAAACCAAAAAGTAAATATATAAATACATAAATAAAAATATAACAAGTAAATAATAATAATAATAATAATAATAATAATAATAATAATAATAATTCATAGGTCATTTTGCATATAAATAGTTTTATGTTTGGTTTGTTATCCTCATTGAATCACATACTATCTTGTCTGTCATATGTTCCACCTTTCTCCTCTGTGTTCCGTATCTTCCACCTTGATCTTGTAGTATATATTTCCTCTTGTAATATGTCAGGCGATCTTCAATATTTCCAGCTTTTATTTCTTGCTTTGCCACATTTTCAACTTGTGTTATTCTTGCCCTTCTTATTATGTTTGCTTGTATCTCGCGTCCGGTATTCGAGGACGCTATCCTTCCTGTTTTGTCCTGGCTCTCGTTAGTCGATTTTGTTCAGTTTAAGATGGTATTAACGGGGTCAGAGGGTAAATTGAGATAATTAATCCCCCTTCAATTCCTTGAGGGCCTTCCGAAGCTGAGTGTTAGCCAGAATATAATGATAACAAAATAACTTTATCTTGTTTTCAGTATTGTCAATATTTGCACCAACCATTCTGCATTTCTTTTTTCAGTGTGTTTTATAAATATTATTTCGAATCTTCAGGGGACCAGAGCTAGTATGAAATATATGCTTTGTTTAGATTTGTCTTGTATTTCGTTTTTCTTACCATGATTATTTTTGTTTTCTTTATATATTATGTGTTCACTCATTAAGTAGTGTTTAGTAGTTGTATCGTTCTAGTTTGTTTTTGTATTCAGGTCGAGTCTCGGATCTTTATATTTTATTGATTTAGGTATGTAATTATTTATTAATTTATCAGTATAATGTTATACTACACTAAACACTTAAGGCTATAAAAATGGTATAAACAAGGTTTATATAACCATTGCGTGTATTGATGGTGATTTGCCTTTCTATTTTTGTATAAGATGGGTTTATTATTACCAATATACCTTTAAATAGGGAAGGTGTGGTGGAGTGGTCATGCCACTGGATTGGTAATCCAATGGACCCGGGTTCAAATCCCGATATGTCAATGGGAAGATATTATTGGGATTGAATTTGTGCTGTACCTAGTATCAGTGCATTACCACAAAGCCCACCGAAATGCCAAAAAAATACCCTCATTGTTCCCCGATTAAATAACACTGTATGAATATTCCCATATTCAAAATATGCTACAGGGGGACAATGCGTAGTGAGTTCACTGCTCAATTGGTGGCGTTCTGAGAGTGAGGTTCTGAGTCTGGAGGGTGAGACGGTGAAGCACTTGAGCGAAGCAACCGGCCGCTTCAGAGATGGAGCTGCTTCGAGCCATGATGGATGCTTCACATGTCTCACTCCCCAGACTGGAACAAGACCTCACGGGCTTCACCGTGTTGAGCGGTGGAATGTATAGGCTTTCAGCCTATGCCCTAGAGGGAGTAGTTGGAATATAGAACAAAAACAAATGGGTAGATTATTAGGAACACTTTAATTACCCTTTACACACTCGTATATTTTCAGAGTTTACACGATAATACAGTCACGCTTATTAAGAGGGGGGTGGGGGTATTTCTGGACCCCCTTCTCCCTCCTGCTTAGCCCTATTGGTGTTGTGATTTTAAGACGTTCGTCCCGTAATTTCGGCGATTTTAAGATCTTACGCCCCACTTCGTTGTCAATTTTAAACCTTTCGTACCATCCAGGTGTCGACATCGTGACCCTGTAATTTATCTCGTAGGAGGGTCTTGGAGATGTTTCTTTAAGCGTGATGGAGGTGTAGGGAGAAACAAAGATAACAATCAATCTAATACTAATGCTCTCATACTATACATTATTATTCGAAACTGTTTCCAGATGAATTTAATCTTACTAATGTTTTACCTGATAATTGTATTTCGGAGGTACACCTCTACGTATTTCGAGATTTTCAAAGTGTATCATAATATGATGGCCGCGGTTGTATATATTTGATGAGTCTATGTTTTGAATGTCAATTGTATATTTTCACAGATGTTCGAGGACGTACTAATATGATCGGTATGAAAATGGTAATTACAGTTAGTATAATAATCACCTTATTGAAAGGTATTATGGTGGTGATAAACCCAACATACGTTATATAAGGATAGCAAGGTAAATCACCAACAATATATCCCAATGATTGTATAGACCTTTGTCCTATCTTGTATATGTTCTTTATTTATGCAGTGCACATATTAAAATAACGTTAATTGTGAATATTGAAAATCTATTATATATTTGGCCATTTGTTCTGCCTTATATTTCTGTTGTTCCCCGGATTTACATATTTAAATTAATTAATTATATATGTCACCCCTCTGTTTAAAATTATTATTCTGTCCCCTCCTGCCTTGTGTTATATGTGTATGTTATTTGTCTATGTGTCTGTGTGTGTGTGTTTATTGATGTGTTTTTAATTCGCATAAGGCATAATAATGAACATATTTATGTTACATAATGTCTGTGTGTGTGGTATAATTGTGAATATTATTTAAATGCATGAATTTGGTTGTGAAAGATGTTGTTTTTAATGTTTGGTAAGTTGAGTAATTAGATATGTTGTGTTTATATCACTACGTCGTATGGTTTGGGAGCTTGACATTTGTGTATGTTCTGTATGTATCGTAACCTTGTGTATTGTGTTGTATATTACAGATGGTCCGGTGTGGCAGTGGGTGCCTAAGGTAAAGAATGATGTGGAGGAAGGTGATGACCTTATAGTGTCTGCTATGGCCACAGCTAACCCGGGTCCAGTCAGGTCAGTTATACCTTGGATTATAAACACCATATAAGGAGAAACACTTTATTGACAATGTTTCATCAGGCCATTTAAGCTATAATGTGAAATGTTGTCAATTATGTGCTCCTCCAAATATGGTTTATTCATTATGTCAACTTTTTCAAGTATATTGTTATCAGTTATACCTGCGTTATAACTATTTATATATCTATAATGTTAGAAAGCTCACAAATGCATGTGAGTCCATACCAGAGGTGGGCACTTCCGTAATCACTTCCGCAAACCACTAATTCCGCTAAAGCGGAAGACCTATCTTATTAAGCGGGTTATTTAAGGGATAAATTCTACAAATATCCGCGGGTTAGCAACGTTTCACTACTTCCGCAATCGCTAGAAGCCTTTCAGTGGTACTCTGAAACCCCCCCCCCCCCATGCGGGTACTATTTATAGACGACAGGCTCCAACAAGAACCGCTTGATGCTATAGATGACGCTGTGTTGTGAAGTGACAGTTGCCGTGAGTGAAAGGGTACTTGGTAGTGGTGATATTTCAGATACCAACTCTGTACTTGAAAGTATCGATGCTGAAGGCTTGGTATCGAGTGTTATGAGTACTAGAGAAACCTACGCAAAACAATCGTGAAATTTATCAAATTAATATGTTTTACCTCCCTCTCCATACCTCCACTCCTGCTTATCATTCCTCCTAGATATTTAAAACACTCTACTTGTTCCAATATTTCCCCATCCAGCCTCACTCACAACTAGATTCCCCCTACGGTAAACCCTATTACACACCATTACTATACTGTACTACTGATCTATTTTATATACTACTGACCTATTTGATATACATAATTTGAGTATTCTTTCGATTACCTTGTAGTAATTATTTTCAAATTCTCTGTATACTACTAAGGTGGGAATAATTTGACAGTTGTTTGGAAGTTGTATCTATCTATTGCCCCACGCTCTGATCCCCGAAGGTGTGGCCTCGAATGAACCGCCTCCATGCACCTCTGTCCCCAGCCAGTCGACGCCCCTCCCCCCAACCAGCACCGCCTTCGTTCATATACTTCCTCACTCCATCCTTCCACCTCTCCTTCGGTCTACCTCTCCCTCTCTGTTCCTCCACCTTGCTCTCGTACACCCTCTTAGTCATTCTCTCGCTTTCCATACGTTCCATATGGCCGAACCATCTCAAGTTGTTCCTTTTCACACTTTCCAGCACATCTACCTCCACACCACACCTCCTTCTTACTTCTTCATTAGTCTGTCTATCCCTCCATGTAACTCCGCACGCATTTCTTAAGTAATTCATTTCCACTGCTCTCACTCTTGGTCTGAGTCTCTCAACCAACGTCCATGTTTCACTTCCGTAAGTCATTGTCGGGATTACCACACTGTCATGCAAGGACTTCTTCACTTCCATACTGACCACCATATTTCTTGTTACTGCGTTCAGCTTTCATACAACCCTCTTCCCCTGTTTTACCCTCTCCTGCACTTCTTCATCCATAGTCCCATCTTTACTCAACACACTGCCCAGATACTTAAAAGAGCTGACGATCTCCATGGCCTGACCGTTCAGCTTCACCTCACACTCTGTGACTTCACCCTTTTCGAAGACCATAACCTTGCTCTTCCCCGCATTTACCTTCAAATTCCGTTTAATCGCACACTGTTCCAAACTCATTTACCAGACCCTGCAACTCCCATTCATTATTACTCATCAGAACTGTTTCATCCGCAAACAGCAGTATAGGTTGTTGTTGTTGTTGTTCCCCAAGCTGCCTGGCCGAACAGCCCCACTGCCCCGAGCAAGGCCAAGGCCATAACCGAGCGCCCCCACAGAACCCTCCCTGCTGACCACAATAAAGCCTGGGTGACCGAAGCCACTTCATGGCGGGGAGCTTAGGAGGGTGCGGAAACGCCCGGGAAACGAAAGCCCCACACAGGGCCCTGTGCCCACAGCAATAATAAAGAGAAAGTTGAGGGGCAAAGGTATAGGTAGCTTCCACTCATTTCCCTCCCTTTTCAGCGATACCTCAACATCCACTGCTCTTTATAGTATTTCTTTCATGACTACATCCATATATACAGTAAACAACCACGGGGACATCACACACCCCTGTTTCAAACCAACATTCAGGTCAAAGAACTCGCTCTGCTCACTCTCCACACGTACTGCCGCCTTTGCACCCCCATACATGCTCTTCACTGCTTTCAGCAACTTGCCATCTACTCCATATATTCTAAGTACTTTCCACAAACCTTCTCTATCCACTCTGTCATAGGCCTTCTCCAAGTCCATAAAGGCAACATACACCTTTTGTTTCTCCTCCAGATATTTCTCCACAACACAATTCAGGGTAAAAATCTGATCTACACATCCTCTTCCCTTCCTAAAACCTCCCTGCTCGTCGCCTATCCATTTCTCCGTTCTCACTCTCACTCTCTCAATCACTACCCTACTGTATACCTTCCCTACTACGCTTAGAAGACATATTCCTCGGTGGTTACCACACACTCCTCTTTCCCCTTTGTTCATATCCTTTATTTAACAAACTCCCCAATAGTTCAATGTTCCCCTAGCAATTAATTCTCTGTTCGGGCCGAAATGATTTCAGCACTCAGGTTGAATACTATCGTCGACCCACAATAGATTGTATGTTGGAACTCGCAAGTTCCCATTACTACCTATTTGGATACCCGCTATTCAGGTATTGACTCACTCTGACTTCGATCTAAAGGCACATTACTAGTCTCCAAAATAATATATCAGCTTTACCGATCCAAAGACCAAAGCTTTAATGAATTTGACCGCTATTTACCTATCTTTAACACACCTACATTATATACATTATTACCTCTAATACAAATAAATCCGTACCCGTAGGCACCTACAATAATATAACCCTTTGTTTGGAATATCTCCACTCTGACCTCCTATCTGACAAATAGATAAACTCAATAACACTGATACCACTTACTCGAATAGATATACCCCCTTACATAGTCCAATATAATCATTAATTCATAAACACCTATATTATCAATATTCAACACTTAATTCTCTATATATCATGATTACATCATTACTCTCTATATTTGATCGGATTGATACTATATCTATCAACTCACTAACTACTTATCTCAGGAATACAATATTTCCTTACACTAGTCGCCTCTACTTGTTACTAAATTATGATCACAAAGTTCATTATCAAACCGGCGAATTCTTCTTCTTAAATGCTACGAATAACAATGTTTCCTTTACAACAAATAAGTATCTTTCATCATATGGACTAGTGTCCGTCCTAACTATTTCTCAAGCTAAATCTGATCTATCTGCAACTATTATTTATCCCCATGTCAGTACTATAGTTGCTTCCAACCTTAGTCTCGTATTTAACCCTCCCCTTATCTTTAATGTTCACATTAATCAACTTATCCTATAAGATCCTATACTATTGGTAGTTAAGTGACATGGAGCCTTCTCTATCAATAACAGCTATATTCTCTCAACACTTCATCCTTTTATTTCTCTCGGTTCTGTTCTATAAGAACACATCGATTTTTAAAGGTTGGGTCCACTGGGTTTGTCAAGCATTTCTCTCTTTTTCATAAGTCTTGTTCGGGCCCATAAGGGTCCTGTAAAAATTTGAAGGTTTCTCTGGAACAGCTTCACCACCTCACGGCCGGCCAATAGTGTTTCAGGAAATCTTCGGTGCCGTCTACTATCTGTCGCCCCTCTTGAATTGCTTGACTGTATGTGTGTAAGCCCGAAATGTGACGACAGGCAACCAGATACTGGTGGTGTATCTGGTGAGTAAATGGAAGTGGTGTTGGGCCAGAGGTGGACTTTAGTGGGGTAGGAAAGGCGAGTTGGGAGGCTGGAGCAGGTGTAGCCAAGTTCCCATTGTTGCCCGGGTGAGGAAGAGAGTATGAGTTGATTGCAAGTGAACTCAGTGGAGCCTGTGACGGGAATGACGTCTGCAGCATGAATGAATGAATGAATGAATATAGAAAAGGTGGGTGAGGGTGAAAGAAGGGAAGTTTTTATTGGTTAAGTAGGAGAGACAGTGATAATAGTGGGAGAAATAGGGTGTCGGGGCTTGACCCAACGTGCGTGAGTTGAATAATTGAGCTGGGGTTGAGTTGATTTAGTTGGAGAAGTTACTTTAGTGATTCAGGATGGCTTGCCAAGAAGGGGGCAAGGGATGGGGAGCAAGTTAATTTTTGGATGGTATAAGATCGAAAGTGCTTGCATGTTTTGGGGTTGTATTTTTGGGTGGTAGTATTCGAAAATGGTATAGGGGGAGGTAATTTTGGGTGGCATTGAGTCAAAAGGGGTACTGCTGGGGAAGTCTGTCAGTGGCAGAACCTGTAAGAAGGCTGTACTGTTATTATTATAGGAGTTACGTTAAAAGGTTGTTGTCTTGTACTTTGTCTGTGAAATTATACATTTTAATGGGAAGTGAAGCTAGGAATCTAGGTCAGGAGTGGTAGGGAGGCTGGACTGTGGACGAGCCAGCATGGCCCACCTCCTCTACCAATCCTGATTTTAAGTGAATATTGGAATGGGTGCCTCTCTGTTGTTGGGGTGAAGGAGGTTTGACATGGGGCGGTGTAAAATTATGTTGAAAATTTGGATGAAGTTATCATGAAAGGTCTCAAGTTTTATAATTTGTTTTTCTGCTAATTGCTGCCAATAAGTATTTAGAGGGGGGATGTGGGCTAGATTGTGAAGATGTTGTGCCGTCTGGAACTCATACCACTGAGTCCCGAACATCCACCTCAGTGCTTTATTTTGTATTCTTTGATATTTTAGTTGGTTGGTAGGGGCCGAAAGTGAAATGCTGAGTGGGACGTAGCACAAAAGAGGTCTTATAAGTGCTTTGTATAAGTGAAGCTTGGTTTTTATTGAGGCATTTCTGAAACGATAGATGGTTTGTAGTGATTTTGATGCAATGGCAATGGAAGTTTGTGCTTGTTTGTGGAATCGGATGTTTTTGTCGAATGTGAGGCCGAGTACTTTGTTTGTGGGAGAGACATTTATTTGTGTGCGGTTAGGGACAGGTGCTCGGGAGTTCTGGAATAAGGGTCTTGGGCGGAGATGTCCCTTGGCAAAGTATGTGACGTGTGATTTTTGAGGATGAGCCTGAATCCGCCATTTTTGCTCCCATTGTGCTACTTTGTCAAGTTCTCTTTGAGCTTTGTTTGTCAATGCGTCTATTGTGTCTGCTCTTATTATTTGCGTCACATCGTCTGCGTACATTACTGTGAGAGAGTCATTGTGAGTGGGGTTGGGAAAGTCATTTGTGTATAGGATGTAGAGGGTAGGAGCGAGCACTGAGCCTTGAGGTACGCCTGCGTTTAGTGGAAATGAATCTGAATAAAGATTAGAAAACTTAATTTTGGCTGTTCTATTATCCAAAAAGTTGCAGAGAAGTTTCTGAGTAATTAATGGGAAGTTGAAATTTTCGCAGATTTTGTACTTCAAGCCTTCGTGCCACACTGTGTCAAAAGCTCGTTTTATGTCTTTTGTAATTAAGGCTGTCTTGTTTTTTCGTCTGGACTGTTTGTTTATGTGAAGGTAGTTTGTGATAATGTTTAGTGCTTCTTGTGTCGATCTGTGTTGTCTAAAACCAAATTGCATGTTCGTGAGGAGTCCTTCGTCTTCGAGAAATAGTCTGAGTCGGTGGTTTATGATACGTTCTAGAGTCTTCCCAAGAGTCTCAAGTAGACTAATGGGTCTGTAGTTTAGTGGATTAGTCTTGTCTTGGTTTTTCTTGGGAATGAGGATAATGGTCGCTGTCTTGAAGCAGACGGGAAAGTAGCCTGATGCCGGGATGGCGTTGTAGAGGCGAGTGAGTGCTGTTATGAAAGTGTTAGGTAGGTGCTTTACAAGGTGGTGATTAATACCCGTGGCACCAGGCGCCTTTCTCCGTGCTTTAGACAGGATGAATTTGACTTCGTCTGGCACAATGGGAGCAGTGAGTATGTTTTGAGGGTCAAGTGTGTTTAGGTTAATGTGTGTGTCATGGGAGATGTTGTCAGGGATGGTAGTGAGATGTTGTTCTATATTGCGGATGTGTTGTTCGGCAGGCCTTTCAATGGGGTGTGGGTGGTATACTTGTTGCCATGTCTGTTTAAATGTATCTGTGATAGCCCTAGGATCAGTAATTTTGTTGCCATTAACAGTGAGGGAGGATGTTCTGGGAGTGGTATTACCTTTTAAACGTTTTATATGTTGCCAGAATTCCCAGGGCTTAGTTTTCCTGTTTTGTTCTGCTGAGTGTACTAGGTGAGTCCAGTGAGCATCATGATCAGATTGCAGGCTGTTAAGGATGTGAGTTCTGAGGTTGGAGAGATCGTAACGTACTCGGCCTGGTATGTGGTTGTGTTTGTTCTGTTCGAATCGACGACGATAGCACACTAGGAGTCGTTGTGTTCTGATGGAGGGTCTGAAAGTGTGTTTGATTTTGTATGTAGTTTTTGGGATGGTTGTGTTGGCTGCATTTATGATTTTGTTCTGTAGGTTCTCAATTTGTTGGTCTATGTGTGTGTAGTGTTGTCCCTCATAGTCGTGTATGTAGTTGTCTTCTGATAAAATGTTTTTGAATTCTTCCCAGTTTGCTTGTGAGTAGTTAAAATGAGATTGACATGGGACTTGAATTGGGTTTGAAGAAATTGACATGAAACTGGGATGTGATCTGATCCTGAAAGTGGCCCTGGGGAAATATCATGATGGAATATATTAAAAGCTTGGTTTGAAAAAATTAAGTCTGGTTTACCATTACCGTTTGGTGTGAAAACTGTGTTGAAATCTGGGCCTTGAAAAGTTAATCTTTTGTGGTTGTGTAGTGCTAATAGTTGAATTCCACGTTGATTAATGGTATTATGTTGGAAAGCTTGGTGTCTAGCGTTAAAGTCTGCAAGTATAAGTGTAGGTGCATTGTTATTGAATAAGGTATTTAAGTCTGTGTAAGGGATGTAGGTATTGGGTCTGACATATGTGGTGGCAACTATGAGGGGTCCGAGTGTTGTGTGTGTTTTAACTGCAAGGAAATGCTTGTATGTCCAGTCTGTGATGAATTTGTGTTGAATGGTGCTTTTTATCATGATTGCAACTCCATCGTTGGCATCGCCGTCGGTCTGTCGTGTTGTGTAACCAAAGAATCTAATTTTATGTGTGTTGTACGTACAGGTGCTGTTAATTAGTATTATGTCTGGGTCATTATCTAAAATTAATTGTGTGAGTAGGTGTCTGTTATTGTAGTAGTGTCTTATGTTGAATTGGATGACTCTTAACATGATGGGGTATCGTGAAGTGAGCTATGTGTGGGGAAGTGGGGGGATGGTGGGGCCCGGGTTGGAGAGGGAGAGGATAATGAGCGGACTCCTCCAAAAGATGGAGATTTGGAGGTAGATTTGGTGTTTTTTCTTGGGGTTTCGACTTTACGTGACTTTGACCGAGAACGGTTTAATTCAGGGGAGGATATCTCAGCTGGACTGGTGGGTTTTCGTTTTAGAGGAGATTGGGGAGGAATGGTGGGCGTTTTTGGTGTAGGAGGGGGTGGGGGAGGCATGAAGGATGTTGGGGTAGTAAGGTTAGGAAGGTCAGGGTCAGATGCATTGAGAGTTGGGTCAGTGACATTTGTGAGGGGGGGGGTTTGGGTAGGGAGATCTTGAGGTTCATTTTCAGTGGTGAGAGGGATTGACATTTCAGGGATTTCGTTGGCGCTTGGGGGTTGAGGAATAGGGGTAGTGGAGGATGAGTTGGAGGTAGAGGTTGAGGGTAGTGGAATAGGAAGAGGAGTGGCTGAGAGAGATGGATTATGCGAGTTCTTGCTATGCTGGAACCAAGACTCAGGGATCATGATGGCAGGGAGATTGTGGGCAGTCAGGCCATCATTTAGTAGCTTGTTAAACTGTGGGGTGACTTTTTGGTTCGTGAGGTGGAGTGCAACATTAACAAGGACTGAAGTTTGGGCGAATATTTCGCGGTTGAACAATGGGCCGGGAGGATTGATGTTGGGTGGGGTAGGGGGGGAGTATTGAGGGATGTGTGAGGTGCTCGCTGAAGCATATGATTTGGCAGTGACTGGGTGGGATGAGAATAAAGGACGTGTTTGGTTGGGATTGGTTGGAGTGGCCTTTGCGTTTTTTCTAGTGTCTTTTAAGACATTGAGACGGAAGGGACATTCGGCACTGATTGCAATGTGAGGGCCATTGCAGTTTGAGCATTTCAGAGTGATTGAAGAGCAGGTGGTAAATGAGTGCCCTGACTCAGCACAACGAGAGCAAGTTACTGTTTTTTGACATTGGGCTGTGGGATGTCCGTAAGCATAACAGTTATAGCACTGCCTGAGATTGATCCAGGACTCAGGGGTCAGAAAATCAGGCGGCAAAATCCCCCCCCCCCCCCCCTCTTTATAGCCCTGCCTCACGAATTGGCGTGCTGTGATTGGTTGAGCCCCCACCCGGGCAGTGCCTTCTCCGGCCGCACATTTTGAACATTCCTTCCCCTCTCCTCTGATCTTATCTCTTCATAATATGTCCCAGGGAGATGGTTGCAAAGGTCTTGTAGTGGCTTACGGGAGTATGGGGCTTGCACGGATGTCATAGACCTATTGCAACTCAAAGACACGGCCTGTGGAGGGAGCGAGAGCAATTTGGAAGGTGAAGAGATGTGCGCGGCTGGTACAGTATTTTTCTGCTCCGACAACGGAGGCTCTTGATTGGTTACAAGGGAGGGTGTGGCAGAGTTGACGGAAACATCCGGACTATTAAAATCAGCTGGCTTAAGGAGATAGTCAAATGCAGTGCGGTGATTGGCTGGCAGGATTCTTACTTTAAGCCTAATTATATTAAACTTATTCCTACCACTATAAGTCTACTACTTAGTACTTAGTTTTACATATATATCATATCTGCTTTTTCCAACGTCTTATGGACAGTATTTGGTTTAGTGACCCTATCAATAGATTGATTACATAGTAACAATCTAAGTAAATTCTAAAACATCACCTAACCTCAACCATTATGGTGTCACTGGGGTAATTTCCCTCTGAATTTAGTATTTAGATTTGTTCTCAATTATCTCCATACATTATTACTAGTCTACTACCCTAGTACTCCTGAATTCCATAATAATAAATAAGCAATATTATACAATATATAAGGAATGTGAAATCAAACTCATCATGATCACTGGAATAAAGTATTGAAGATTAGCAATTCAAATAACAAAATATATGTATATATATATACTTATTTACTTATTTATATAAATACATATCTAAATGGTTTCCCAAGCAAATATGTTTGAAGATAAATTGTCACATAGTTACTAGGTTATTAGGCTATCAAATTCATCCCAATCATAATAATTTAAAAGATAGGTGAAATATATATTAAAGGCATGCCCTTAACCCTTTCGCTGCGGGTGACATTCTGGAACGTCCTGGCAATTTGCCGCAATTTCCAGGCTTTAAAAGCTTGTAAAAACCGTAAAAATCGAGTGTCAGTGCGCGGGAGCGTGAGGGGCCCACCTCCGATCCTCAGAGCAGCCACCGGCCCACTGAGGTAGATTGTGTCTTGCGCGGGTCTCTCACTGCCTCTCACAACAGTGTTGCCAAGCGAGCGAGTGCTACCAAATAGCGGGTTTCCCGCGTTTCTATGGCACCGCTGCGGGTGAACAAGGCCACCTACGAGGCCCGTTCTGGTCTCATTTTGAAGCTATTTTCGCCTAGTTTTCGGCAGAATACAGTTCATTTAATGCAGAGCTTGATTTATCATTCAGAAGTGCCTGAATATGCCCTAAATAGCCCAAAACACCCCGCAGGAAAAGGGTTAAGTCCATAATATATATAATTTTTACTAATTTATCCCGGTACAAATAATAATATAAAAAATAAAAAAATAGGTTAAATATAACGATATAATGAGTGAGGCCTGACTTGAGGTGAAGCATGGGATATTTGTGAGGGTTAAGCATGTGATAAATAATAAGTAAAACCAAAATTTACTTCACTACCAAATGATTTACCCTCGTTTTTGCACTGTTTTAATTAAAAATCTCAATCCGGATTGCATTTACGTTTAACGATAAGCGGAACCGTATTAATTAAGTAATTAATGTTCTAGCGAATGCGGAAAGCTATGGTTACGATATGCGATATTGCGTGCGATTACGAAAGTGGATAATTTTTAGCGATGCCCACCACTAGTCCATACACATGTTCTAGGGCACGTGCTCTGAAACATAGGCCTAGAATACGTGATGGGTGGGAATAATATCCTCATGCAAGATATATCTATATTCAGCAATGAAAACAAAATTCTAAGGTTTTATGAGTTTACAGCATGGTTCGTATGATGACTGGCTCTAAATCCTAATATCGTGGGTACGATTCCCGGCTAGAATGAAAAACATAAATACATAGAGTATATTTATAAACTGAGTGCTCCATATGAAGTGAGGTTCAAGTCTCTCATCATAATGGCAGTGCTCTAGGCAACTCTCTTCAAAGCTGCCTCATTTATCAGGATTTTTAAATTTATGTTCAGACTGTATGGTCTGATCCCATGTCTTTATTGGCCTACCTTTTGGTGCAGCTTCATCCACGTTCATAGTTATGCATCTTTTCATCCATCATCTCCACACGCCCAAACCATCCATGACTGCTTGTATGCATCTCATCACTGACACTCTTGATACCTAACTTTCCTACTTCTTTTGGAAATGTAGAATAGGTAATACCTAACGGATGAATTTTAACATTTCAGATATACTTGGTAGAGAGGCCTCCCAGCGATGGAGGGTAAGGAAAGAGAGGACGGTAGTGGGATCCTGAACCTGTTGAGAGTCCACCGCCAGCTATTATACTTCATCTCCTAATATATCTAACCCAGAACCCTACCTATCACTCCTTAGATAAATTATACCTCACAAGACCCACGAAACTATCCAGTACATCACTTGTCACGAGTCAGATCTATTTTGGAGGAATGCGAAGGTGAAATCAGCATAATATTTGTTGATGTATAGTCGTCCTACTCCATTTGGAAATAGAGAATATAGATAATGCTTAACGGATGAATTATACCATTTTCAGATATACGTGGTGGAGAGGCCCCGCAGCGATAGAGGGCAAGGAAGGAGAGGACGGTAGCGGGATCCTGAACCTGCCTAGAGTCCACCGGCAGCTTACGGGCCAGTACACCGTGACCGCCACCGACGCCGCCACCGGTATCTCTCACGCGGCCATCAACTCGTCCTTTGCCATCAATGTCCAGTGTCAGTCCGGCTCACCTCAACCGTAGGGGTTCTGGTTATACTATGTGTTATGTATGATGGGGTGGTGTGATGTGGAGAAGATTAGCTGTATGCTGGGGTGGTGTGATGTGGATAAGTTTAGCTGAATGTTGGAGTGGTGTGACGTGGAGAAGTTTAGCTGTATGCTGGGGTGGTGTGACGTGGAGAAGTTTAGTTGTATGCTGGGGTGGTGTGACGTGGAGAAGTTTAGCTGAATGTTGGAGTGGTGTGACGTGGAGAAGTTTAGCTGTATGCTGGGGTGGTGTGATGTGGAGAAGTTTAGCTGAATGTTGGAGTGGTGTGACGTGGAGAAGTTTAGCTGTATGCTGGGGTGGTGTGATGTGGAGAAGTTTAGCTGAATGTTGGAGTGGTGTGACGTGGAGAAGTTTAGCTGTATGCTGGGGTGGTGTGATGTGGAGAAGTTTAGCTGAATGTTAGAGTGGTGTAACGTGGAGAAGTTTAGCTGAATGTTGGAGTGGTGTGACGTGGATAAGTTTAGCTGAATGTTGGAGTGGTGTGATGTGGAGAAGTTTAGCTGAATGTTGGAGTGGTGTGACGTGGAGAAGTTTAGCTGAATGTTGGAGTGGTGTAACGTGGATAAGTTTAGCTGAATGTTGGAGTGGTGTGATGTGGATAAGTTTAGCTGAATGTTGGAGTGGTGTGACGTGGAGAAGTTTAGCTGAATGTTGGAGTGGTGTGATGTGGAGAAGTTTAGCTGTATGCTTGAGTGGTGTGATGTGGAGAAGTTTAGCTGTATGCTGGGGTGGTGTGATGTGGATAAGTTTAGCTGAATGTTAGAGTGGTGTGACGTGGAGAAGTTTAGCTGTATGCTGGGGTGGTGTGATGTGGAGAATATTTAGCTGTATGCTGGAGTGGTGCGGTGTTGACTAGTTTAGCTATAATTGATGGTTCTCTGATGTATGTAAAATGTGTGTTTTGTTGGTTGGTGCGGTGTTGATCATACACATAGTCTACATAGATTTGCATATATTTGGGTGGTCTTGTTTATATAGTTTTTTGTTTTTCTATGTGATTGAGGGAGGCAAAAGGCATAACTGCCTATAGCGAGTGCCTCCCCCATAGTTGAAAGAGTGACAGGGCCAAAATCAAGGGACGTTCGAGCCAAAATGCCTGGACACACGGAGTTTGAAGCAATTTAAGTCATAGGAAGAGGGAAAGACTGATTCTGGGAGAGAGTTCCAGAGCTCAGCTGTTGAGTAGAAGAAAGTTTGAGAGTAACGTTTCACTCTTGGGTTGGAGAGTTGCACAGAGTATGGGTGGGATTGAGTTGCGAGACGGGTACCACGTGCCCTACGTAAAGGAGGTGGTATGCACTGGGATAGCTCTGAGGAACACTGATTATTATAGTAGCGATAGAATAGCGAGAGAGATGCAACATTGCGGCGGAGAGAGAGAGATTGAAGAGATTTGGTGAGTCGACGGGAGTTAATGATACGAAAGGCCTTCCTTTCAACTTTGTCTAGGAGAGCGGTGTGAGAGGAACCTCCCCACACATGTGAACAATACTCAATACAAGGGCGCACTATGCCCCTGTACAGAGCAAGAAGCTGTGCAGGGGGAAAGAACCCCCTAAGGCGGTTGAGCACACCCAGCTTGTGGGAGGCTGCCTTAGCAAGACTGGCAATATAGTCCTTCCAAATGAGAGCAGAAGAAAAAGAGACACCAAGAATATTGAGAGAAGATGAAGGGTTGATTTTTGTATTGTTGAAGAATAAGGGATAGTCCGCTGGGAGATCCTGACGGGTAGATAGATGGAGAAATTGGGTTTAGGAAGCATTAAAGTTAACAAGGTTTTCTCTGCCCCAATTGGAAATAGTATTTAGATCAGAATTTAAGAGTTCTATGGCTTCATTACGTTTGTCGTTGAGGGATTGCTGGCTGGGGCGTTCTGAAAAACTAATGGAGTAGTGTAAGGTTGAGTCGTCTGCTGCTTATGAATGGATGGGAATTAAGGTACAGTTAAGGAGATCATTTATAAAAATTAGAAAGAGAATAGGAGATAGGACAGAGCCCTGAGGAACACCAGAGTTTATAGGGTGAGGAAGTGAACAATGGCCGTCCACAACCGCGGCTATGGAACGGCCGGAAAGGAAATTAGAGACAAAGGCACAGATGGAGGGATAGAAACCGAAGGAGGGTAGTTTAGAAATTAAAGATTTATGCCAGACTCTATCGAAGTGCTCTGACTTGATCGTTGGGATGATGCTGGTGCAATGTGGATAATTAACATAGGGTTGTTTGTATTTTAGTGCACCTGTGTTGTTTGTGTGATTAACTGAATGTTGGGGTGGTGCGACGTGGATTATCAACATACGCTCTTAAATATTTAAGTGATTGTGTGTTGAATGTGTTAGGGTGGCAATGATGTGATGTGTATTGTAGTTATATACTCAGTTATAGTATATAAGGGTGGTTCTATGTTCATTATGTGTTCGCCTGTATGTTGGGAGTGGTGCTGGTATGATGAGGATTATATACATAGGTTCGGTAGTATATGTGTGGTCCTCTGTTGTTTGTGTTTATCTGGGCTGGGGTCACGGTTGGGCGGTATGGATTATAGATTATAGGTTAATGTTTTGTTTAACAAATTGTTCTTGCAAGTCCTTCTACTACTGTATTAGTTATTTCATGCATATATCATGGAAGGATGAGTGGGATCAATGAGTGGTTTGGCAAATGTATCATCACCTGCACAAGTAGCTGGTACACTACTATATGATATACTAGAGATCATGAACAATGAATGAGGGAAAACTCTTGACTCTTGCATGTATTTAACACCTTACGAGCGGCCTATGCGGTTAATTTATATGTACCGCCCAGCGGGGTGTTTTTAGCCAAAATAGGGCTGTTTACGTGATCATTTTCATGCCTAAATAAGACCCAGAACGTAAAACAAGTATCTATCCCTGAAAGGGCATAAACAGAGCTTTCGAATGACACCATAACGATCCTATTATGATGGCTAGTTTTCTTGCAATAACCGTGCAACGCGAGTGCAAAAAGCATGTAATTAGGCACTTTCCCCATACAATTCCGTATATAGCGAGTGAGAGAGGGAGGGAGGAGGTGGGATTCGTGTCAGTAGGTTCGCCACGGTGGTCTGGAGCAGTCATACGCTCGCTACTCTCCTGCCACCACTTGTCTCTTTCTCTCAGCAACATTACGTGCTGAAATTGCCACACGACCTATGTCGAGCGCCGCCACATAGTCCAGCTTTATTTAACTCGACTTATGTTGCTCGCCGCTAATTAAGGGTTAAAGGGAGCATTTCAAAATGTGTCATCAGTGTGTCAGATTTGTTAATCAAAATGTGTAGCACCTATCAGTATAATTATGTGGTTGTACCTTTAATGGGATAGGACCGATACTGTTCTGGCAATCACTATGCCTGTCTATGCAGTTTAAGAAGCAATTGTGAGAGTCAGATTTATAATTGAGATATATTATACCATTTTTAATCCTAGAGGTAGTTTCTAAACAGCGTAATATTGTAGTATATTAGCAAATAATTATAAATTACACTGCCATATGAAAAGGATAATTGAGATGTCTTATACTCCTTTAGTTGTTGTTGTTGTTGTTGTTCCCTAAGCTGCCTGGCCGAACAGTCCCGAGTCCCTGAGAAAGGCCATGGCCACGATCGGGCTTTCCCACAGAGCTCTCATTGAGTGTAGATTGTGTTGTTGGCGTAAGTGGTTGTGTGAAATGCAGTCTTCTATGATGTGTTTAATGGTATGGGGTGCTGTGTTACATCCCGGGCAGGCGTCGACAACGGAGTCATCCAGTCTCTTCTGATGGCTCAGGAGAGCTGGATGGTGTCCGCATCTCAGCCTGGCCAGGTGGACTCTGTCCTCGCGAGGAAGGGAGAATTCGGAAGGATGGATTTCGGGAGGTCGTGCATGCAGCTGCGTGTTGTCTGTGAGTGAGTGGATGGATCGGTGAGAGATATGAGTATGGATGTGCTTCTGGAAGTTGGTTCGGGGTGGGCAGGGAGGGAGAGAGGACAATAATTGTGTGTGATACCGTGTGCTGGGTGTTGTTTTGATATTTCTTGGTGTCTGTGGGTGTGTTGCCATGTAGTTTAGTGGGTGGTCTTGGTTCGTGGAGGCTGCTGCCAGGAATTGAGTGCCTCTCATGTCCAGATGGTCTTTGACTTTGAGGATTTTGGTTTCTTGATATAGGTGATCTGTGGGTGAAGTAGCTGTGCAGCCTGTAATTATCTTCAGGGCTTCGTTTTGAATAGTCTACTCCTTTAGTTCCTAAAGGTACTGTACAGACATGAACATCAATAACAGTACAGTACATCCAATCGAATCTCTGAACCTCTAAAACCAAGTTATAAAGTATCAGGGATATAATCAAACATAAATGGTCTTGTTTGGGTTCAGTACTAATTTAATGCGTGCAGAACTACTACCTTTCACGGCTGTTTTTTCTGAGCTGTGTAATAGTATCAAATAGTATTTAATGAAAATAACTCTTATGAAGTAACAGATGTGACGGCGAAGGAGAGAATGAAGATGAACGAGGACGGCACGGCTACTGCTCGCTTATGATTTTTGTATTATTAACTGTTAAACTGTATAACAAAAAAACACAGTTATTGGTTTGTAATAAAAATGAGAAGAAACTGCCAACAGACGGTCCGGAAGATGTGACGGCCAAGGAGAGAGTGGAGGTGGACGAGGACGGGACGGTTACTGTTCTGTGTACGGCAGCGGGCAACCCCACACCAACCATCACCTGGTCTACACACACAAACAATGCAAGGTAGGATATATGTTATTCACATGTCTATTACCTTTAATTATCATCCATAACCATGTACCTTTAACCCGTCCAGCACCAGCGACGCGTCTGGCGCATCGGCGATGTATGTAACGCACAACCCCAGCGACGCGTCTGACGAGTCACCCTAATTGCTCCGACCGTAACCTCAGGTGTAGCAACTCGAGAGGGCTCAGATTTGTATGGGAACTGTGTACGTATCCCACGCAACCGTGCCGAAGGTTGAAAACTCACAAAGTCCACAAGCGTGCGCGTGAGCGCGCAATAACCTGTTTTTTGGGGGTAATTGCCTTCAATTTTTTACTCTTGTAAAATACGTTTTCGGGGGCTCTGTAGGACCATTCTTTAAGCTTTTTGAGTGGTTTTTCGTGGTTTTTCCTTCATTCCTAACCCATTCGCTATTGTTTCTGGAATAAAACCATTTTTTGAAAACCGGCCGGGTTCTGGTGAACAAACAATACAAAACTAGCCGGGGCTCCACGGGTTAAAAAAAGAAAGATGCTTCATTCACATGTGTATTACCTTGACAAATTATCCTTAACATTGTACCTGAAATATTGTACTGCTTTGTATTACCTCTTGATGATCATTCACAACACACAACTTGGAGCAAGGTACGATTTATTAGGGTTAGGTACATTTTGGCGCGGCCGTTTTGGCGCCGGCGTTTTGAAACGGGCCTTTCGGTGCCAACCGAAAGACTTTTGGGCGCCAGACGTTTGGGCGCCAATAAAATATATAATATATATTATGTATTATGTGCTATGTGTTGATTATGTTGATATATCACCATGCAAAGGTGGACATTTAACAAGAAAGATAAAACTGTAATATAACTTTTTGGGAATTTTATCTAGATATTAAAACAAATGTTTAATATTTAAAAACATAAAAACTAAAATCAGAAATGCAGCTGGTAGTTATGGGCAAGGCTCCTCAGATACTCGATAACACTAATGTTTTCAAATTTAAGAATCAGTTGGATTGATGGGGGCATTCATCACTGAATTACGCTTTCTATGGATAATTGTCTTCAAATCAGACATATTAGGAACGGAAGCTAGACTAGCTTGTGATATGTCTGCCAAACATTCACTAACTAGCGGTACTACAGTCGGTGCCTCTCGAGTCATTATGGTGGTATTTTTATATAAAAGACGTGTGGCCAAGACTCTCCCGGAAGATCAACTGAGAGTAGGGAGCAGCTAAGGCATCAATGTGTACCTACAGTATTATTTACGTTTCGGAGGTTCATTGTGCTGTCCGAAAGTTTATACTAAGCCAGTATTTATCCCGAACTTGATCGAATGTTCTCATTAATTATTTAGCTATGTGTACTGGCTTTGTTACATTATTCCGAGCCTATAAAGTTATATTGCCGCCAAAATGTCCGTCGCCAAATGGGCTGGCGCCAAATAGGCTTGGCGCCCAAACGGCCGCGCCTAAACGCCGGCGCCCAAATGGCAGCGCCAAATCGTCCCATTCCGGATTTATTATGTACTATGTAAGTGGCCATGAGGAGAGAATGGATGGGGATGATTGGGAGAAGTGTGTTGAATTAAAGTATCTAAATAGTGTCACTATGTAGTGCCTTTCTTTTCCTTTTGAGTCCACCTTTATAATGTGGGTCAAGTGTGCATGATAGGGTCCATGTTAATAATGTAGCCCCCACCAATTACAGTAGATATGTGTGCCAGTTATTTCCATCTTAACCCGTGGAGCCCCGGCTAGTTTTGTAATGTTTGATCACCAGAACCCGGCCGCTTTTCAAAAAATGGTTTTATTCCAGAAACAATAGCGAATGAGTTAGGAATGAAGGAAAAACCACGAAAAACCGCTCAAAAAGCTTAAAGAATGGTCCTACAGAGCCCCCGAAAACGTATTTTACAAGAGTAAAAAATTGAAGGCAATTACCCCCAAATAACAGGTAATTGCGCGCTCACGCGCACGCACGTGGACTTTGAGAGTTTTCAACCATCGGCACGGTTGCGTGGGATACGTACACAGTTCCCATACAAATCTGAGCCCTCTCGAGAGGCTACACCTGAGGTTACGGTCGGAGCAATTAGGGTGACTCGTCAGTCGCGTCGCTGGGGCTGTACGGGTTAATACATCTGGGAACATTTGTAATCGCGTAAAATGGAAAAGGTCTTCGAAACTTAAGTACAGTAGCCTACAGGTATATATTCTTTACATGCCAGGACAAAAGGCGGAATCCCACTAGGCGAATGCCAGGCGAATGTTTTTTTTTCTTCTATGTTCTGTATTCGCCTGCGAACCGGGTTTTCCCAAGAAGCAAATCAGGCGAAACAGGCGATGGCTGTGTATGAGTACCGTGAGATGACGGCGACTTGCGAGGCGATAATAGCAAATTGTGTACGACAATTAGAGGCAAATCAGAGCAAATGCTGCAACAGGTGATGGCGACAATTGCGATGCCACTGCAATTGTCCGGCCATTGTTGTACAAAGTGGTGCGATAACACAGCGAATGTTGTGCGAATATGGTGATTGACCGACGAATGGCCAACATACGTTTTCTCGTGAATTCCGCGTGCGACCTCAGCCGATTTGGTAATTGGGGTGGCAGGTAGAGTATGGTATAAATAGGCTGTGCCAAGCTCAATTCTCCAACAGTATTCCTCATAACCAAGTGACGGCGTCTCTTCCGTGGATTGACCTCCCAATCTACCAAGATTGGAAGCCAATGCGTCACATTTTTCCTTTGCCCCTCAACTTTCTCTTCATAATTGCTGAGGGACACAGGGCCCTGGGTGGGGCTTTGGTTTCCCGGGCGTTTCCTCACCCTCCTCAGCTCCCCGCCATGGAGTGGCTTCGGTCACCCAGGCTTTATTGTGGTCGGCAGGAGGGGGGGTTCTGTGGGGGCGCTCGGTTGTGGCCTTGGCCTTGCTCGGGGCCTTGGGGCTGTTCGGCCAGGCAGCTTGGGGAACAACAACAACAACAACAACCTTAGACGCACCACACAACCAAGCTTTGACACCCCAGCGCCATTGATCTACTCCCGACAACCTCCAATGTTCGTCTCCAGTTGGTTCTGTCATTGGAGCGAGAATGTTTAGAGAATGGTCATAAGAAGGAGACGAGAAAGGAAGATCAAGAAGAAAACAAGGAGGAGGAGGTGGTGGATTCGACCTTGGCTTATGCGAAGAGAGGATCACAGGATTTATCATCAGTTAATGGTGGAGGATAGTGCTACCTTCAAACACGTCCCGAGGATGCTCGTCGTTCAGAGAGGTGTTGCTCGTGTTGGACCTAGAATTGCTAAGACGAATACTTCCTTTCGTGACGGTGTGGAACCAGTTTGCGGCTTACAATAACGCTGCATTTACTGGCCTCTGGAGATACATACCGCGCCCTTTCCTTTAGATTCCGAGTGTCGCCAAACACCATCCCCAAGTTCGTTCCTGAAACCTGCGGAGCCCTTGTGGCCGAGTATGTGAAGGAGGTGATGGTATGCCCAAAGACACCTGCGGAGTGGAAAGCTTTGGCGGACAAATTTGCACTCCACGCTGTTGGTGCCTTGGATCGCAAACACATTGCCATCAAGTGTCCTCCCAAAGGTGGCTCCAAATACTTCAATTACAAAAAATTCCACTCGATAGAACTGATGGCCCTATTTGCACCTTCGCAACACGACCCGGGAGGAGTGGATATACAACTACCGCGCCTCTAGAGCACGCCGAGTTGCTGAAAATACGTTTGGCATCATGGCCAACAGGTACCAAGTTTAGCAGTATATATTAACTATAAACACTCTATAAAGAAAGAAACTAGAAACTGAGCTAATTCCTGTATATGGTATTCCTGTAAAAAGAATTGGACACATTAAGAATCGTGAATAAAGTATTAACACACACACTAATTAATGCACACACTAATTAATGTCATGGTATACGTCTCTTGTATAACACTATCGTCTACCTTAGCCAATTAGGGATGGATGCGTCCTAATGGCTGATCTATCTGCTACTGCCTGGGTACTCTCATAGTGGCCACCGGCTTTCTACCAGTGTGGTGTGACACTCATACTTAGTTGCTAGCAACAATCTTGGTGTTGCAGCAATTCTCTGAAGGGCGGCGTGAGAACCTTGCTTACTTGCAGGAATCGTACCAAGGCTTTTATAGGTGGGGGCAATGATCCTCTATGGGTGAGTTCATACCCAACTAGAAATGTACAGTTGCATACTTAAGTAAGTGAATAACTGTTATAATGGTGTGAGATATATATGTTATTAATACGGTCTATCCTAGAGTGTACAGTCTCTCAAAATGCGCTTTTACAGATCAGTGTGATACTTGATCGCTCTCTGGCCCGACTTTACCTCGGTCAACTTCCCATACCGAGTCCTCATGCCCTATTCCAGTGGCACAATTGTTAAACTGCGTGAAAATAAGAGAAAGCAAGGTTAACAATGAGTAAAGTCGATTAACAATTATTGGACATTTTGGACATTGGAAAAGAAGCAGGATATGAGCACAAGCATAATTCCTTGTCTCTATCCATAGGTTATATAGTTCAATATTAGGGCAAAATATGTCACAAATATCACTGTATGCACGCTTCATGTGCGTGTGCATGACTGTGCAATTAAACAAATTAACGATATATATCTATATATATATTGTTACGTATCTTGATCCTCAAGTGGTTAACTTGATGAATCTAGATAGCACAGAGATATATATTAAGGTATCAGTTAGCTGAAGGCAAAACAAAAGTTAAATCTAATAAAATTATTTCCTGTTGTTGCTTCCTTTCCTTTTGGATCTTTAGGACTTGGTATCCTTTATTGACTGATACTCTTTAATTATGAAAAAATACTGAAACTAATTAAAGTCATATAGTATTTATAAAGAATTATTATTTAACCGAAGCTTAGTAGGCTATGGTTATGAACCGAATAAGTTATATCTAAAGAAGGACTTTTAATTCTATAAACAGTCTTGAAAGATAAATATTAAAGTAAGAATATTTCTGTCTCTTACCCTTTTTAAATGAATAGATAGTTTTCTTATATGTCCTTTTATTTATATTTAATGTAATTATTCTTGGTTCTTGTCTTACGTTAATAGTATTATATTATTATTATCATCAGGATTAATATCAAAGTCACATAAAAAGTTAGATATATATTTAATAATTAGTTATATGTATTTCTTAACCACGTAACATTGAGGTTTGATTATGAGTAAATTAAGTTACAGGATCGCTTCATAAATTCGATTCATGTCTCACTCAAATAATATGAAAAGCAAAATAATATTTTGAAGCTAAAAGAATTTTCTTCAGCTTAGGAAATCAACTAGAAGTAACATTAAAACAGCCATGTTAGTCTAAGGCGATATTACTAATAAGAGACAATAGCATCACCGTACTAAGCACCGTTAAGCAATGTAAGCTTAATTAAAAGAAAATTAAAGAACTCTTAAGTATTAATATAAAACAATAGTATTACTTTCATCAGAACCCAATTACTTAAAGAGTTGCTTTAGTCCACAAGTTCGTCAACTAAAATAGTTAAGTACACATCAGAACCCAATTACTTAAAGAGTTGCTTTAGTCCACAAGTTCGTCAACTAAAATAGTTAAGTACATAATAGTAGCGTTAATGTTAATTCCCAATCAAATAGTTAAGTACATAATAGTAGCGTTAACGTTAATTCCCAATCAAATAGTTAAGTACATAATAGTAGCGTTAACGCTAATTCCCAATCAAATAGTTAAGTACATAATAGTAGCGTTAACGTTAATTCCCAATCACATATCTCACTAACCAACATAACGTAAGTGTTTACACCGAACACACTTAACACACATTTATATAATCTGACTGACAGTCACAATCCCATTATAATACTTCACCCCGTCTTCCTCCAGCTGCAAGTTCACCTTCCCAACTCCAAATGAGACTGATTTGAATGCCCACTACTCGGGTCTTATATACTAAACAATGATGGTGTAGGAACGAATCAGGAGGCGAGTGATGGTGCGCGCCCCTATCACAGCTCCTCGAGTTGCGTAGCAGGTGCGTGGTCCAATGGGGTCTCCTGGCGTCGATCATACGTCATAGCGTCGGGTCATCGAAATAGTTTGCAGGGTCCCCTATGACGCATGCAGGTGTGAAGGCTTGTTTGCTGGTATTCAGACGAGCTGGTTTCCCACTCGCAGGTTCGCTCGCTGGTCTGCTTCGCCGCCTGGGTAGTTTGGCACTCCTTCAACTCTTAATTCTAACTCTAAAATAAACATACAGGGCTCCGTATGTCAGAATATATATATACTGTCATAGACTACAGTAGATCTGGACTGGAAACAAATATGGAACTTTGCAGTAAGGGACCCAAAATCAGGGAAGGAACCCCCAATTTCGAACCTCGAAACCGCGAAAATTTGTTATTTTCGCGGTTTCGAGGTTCGAACTTGGGTCCAATTCTCCAATTTTGGGTCCCTTACTACATAGTTTCATGTTCGCATCCAGTCCAGATCTACTGTAGTCTATGATAATATATATATATATATATATATATATATATATATATATATATATAGAGAGAGAGAGAGAGAGAGAGAAAGAGAGATATGGATATTGAATAAATGTTTTTGGATTTTTACATTCATAATTAATGCACAAATGTGATTCTCTTGGGACTAGAACGTCGGACACCAAATACTGTACCTATATACTTTACACCAGCAAGAAAGTTTAAAAAGCTTCCTCACACAATCACAATAAACTATCATTATGAAACACTCTTGGTTATTTTTAATTTAGAACATTTGATTATACAGTTGCACACACACTTGAAGGTTGTTAATGTAATTGTTTACTTACCGGTGCAATTGAATTTCTTTGCCTTCTCGGCAATTGCCGCTGCCTGTTTTCCTTATTACGGTAGTCAAGTACCTCTTTGTCATAAAAGTGCACCTGCCACTCTGCTATGTCTTTCTCCTGCACGTCACTAAAAAACACAAACTTTCTGGTTTTCTTGGTGGGAGGAGGCATAGACTCGAAGGAGGTTGTACCTTCAGTAGGTGATGTCGAGGGGTCTGCCTTTTCTTGCTGTTCAGCTGGTGAATTCGATAGAGATCTTGCTTGTAGACGAGGTGATGAGGTTATTCCGGGTGACGTTGATTCTTGATGGTGGTGGTGTTGTGGATTTCTTTGTCTCCTTCTGGGCTTTCTTGGCCACCGGTTGGACCTGTTTCCTGGTACTTTTGAGCTTAGGTGGTACCATGTTTGTGGTTGTTAAGCATGGAGATGGGTGCACAGACATGTGCTGACGCATGCAAGGAGACTAGTCCAATGACACCGTAACTTCACTGGTGCTTATATATGAGGTAGGGAAACGCGGGCGACCAAAGATAAGAATGGGGAAAGTGTTAATTCGTACCGAAAAAGCTCCCTCTCCCCTCATTTCCCCCTTAGGCACCACTTATCGCATGGCAATCGTATGACATTTGCAATACTTCATCGACACATTCGCTGCATTCGAGCTACTGTCGTAGGGTTGTCTCCCTAGTCGCTTAAAAACAGCATTGCCAATAATTAGAAATCGCCCCATTCGCCACTTCCCTTGCATGGTATTCGTCGATAGTCGTCAATATTTGTACGGTAATCATATGGTAATCAAATTCTTTGACTATCTAAACTCTACAGTGGAACACATTCTATCCATTTCTCCTTTCTCAAAAATCTCCATCTTAGGAGATTTAAACGTTCACCACCGCCAATGGCTCTCCTCTCACACTACTGACCCCGCTGGTGAACAAACCTACGTCTTTTCTATCATAAATGACCTAGAGCAGTTATTTCAGCAACCCACCAGTATCCCGGATCGCATCGGAGATCGGCCCAACATTCTTGACTTGTTTCTTACTTCTAACCCTTCTTCTTATACTGTCGATCTTTTCTCTCCTTTGGGCTCCTCCGACCATAAACTTATCTCTGTCAACTGTCCTATCTCTCCAGTACGGCCACCCGATCCTCCAAGCCGGCGGCGCTTGTGGCACTTTGGCGTTGCCGACTGGGAGGCTCTCCGGCAGTACTTCTTTGATTTCCCATAGAATTATTTCTGCTTCCGTGGCCAGGGACCCTCAGAGAGTGCTGAACACATTACCGAGGTAATCCTATCGGGCATGGAAGCATACATTCCATTCTATTTCTCTCAGACTAATGCTAAAAAATCTTGGTTTACTCACGCCTGTTCTACTGCTGTCCGCAATAAGGAGGAAGCATTCAAACGGTACCGACGCCTTAAAACTCAAGACTCTTATTCTTCCTATGTTTCTGCCCGGAATCAAGCCAAATCTGTTCT
The DNA here is from genome assembly GCA_032716605.1 of Paralithodes platypus. Lineage (NCBI taxonomy): Eukaryota > Metazoa > Arthropoda > Malacostraca > Decapoda > Lithodidae > Paralithodes > Paralithodes platypus. Next base: position 42,660,955 of record CM064529.1, read on the forward strand.
TCGACTTGCCAAACACTCTTTCATCAATAATGATTGCACTGAACTATCCAACTCTAGCTCTTCCCAAGCTTTCTGGCATCTAGCCAAAAACCTCTCCAACAATTTCTCTTCATCGTCTTTCCCTCCCCTTTCCCATTCTGATGGCACAACCATCACTTCTTCCTCTGACAAAGCTAAACTCTTCGCTCAAACTTTTGCTAGAAACTCCATCTTGGATGATTCCAGTGCTATTCCTCCCTCTCCACCCTCCTCTCTCTTACTTATGCCTAATATCCTAATCTCTTCTAAAGATGTACTTTCTACCCTCTATGGGCTTAATACTAATAAGGCGTACGGTTCGGACGGTGTTCCTCCTGTTGTTCTCAAAAACTGTGCTTCCGTGCTGACTCCCTGCTTAGGCAAACTCTTTCGTCTCTGTCTATCCTCTAACGTCTTCCCTTCATGCTGAAAGTTTGCTCACATACAACCTGTCCCAAAGAAGGGTGACCGCTCTCAACCCTCCAACTATTTGAAACTATTCATGCTTCTAAATTTCTCAAGCATTTCTCTTCTCATAATCTGCTCTCAGATCGCCAGTATGGCTTCCTTAAGGGTCGCTCTACTGGTGATCTTCTTTCATATCTTACTAACTCTTGGTCATCCTCCTTTTGGGACTTCGGTGAGACTTTTTCTATTGCAGTAGACATATTGAAAGCCTTCGATAGAGTCTGGCACAAATCTTTAATTTCTAAACTACCCTCCTTCGGTTTCTATCCCTCCATCTGTGCCTTTGTCTCTGATTTCTTTTCCGGCCGTTCCATAGCCGCGGTTGTGGACGGCAATTTTTCACTCCCTCATCCTATAAACTCCGGTGTTCCTAAGGGCTCTGTCCTATCTCCTATTCTCTTTCTAATTTGTATAAATGATCTCCTCAACTGTACCTCAATTCCCATACATTCATACGCAGACGACTCAACCTTACACTACTCCATTAGTTTTTCAGAACGCCCCAGCCAGCAATCCCTCAACGACAATCGTAACGAAGGCATAGAACTCTTAAATTCTGATCTAAATACTATCTCCATTTGGGACAGAGAAAACCTTGTTACCTATAATGCTTCCAAAACCCAATTTCTCCATCTATCTACCTGTAAGGAACTCCCAGAGGACTATCTCTTATTCTTCAACAATACAAAAATCAATCCTTCATCTTCTCTCAATATTCTTGGTGTCTCTTTTTCTTCTGCTCTCTGATGGAAGGACCATATTACCAGTCTTGCTAAGGCAGCCTCCCAGAAGCTGGGTGTGCTCAACCGCCTTAGGGGGTTCCTTTCCCCTGCACAGCTTCTTGCTCTGTACAGGGGCATAGTGCATCCTTGTATTGAGTATTGTTAACATGTGTGGGGAGGTTCCTCTCACACCGCTCTCCTAGACAAAGTTGAAAGGAAGGCCTTTCGTATCATTAACTACCGTCCACTCACCAACTCTCTGCAATCTCTCTCTCTCCGCCGCAATGTTGCATCTCTCTCGCTATTCTATCGCTACTATAATAATCAGTGTTCCTCAGAGCTTTCCCAGTGTATACCACCTCCTTTACGTAGGGCACGTGGTACCCATCTTGCAACTCAATCCCACCCCTACTCTGTGCAACTCTCCAACCCGAGAGTGAAACGTTACTCTCAGTCTTTCTTCTATTCAACAGCTCAGCTCTGGAACTCTCTTCCAGAATCAGTCTTTCCCTCTTCCTACGACTTAAATTGCTTCAATCTCTGTGTGTCCAGGCATTTTGGCTCGAACGTCCCTTGATTTTGGCCCTGTCACTCTTTCAACTATGGGGGAGGCACTCGCTATAGGCAGTTCTGCCTTTTGCCTCCCTCAATCACATAGAAAAAAAAAAAAAATATATCATCCAACATTCGCCAAATTTCGCCTACTTCGTCCGCATTCGCCGGCGGTGGCGAACCAGAAGATAATGATACGAACTGTGCGATTCTCATGCGAGCCAAGACGAATGCCGCGAGACACGAAGTGTGTGCCACACGATTATTACCACAAAAATAAATTCGCCTCGTTTTTTTAAACATTTTAAATTTGAATGGCGAACTGAGGAGACTTTACGAAAACTTTGGCGAGATTTGTGCGACAATTGTGCGCATTCAGCGATCTGTGGAGAATAGTCAGACGAATACAGAACATTGAAAACATGTTTATTTTCCTTGCATTCGCCGTGTAAATTCGCCTAGTGGGATTCCGCATTAAACGTCAAACAGTCCATCAACCTTTTTTCATGAAGACTGGAGGTTTGGTTTTTCCAGCAATTGTTTGGACAACTGTGGTCTGGCAGCTTCTGATGAAAATGTTTACAGTATTGCAGCCTCATAAAATTATCTACTTTCTGTCTAGTATCCGATAACAATGAGAACAATACCAAAAGTAATACAGAATACGAAAGAGCTTGTTCATCGAAAATTCCCTGAAACAGCGCTCGTGTGACACTGGTTTAAAGGGGTATCACCCAAGAGATTGTAATGTCAATTTGTGTTGGCTAACATTGTTCTGCCAACATATCTTCGATCTTTCGCACTGATACTGGAAACTAGACTAAAGATAGATGAATTCAAGTAACAACATTCTTATGAAAGTTGTTTACAAGTTTCCAAACTAAAGTTTATGGATAAAGGTTGAGGGAAATATTGGTTGTGTGGTACCAACTTAACTAACATGCAAGGCAGAGTGGTCGGGGGAATTAAGCCAATGCCCCTAAACTTTGTGTGCACAACTCTGATCCAGCAGGTTCTGGTGTGAAATTATAATAGTCCATCTGTCTATAGTTCATTCATTATAAGTTGGCCAGAAATCATGACCGCTAATCTCTGTAGCTCAAAAAAGGGCTCGAGCAAATGGGTTGCAAAATATCACACCTAGTAGGCCTACCTGGCTGACTTTTCCCAAATGGTAGATTTACTAGTTTGATTAATCTAGAAATTTTCTACTGATAAAGTTAGCGTTTATATGATTTGCCCAACTATAATGAATAGACTATAATTGCCAATACCCAGGCCAAATACTCTCAAAATTATGCCAGAATGAAGTTGCGGATCAAGAGTTGCCGTCAAAATCTATAGTGTGATGCCCCCTAACAAACTTTCCTGTTGGGGCCTTCAGGTTCTTGTGTGGCTCGTAGCTAATTAAGGGAAAGTCGGTAGTTGGACGGGCAGATGGTTTTAGACGTGGAAACAAGATAGTTAGGACGTTAGGTGAGATAATTTCAGTTAATGCTACGAGGGGGGCAATAATGTTCTCCCATCAGGAAATTTACCACAGAACGTTTTTGGTTTTCATTTGTATACGTTTATCATTGTTCCAAATAATACACAATAATGAAATATAGAAACAATATTAATGACATCTGATATTTTTTCTACTGGTATTTTAATAGAACAGCTGAGGAATATATAATTTAGGCTACTAGTATATAGTATACATACAATGGTTTAACGTCATATTTTCATTACATTTATAACGGCTCAAACGGGGTTGGCTTTCAGTAGTTGGAGAGTACTGTAGTACAATAAAGTCCTGCCACAGCACTGCCCCACCAAGTCATCTCTGTGGCTGATGTTGGTATAGTGCTAATAGTGCCTCAGCAAGACTCAACAGAGTCCCCCTGCAGCAGTTGCACCTGCAGTATCTGCAACCACACCAGCCTTAACAGTGTTACAAAAAGACAGCACCATAATTATGGGAGGAAATTAAAATGGCATCAAGGTTTAGCAATGTGTGCATTATGGGGGATTTTAATTTTCCGAATATAGATTGGCAGCATCAAATAGGCGACTCTGATTCTGAGGAGTTTATCACCTTACGAGCGGCCTATGCGGTTTATTTATATGTACCGCCCAGCGGGGTGTTTTTAGCCAAAATAGGGCTGTTTACGTGATCATTTTCATGCCTAAATAAGACCCAGAACGTAAAACAAGTACCTATCCCTGAAAGGGCATAAACAGAGCTTTCAAATGACACCATAACGATCCTTTTATGATGGCTAGTTTTCTTGCAATAACCGTGCAACGCGAGTGCAAAAAGCATGTAATTAGCCACTTTCCCGATACAATTCCTTATATAGCGAGTGAGAGAGGGAGGAGGGAGCTGGGATTCGTGTCAGTATGTTCGCCGCGGTGGTCTGGAGCAGTCATACGCTCGCTACTCTCCTGCCATCACTTGTCTCTCTCTCTCAGCAACATTACGTGCTGAAATTGCCACTCGACCTATGTCGAGCGCCGCCACATAGTCCAGCTTTATTTAACTCGACTTAAGTGGTGAGCCGCTAATTAAGGGTTAAAGAGGTAGTACAAGATTTTTTTTTTTTTTTATTTCAATTCATAGATACGCCGACTAGAGGTAATAATATTCTCGATTTAGTTTTCAGTAACAATGAGCATATGGTAAATAATGTAGAGATAGGGGACCACCTAGGAAATAGTGACCACAATTCTGTGTATTTTAATATACCATGGAAAGGTAATACCAGAGAGAATACCACATTAATACCTGACTTTAGAAAAGCCAATTATGGTGGGTTAAGAAGAGCCCTATGGTCAAAAAATTAAGTCGATCCAGGTGTCCAAATGAGTGTGCCCCTTCTCAGGCACCTGTCATCTTAAGTCAGGAAGAGACGTCAACCTTGGTAGATACATACGATAATTTTATCAAGTCAGTATTCAATGCATGCACAAAATAAATACATCCCCAACAGAAAATTTAGATCAACACAGAACCAACCCAAATGGATGAATAATAGACTATTAGATTTTCTAGGACAAAAGAGAGGAATATATAGAAAAATTAGGAAAGGCGAAATTCACCTACTTGCTTACTATCAGAATCTATCAAGACAGGTAAAAAAGGATATTAGGAAAGAAAAACGAAATTATGAAATTAAGGTTGCCAATGACTCAAAAAATAATCCTAAAGCTTTTTACCAACTATATAAATCCAAGGTTAGAGATGTAATTGGTCCCCTTAAAACTTCGATAGGAGAAATGACAGAAAATGATTTAGAAATGTGCAGTACATTAAATAGTCAATTTCTTTCCGTTTTCACTAATGAAAATTTGGCACAGTTTCCAGAAGTCCGTAAGGTATATAGCGATAGTATAGAAAATAGGTTAAGTACGGTTACTATAAGTAGAAATGATGTGCTTAAGGAAATTGACAGACTGAAACCTCATAAATCGCCTGGTCCTGATGAGGTATATGCTAGAGTATTAAAAGAATGTAGGGATGAGTTAAGTTACCCATTAACAAATTTATTTAACAAGTCATTGGAGACAGGTATAGTTCCAGATGCTTGGAAGCTTGCAAACGTAGTTCCGATCTTCAAAAAAGGTGACAAATCAATAGCATCCAATTACCGTCCCATTAGTCTTACATCAATCATAGGAAAGCTACTAGAGTCAATTATTGCTAGTAAAATTAGAAACCACTTAGATACATTTAATTTAATCAATTCTTCTCAGCATGGATTCACCCAGGGACGTTCTTGCCTTACTAATTTGCTTAGTTTTTTCTCAGAGGTATATGAAGCAGTAGATAATGACAAGTCATATGATATAATATATTTAGATTTCAGTAAAGCTTTCGACAGAGTCCACAATGAGAGATTGATGAGAAAGGTTGAGGCGCATGGAATAGGTGGGGCGTTGTTGGGATGGATTAGGTCATGGCTAATTGGTAGGAAGCAGAGAGTCAGCATAAATTGTACGAAGTCAGAAAGGGGAGCAGTCAAAAGTGGTGTCCCCCAGGGATCTGCATTAGGTCCTCTGTTGTTTGTTATGTACATAAATTACCTTGATTTAGGTATAACTAGTAGGATAAGTAAATTTGCAGATGATACCAAAATGGGGAGAACAATTTATTCAGATAGAGATATAGAGTGCCTCCAAAGGGATCTAGATACCTTACACGAATGGTCAGTAAATTGGCAGATGAAGTTTAACATTGACAAATGCAAGGTATTAAAGATAGGGAAGATGCATACAAATGTTAAATATAAACTAGCTAATGTGGAATTAGAAAACTCGAATTGTGAGAAAGATCTAGGTGTGTTTGTTAGCAATGATTTGAAGCCTAGACAACAGTGTATAAGCGTTCGAAACAAGGCAAACAGGATTCTCGGGTTCATCTCTAGGAGTGTGAGTAACAGAACTGCTGATGTTATCTTAAAACTTTACTTGTCATTAGTTAGACCCCATATGGATTATGCTGTTCAATTTTGGTGTCCTTATTACAGAATGGACATAGATTCATTGGAGAGAGTACAAGGTAGAATGACAAAAATTATCCATAATATTAGAAATCTTCCGTATAAAGAAAGGTTGAAGAAATTAGGCTTACATACGTTAGAGAGACGCAGAGTTAGAGGGGATATGATAGAGGTGTTCAAGTGGGTTAGTGGGATTAACAAATGGGACATGACAAATGTACTAAAGCTCAGTGATAGCGAAAGAACTCGTACCAATGGTTTCAAATTAGATAAATTTCGTTTCAGAAAAGATATAGGCAAATATTGGTTTGGTAACAGAGTTGTAGATGGGTGGAATGGACTACCAAGTGCTATAGTGGGATTAAAAACGATAGGGAGCTTTAAGATCAAATTGGATAAGCATATGGACGAGAAGGGTTGGGTGTGAAGGGGGATCAGCAGGGTTGGGCCAATCAGCGCTCTGCAGACCCCCGTAATCCTGCGTTAATCTCTAACCGTTTCGATGAGATGATCCTCAGGGTATTAGAGTGTTGAGCCTATAATTGGGCTTTGTAATTGGGGTTGTGTGGGACAGGGATCTGCCTTGCTTGGGCCAGTCGGCTTTCTGCAGACTCCCATTTTCTTATGTTCTTATGTTCTTATAACAAGACTCAACTGTATATTAAGCAATTGGATAATCGAACAATAAAGTCCTGCCCCAACAGTGCTCCAACATGCAAACACTTTTGCCGACACAGGTGTGGTGCCGAACAGCGCCCAGGTAAGACTCAGTCCTCTGTGGCACATATCTGAACCCCACCAGCCTCGGCAGTGCCAAACCAAGACAGTGCTAAGATAAAGACTTTATAGCATAGTAATGGCTGTTGGTCTACAAATCTATCGCCATCCCCCTTATTAGTCACCTTGTACGACACGCAGTAGGATGCGTTAGGCATATTCTGTTTTCCTCTACCATTAGATGAAGGCCCTGTCACACGGACGTTCATATGTTGATGGTACGGATTGAGTAAAACAATTCACTTAATATATGTACAATATATTATCCTTAACTATGTTGTATTTACAATATTTACAGTACTTGAGTAAACACATATTCTCATTAGAACTGCTATATAGCACATCAGTCCTTCTTCAATAGTTCTTAAGACACAATAGTCACCAATCTTGGAATTCACAAAGTTTCTTCACAGGGCTTCTTCGATGTAAGAGTATCCAGGAGGTCTTAATAGCTCTGTGTCTATCAGTAATCTGCCTGACCATTAGTTAAAATAGGATTTCAGAGGCTATCAACCCTATTGGATTATTAAGCCAGCACACTGTAAGTCAAGAACAACGTCAGGACTGGAGCAACTCGGCGAAAATCCAGTCCCTTGGCCTGACCACTTTTTTTTGTTTTTTCTATTTTTAAATAAGACTTTAGAGGCTATCAACTCTATTGGATTATTAAGCCAGCACACTGTAAGTCAAGAATGTCGTCAGGGCTGGAGCCTCTCTGCGATTACTCCAGTCCCTTGGCCTGACCACGGCGATCTGGCTCTATTTATAAAATTATACCCTGTTCCATTATTAATATTCGCCTTGCATAATGAAAAAAACTAACATACATTATGAATAAGTAACTAATGAACACATTATGAATAAGTAACTAATGAACCTGATTTGAACACTAATTATAGGAAATTTCCTAATACTCAAATGAATCTTTTGAACCCTTATTCTTTATACAGGATTCAAAAGTACCGTGTGAACCAAATAATACCCATGAAATTAAACAAAATGTATGGGATTCAAAAGGATCATATGGACCAAATTTATATACAGGAAAATAAACAAAACCTACTAGACCATAATTATGTAAACACTTCAATAATCCGAACCAATGAGACAGAATCTTTAATATTATTATATTTACATATATGAAATATATAGAATTCGTGAAGCACACATATTTTACACTCTTCATAAAAAGGAATGTATTCAAAACAAACCCCAGTGAAACTAGAATAAAACACTTATACCATTACCATGAAAGGGTAATACAAATAATACCAGATACAAAAAACTATACAAAGTTGAGAATGTGACAGGCCCCCTTACCCCCTGGGGGTAATGTATATGTTATGACGCTTTAGTTCAAGGACTATATATTATGTATGTATGTATATACACGGCACGTACCCCATAGCTGGGGGTGCCTGAGACAGAGCCCAAACAGGGATAAACCAACATTAGGGGTCTCCAACAAAAGAATCCCAGGTCACAGAGGCTTACTCATAACTTAACCAGTTATTTGTAGGGGAAGTATAATTAAACAAGATTTACTATCTTAATAAAAGTAAGATTGTCTTGTGTTACCTGTGATACAAGCTTAGTGCTATGAAATACTTAAGGGATATTTTTGTTTTTACCAGGACTCCCATATGGTACAACTCTTCAGTCTTCCCTGCCTCTTATAATCTCTGGCCCTCTTGTATATCCCCTCAGATTCATAGCTATATAATTCTCTCTGGCCAACCTCCTTGGCCTACTCCCTCCCTTTACTTCCCTCAGCTCGGATTTGTATCAATTGGTGTTCCATATTGTTTTTTCTGACTACCTTCACAGCCTGGATAAGACGCTCTCAGCCGGCATAGGTGAGACCCAGTTGATAGTGGAGGAAGCGACGCGGGATGACACAGGGCTGTATTTCTGCCAGGCCACCAACTCCGTGGCTGTGGCTCCTCAAATAGCTACTGCCATCGTCATTACCCGTGAGTTGACAAAGGGAGACACTGGCATTAGACAGTTGCTAGTGGAAGCAGCGACGCAGGATTACACAGAGCTGTATCTATGTCAGACCACCATCTCTGTTGCTGTAGCTCCTCCCATTGTCATTACCTGTAAGACAGAGAGAGAGAGAGAGTGAGTGATGCAGAATTATGTGTGGGCTATTTGTCAGCCCGTCTACTAATTCCGCCACTGTGGCTGTGGCTCATTCTGTTGCTACGATCATTGTTACAAGTAATGCTGTGCATTATCAGCCACACTTGGCAAGATTAGACATGATCTGTTGGCATGGGAGGGTCTATGATGACTGTAGTTCCAAACAAGTTGCAATTGTGTATTAATGGTGAACTACGCTTGCCTTCAACCATCCAAGGCTTCCCACAATGCAATAGACTTACAGCAGAACTACACATTTATAGGCCAAAGATACCTTAGCATATCCTTCTATGATTTAACCCTCCAGTTAAATTGATGTTTTAGTGTGTGACTATTGCTAGTATGCAACTATTTTGAGAGCTGGGTGCTAGATATAGTTGCGTGCTACAAATTTTGGAACTCGACCATAAATACATACCCTTTTAAGGCACATGCCCATACAAACTCGCAGCACACTCTACCTACTTTTCATATATATCAGAGGCCTGGATAATTGTGGGTGTATCCGCAAGAGACGATCACCTGGAAATAACCCTAGGAGGTTAGTAGATGACATAATTAAGTATGGTAGTGATGGATAGTGCCGTATATACAGAACGGTTGCGAGACATTTACCCAAAGGCATTATATTAAATTTAAGTGTACGAGAAATACATAATATTCCTATGGGAATTCCCTAACGGCTTATGTTTTGCTACTACAGGCCACAGGCCTTAGCGATGTTGGTAGAGTGGCCACCTGCAAACCAAAAGGGCGACGGTTCGAGATAAACATATACGTTTTTGGCAGACGACACTGTTGTTGTTAGATAGTAATCCATGCACTCTGTTGCAACTGTCAAATGAAGTCCCTGAAACATCAGGGCAACCACCCTACCCCCGCTCTTGAGCAGTGAGTGCATGATGATAAAAAAAGAAATTATGTCGTATTCTCCAGAGGCTCTGATATCCGTGGGCATATCCGCAAGAGACAAGTACCTGGGAATGACACTGGGCGGTACAGAAGAGGACAATAATAATGATAGTGATAATATGTGGTGGGGTGCAGCTATATCTAGCTATCTATCTATTAGTCAATCTTTTTACTATTCTTATATTCCAGAGGCTCCATTATCCGTGGGCGTATCCGCAAGAGACGAACACCTGGGAATGACGCTGAGTGGCACAGAAGAGGACAGTAATAACGATGGTAGTGACGGGTGGTTGGGCACTGGGCTAGGTGGGGTCGGGTGGCTAGACTGTCGGGTGAGGGCGGCCCCGGCTCCCACCTTTAAGTGGATGGCAAACAACCACAACCTGATTGACATTAGCAAAAAGTATTTCATCCACATCCCGCAGGTTAAACTGAGCTCTCTCAAACATGTTTTTTACTAAATAATGTTTAATAATATTAATTGTTTTCGCTTATATTTACTGTGTACTCCACTAAATTTGCTACTGCAATAATATTGCCACTATTCACATGAATCACAAATGTATACTTGTCTACATGAATTAACTCTGAATTTAGATATGGAGGAAAATTAGTATGATTGAATTATGAACTGTGTGTGCAGTTTTGTAGTTTATAAATATGATCAATTAACAGTTTTATAGCAAATAATTCTTGTAAGTCAATCATACTACGTTTCCTTCCATAAATAAAATCACGGACTGCTCAGGGCTGTTCGGCCAGGCAGCTAATACTACTACTACGACTGTGGTGATGGGCTGGTCTATCAGAGTGAGAACTGAGCGATCTCTGCCATACCCATAGCTTACTCTGACTGTTCCTTTTACTTATATATTTTCTAGATCTCAAGTGACGGCGTCTCTTGCGTGGATTGACCTCCTAATCTACCAAGATTGGAAGCCAAAGCGTCACATCTTTCCTTTGCCCCTCAACTTTCTCTTCATAATTGCTGAGGGGCACAGGGCCCTGGGTGGGGCTTTGGTTTCCCGGACGTTTCCGCACCCTCCTCAGCTCCCCGCCATGGAGTGGCTTCGGTCACCCAGGCTTTATTGTGGTCGGCAGGGAGGGTTCTGTGGGGGTGCTTGGTTATGGCCTTGGCCTTGCTCGGGGCCTTGGGGCTGTTCGGCCAGGCAGCTTGGGGAAAAACAACAACAACAACTACTACGACTAGTCATTAGTCATATTTAGAAGTTATAATGTCTCATTGATGTTGGCTCTTGAGCAGGGAGTGTTGTGGTGGTAACAATAAACATCATAAATGTTGGACAAAATTACTTAATATGAGCATCCTTATTGTGCTCAAGGATATTTGACAATGGCTGTTAGTGTCATCTGTTGTATTTTTAGTTTCTATGATTTTGACTGATTCTCTTTATATTACTCACTGAATTAACCCTATTGGTAGCAGCATACATATTTTAAATATGATCGTTGTTATAATTTCTGTTCATTATGCTTTATATACAGTAACCAACACTTGAACCTGAGGGAAATATGTGGAGAGCCAGCTGAATTTATCCACCATAACAGGCTGACCAGTATTGGTATATGTTGCCAGCGTTGGTGGTCACTATCCCCACGTATTCAGCTCCAGGCTGCCCTGGGTGGTTTTCACCCAGAGGCCATCCCTAGATCTTTATAGGGGTGGGACTTAGGGGCCTCGGGGCGCCCCACCAGAACCAACCGTAGGGATGCATGCAATCCGTGTATGTACACGGCACTACGGCTGGCCCGGTATTATGTGCCTAGTAATAAGGCAGCCTCCCGGTGCGCTACCTCCGGGATCAGGCCCCTGTGCTTGTAGGTGGAAAGTACCAGTCTGTAAAATTACTATGCCCTGCACCCTCTAGGTCCTCCTGGTTAGGATGCACCCCCAGGGGGCCAGAGCTTGGCCTGAGGTAGGTCCGTCCATGTCAGTGTGTTGCCATTAGGCGAATTTGAAACCTATTCTACATGAGGTACCTGCTCTAGCTAGCTCCTAAACACAGTTGTTGGCTGTGGACCTAGCCTTTGCCCAAAAGGGCTTAACCTGCAGGGCAGCAGGTGTAGTGGTTTATGTGGGGATTGCTCCTCAAGACAGGTTGCTGACCACTGCTAACAAGCCTTGTCTAACCCGGAATGTGCGAGGGTGTCTCCCGTAGATGGGTTGCCGACCAAGGCTAACGAGTCACATCAACCTGCAGAATGAATGAAAATAAATAGTCTTCCTCACTTTAAACAACATTATTATAAAAGGGTAAACTTTTAAGGGTACATCCAACCTCTATATGAACCTATGAGAGTATTATAGGTTATTTTTTTATGGACCCCCTTCTCCCTCATGTTTAGCCCCATTAGATTTAAGATTTTAAGACATTCACCCCATTAGTTTGGCTATGTTAAGACCTTTCGCCTCATTTCTTTGTCAATATTGAGACCTTTGGGGCCAGTTAGGGGTCGATTTATTTTCCTAGCGAACAAAAGCGAGCTGGCAATTTCGGAGGAATCAGCTTTTGACTGGGGCCTTTTTTCTACCAAAAAATGCATACATTTATCTCGAAGGGGGTCTTAATGAGGGCATAATTTTAAGCTTTATGGTGTCTATTAGCCAACACTAAACTTTTGTTTGAGTATGGTTGAGTACCGTACCACAACTTTCTGGCTGCATGGAACTGGATAATGGAAGAGTGAGTGTTGTATTAACCCCTTTGCGTATTAGATCCTTGTTGTATGAAAGAACACCTGACCCATGTAATCACACCTGACCCCTTGTTGTCCACGTCTGACTTTACAGCTGGTGGACCGAGTGATGGAGTGGTCGTCGTTGTTGGAGATTCGGTCCGTGTCTCTCCGGGACTACACCAACTATACTTGTACGGCCCACAATATATTGGGGGAGCTTAATCTGACCTTCGCTCTCTCCCCTCCAGTCCTCCCTCTTACACCCTTGAACTTCAATGTAAGTAACCGGTACTTGTTGTTATCTTGCTTGATGCTGCATATAAATGATCTCATTACAATACAACTGTACTGTATTTCACATCTCCCTCCCTTCCCCCAGTTTGTTCTATAAGCATTCATTCATGCAGTCACTATTACCCTAATTAATAAAAAACAACACCCAGCACACGATATCACACACAAATACTGTCATCTCTCCCTCCCTGCCCACCCCAAACCAGCTTCCAGAAACACATCCATACTCATATCTCTCGCCATTCCATTCAATCACTCATAGACTATGCGCAGCTGCAGGCACGACCTCCCGAAATCCATCCTTCTGAATCCTCCCTTCCTCGCGAGGACAAAGTCCACCTGGCCAGGCTGAGATGTGGACACCTTCTAGCTCTTCTGGGCTATTAGAAGAGATTGGATATTTCCATCATCGACACCTGCCCAGGATGCAACACAGCACTCCATACTATTAAACACATCATAGAAGACTGCATTCTACACAATCAGTTACACCAACAACATTTGTGGAAGTGCTTGAAACAAGAAGAGTGGACGTCTGCTGTGCCCAGGAAACCCGCTGGAAGGGATGTGGTGTACAGTGAATTGTGGGAAAGAACCAGAGGTACCGGTTATATTGGAAGGGGGATGAATCAGGAAAACCGAAAGGAGGAGTGGGTGTACTGGTATCTGAGGAGTGAGAGAAGAGTGTGTTTGAGATAAAGAGAACAAATGGAAGATTGATTGTTTTGAATATGAAAGTTTGTGAAAGAATTATATATGTGATATCGGCCTATATCCCACAGGCTGGATTGAAGAGAGAGGAAAAAGAGGCCTTTTGGGACGACTTCCTTAGTGTCGTTTCGGGCCTCTCGGAGTATGATACTACAGTCGTAGGTGGTAACCTAAATGGGAATGTGGAAGTATGTGCTGATATGTACGAAAGTGTGCATGTTGGGAAAGGGTATGGAAGAAGAAATCTATAAGGCAAATTTGTACTGGAGTCCTGTGTTGCACTCAACATGGTTTTGTGTAATACCAAGCTCAAGAAAAGGCAGAATCATCTGATCACATATAGTTCTGGGGGTACCAGTAGCCAGATATATTACTTCTTAGTGAATAGGAAAGACTGGATGTTTGTTCGGGATGTAAAGGTCATTCTGAGCAAAGAATGTATCTCCCAACATAAGCTCCTAGTCTGTGTCTTGAGCTTAAGGCGAGATCCTGTGTGAAAAACTGTATACATGCCCAACAGGAAAGTATGGCTGCTGAATAAATCGGAATACAAGGATAGGTTTTGCAGGAAACTGGAGGAAATGGATATGAATAGGAGCACTATGCCAAATGACGTAAATAGCCAATGAAACTTCCTTGAACGTAGCCTTCTTGCCGCCACTGACAATGTCTGTGGCAAAACTAAAGCGCCCCCCAGGCATAAGACTTCCTGGTTGTGAAATGATGAGGTGGAAAATGTAATAAAGCAGAAAAGAAGATGTTTCAAAGCATGGAAGAAAGGAGGCAACAAGGAGAAATATCTGGCGTTAAGTGAACTCCAAACAAAAAGAAATATAGGCCTACAAGGCAAAGAAAATCATACAGGACCTGGTCATAGACCAAGTGAGTAACGCCGAAAATCCCAATGGGATCTTCAATTTAGCTAGGCGAGTTAAGGAAGACAGTAGAAATGTTGTAGGAGAACAGTGCGTCAGGAATGATTATGGGACAATTGTTTATGCCAACAAAGAAATTAGAGATGCTTGGAAGGTACACTACGAAAGATTACTCAACGTGGAATATGAGTGGAATAGAGAGCAGCTTAGTAACAAAAAGCAAATAATCCCTCCCTCCCACCCCTTTGATAGCTCCAGCCGTCGTAAGCAGTGCAATAAATAAAATAAAGGATGGAAAAGCAGCAGGATGCTCTGACATTGTAGCCAAGATGATTAAAGCCTCAGGTGATAATTATAAGAGTGAGTTTGGTCACAAATCTAATTAACCCTGATGAATGGCACAACAGTGTAATAGTAAACATATATAAGGGCAAGGGGGAGGTATTGGATAGGGGAACATATAGGGGCCTGAAAATGCTTGACCAAGTCATGAAGGTCTGTGAGAGAGTCTTGGAAAAAATGATAAGGGAAAGCATTTCTATCGACGATATGCAGTTCGGTTTCATGCCAGGACGTGGCACAACCGCCGCTATCTTCATAGTCAGGCATCTGTAGGAAAGATATCTGCTTAAACATAGGGATCTGTATCTTGTGTTTGTAGACCTGGAGAAAGCCTTTGATGGGGTGCCCAGAGAAGTTGTGCAGTGGGCTATGCAAAACTTGGCGTAGAGGAGTGGCTGGTGCGTGATAATGAAGATGTACGTGGACTCTCGAATGTCAGTGAGGGTGAAAGATGAACTGAGTGAGGAGTTTACAGATCGCGTTGGACTTCACTAAGGCTCTGTGTTAAGCCCTCTACTCTTTGTTATGGTTCTGGAGGCACTATCTGGTGATTTCAGAGTTGGGCTCCCATGGGAACTGCTATATGCAGATGACCTAGTACTTATCGCAGATAGTGCGCGGCATGCCAAGGTCAAGTTCAGGAGATGGGAAGAGGGCATGGCAAGTAAAGGGTTAAGAGTTAATATAAATAAAACAAAGCATTTACATAGTGGATAAGGGATAGAAAAGGTAGACAAAAGTGGGGCATACCCATACGCAGTATACAGAAAAAGGGTAGGCGCGAACTCGATATAGTGCAGCGTCTTCCGCAGCTGGGTACATCACAGGAAGAAGTGCTGCACTAGAATAATGGGACCTGTATCAAGGAAGAAGTCCGAAATTGAGAAATTTGTATGCATAGTATGCAAAGGTGAGCTTGTATTCAATGACCGGCTCGAGAGTGTTAACTTTGGCAATGAGGGACTGGGGATGGTAGACAAGTTTTGCTACTTTGGAGATACCATCTCTGCCGGTGGTGGGGCCGGGGCCGCCACTATCGCCAGAATAAGATGCAGCTGGGGAAAGTTTAGAGAACTTTTGACACTACTCACCATGAGCAGACTCCCTCTCCCCTTGAAGGGAAAGGTGTACGCTTCATGCGTTAAAGCGCAATGACATATGCATCATAAATGTGGCCTGTCAAAGCGGATCAAAGCAACAGAATGGAACGCAATGAGATGAGGATGGTGAGATGGAAGTGTGGTGCCAAACTGCAAGATAGGATATCAAGTGTAGAGCTAAGGAGAAGGTTAGGTATCAAGAGTATCAGTGATGAGATGCATACTAATAGGCTTGGATGGTTTGGACATTTGGAGAGGATGGATGAACAAAGCTGGGTGAAAAAATGTAAGTCCATGAATGTGAAGGGAGCTGCACCAAAGGGTGGACCAAAAAAAGATGTGGGATCGGACTTTGCAGTCTGATCTTAAATCAAAGAACCTGACAAGTGAGGCAGCTCTTAACAGGGCTGCCTGGAACGCCGCCATTAGGACGTGAGACCAGAACCGCATTTTGTGTGTAGCACTCGATCTTTAAATTTGTGTTTGTATGTATGTATGTATGATCTACACTTCTTGTGAGCCCCGTGGGAAAGCCCAATTGGGGCCATGGCCTTTCTTAGTGACTCGTGGCTGTCCGGCCAGGCAGCCTTGGGAACGACAACAACCCTAATTAAGAAAATGGTGTGTATAGCAACTCAGTTGGTGTGTAGTAGCAGCAGCCATTTGCTAGGCTGCCTGGCCGTGTGTTATGGTTGAGTTCTTATTTTGTTTGTAGGCTACCAACCCATCAGGACTACTAAGCCAGCCCAAGTCAGGAAGAAAGTCAAGACCAGAGCCTCTTTTCGTGAACTCCATTCCCTTGGTTGAGTACATGATAAGTGCAGTGGAAGTCTGAGTGCTGTGGTTGATTTTATCTCTTATGCATGCGATGGAGAGTGACAAGCTGAACCATAGGTGGATAAAGTGAACACTGGAGATTTGTCTTGGAGTTTGTTCATTTATTATGCTACCCCCCCCCCCCCAGGGGGTATTATGGTGGAGGACAAACAAAATATGCTCCACGCATCCTACTGTGTGTCGTACAAGGTGACTAATAGGGGGGATGGTGGTATATACAGTATGTGAACCAACAGTCATTACTAAACAACATAGCCTTGCTATTGGCACAGTCTTGGTATGGTACTGCTGAAGCTGGTGGGGCGCAGATAGATGCCACAGAGGACTAGTAGGTCTTACCTGCGTGCTGTTTGGCGACACATCAGAGTCAACCACAGTGTTTACATGGTGGGCAGTATTATTACATGATTTTCTTGTTCTAAAGTCCAAGTTGCCTAATGTACAGTAGAGACTGGCTATGGTACTGTCTTGTTGTAGCAGTGTTGAGGCTGGCATGGTTTGCAGATACTGCAGGTGCAGGTGCTGCAGTTGCACTTAGTTGAGTCTTGCTGTGGCACGGGTAACACTATGCCAACATCAGCCAAAATGATGACATGATGGGGTGCTGTTGTGACTGGACTTTACTGTATTATATTCCAACTCCGGAAAGGCAACCATTTCTGAGCCGTTACAATGTACTGTATGTAATGGAAAACGACGTTAAACCATTGTATGTATGTATGTATGTATGTATGTATTTACATGGGTTACATTATTAGTATTGATGGTAGTGCAGAGGGTAACTGTTGTACAGTAAGAGTTAGAAGTGGGTATAAGAAGTTCAGAAAATTGTTAGGATACTGTAGCACTGTAATAAAAACAAAGGTTTCTCCCTCTACATCAAGGTACCAGCGTTATAAGGGCCCTGGCCCAGAAGGCTGATTGAAATAGTGCTTTCTCTCTCTCGGTATTTCCACAACAAAGGAAAGTTGCAAGCTGTAGGTGTGAGAAGTATGTTATTTTATACTAGTGAGACATATGCAGTCAAATGTCATTATTATATATGTATATAATTATATTTGCAGCTTTACCTCTGATGATCATATTTCTAAATGTTATATCAGGTGAGCATAGTGTCGGACAGCACCGTGTTGTTGATGTGGCAGATCGACCCCCAGGGAGCTCTGCCCACCGGTTTCACCGTCTCATACCGCCAGAATGATGCCAAGGACTACCAGGTCAGTTCACATTTGGTTCCTGTAAAGCGGCTGTCTTTGTGTGTCTTTCTTGGCATTCTGTCCTCATATATATCATCGCAACACATTACTTGTTTATCCATTTAATAATGTTAAATATATATATTTATATACTTCCTCATTTCTTTTCTTTTCTTAGGACAGTATTACAGGCCGTAGCATGGTTGGTAGAGCACTCGCCTACAAACCGAGAGGTCTAGGGTTCGAGGCTCGGGCCAGCCAAGGTACATTATTGACAACAAATAGCACTGTTGATGGAAGACGCGGTCTAGCAATCTGTGGCAACTGACCAGTGAAGTCCCTGAAACATCAGACACCCACCCTAGCCCCACTCTTGAGCAGGGAGTGCATGGTGTTATAAACTGCATCAAAAACTGCATCACAGTATTGATACATATAATGGGTGGACACAATCTCTCCCTACACAGTTTGAGGATGTATCGGGTGACAGCCAGACCAACATAACTCTGACCCACCTGGCTCCCGGGGGCCACTATGTCTTCACTGTGAGGGCCTACAACCACCGTGGCTACTCCAACAACACATACCCTCCCACACCAGTCAGCCTCACCGGTAACACAGGCTGCGAACTATGATCTTTTGTTATTATCAATGGTTATTATCAAATAGGTCTGGATGAATGGATATTAGCTACAGAGTCTACTGATAGTTGGAGATATACTGTATATATTTTGGAAGATAGTTTGCACTGTACTGTACTTGATTTAATTAGTTCAGCATAGACCCACAACATGCCATTAAATTACCATTGTTGTTGCTAAAAAACTATCTCATGTTTATCTCTAAAACTCAATAAATACAATCACCTTCTGTACGGGTCTAGTTATTCCTTTTAGTTGCATCATCACAATCCATACTCTGTAAGAGCAAGACTATGGTATAGAGATAGACTCAGTGACCAGCAAGAGGCAGGCCACAATTCCAACACACTTGAGATGTTGTGTTACTACCTTGGTTATACAGTATGAATCTAGTTTTATCAGCTAATATGAATCTGATACTGTATTGCATATATTTTTGTATTAATATTTTATTCTCCATTTTGCATCTTCTTTATTTTATAGACCTATTTGCTTTGCATTTGTCAGCCTAGGTGTGCTAAAGGATACATCTGAAGATGATCAAGATGAAGCTTATTTTACAGACGGATTGTCTCCATAAAGCCAATTAGTATTCAAATGTCTAAATCCATGCAAACATATCTCAGATATTGTATATCTCATGAATGATCGGAAGGACAGAGTAAGGGCACAAGATAAAAAATATACTACAAATATTTGACAGGATTAATAACATCATATGATGAGCACTTTATTGACATTGCTTAGAGCTTCATCAGAACAAATAACCTAAGATTAGCATGCTCCACATTCCTTTAGACAGGTTACCTGCTCGGGTACTGGTACCATTTACCTGCCCCTTTTACATTATGCATGAGGTACAGAAGGGAATATTCTCTTTCCACTGATATGCAGTGCTACCCTCTTCCCAGAGAGAGAATGGGACCATTCATGAAATTATAAAACTTAGTATATTTATTGCCACACATCATGGTGTGGTGGGTAGAGCATTCGCCTGCAAACCGAGTGGCCAATGGTTCTATGCTCAGGCCTACCAGTGGGCATTACTGGCAGACAACAGTGCCATGGTGGATGCTGTGGTCTAGGAATCCATGGCAACTGTCTACTGAAGTCCCTAAAACATCTGTCAGTGCTTGCAGTAATATATCATTGAAATACATTCTAGCTCTTGTTTATACATGAAAATGTGGAGGGAATGAAGGTTACTTTTAGTCCAAAATCCCTGTATGGTACAGTGGTGACCAAGTAATTGTCATAATTATGACAAGTTCCGCAGTCATTGCGTTAAAGTGTCTGGCCTTAGCTAGAACATATTATGAAATAGTTGTCATTGAATTGAAGGAAATAATATTTTGCATAAAGATCTGCAAGGTGAGACCAGCAGCAGGGAGGATATATCCCGGGTACCTGGTCTCCTGCTGCTGCTTACCTCACTCTCCGGCACGGCTCTCCTGGTCCTCAACATCTCCATCGTGGTGTGCTTCCTCAGGCGCCGAGCCATGTCCAGGAACATGTCAGGTCAGATACAGTTTATTATTATTATTGAGGGTTTTGCTAGTTTTTTTTCCAATTTTTTACCATTATTTTTAAGCTTGCTCCCCACTGTCCCTTCAAACGTAACCTAGGAATTGCTGGAAGCCTCACTTGAGGCACGGTATTCAAACATGTGTGAAATATATAACTTAAAATATGGCGCCAGTGCCAAGAAATGTTTCAAAATATTGGGTGACACAAAAAATAGTAGAATCTCTCCATATCACATCCTCCGATCCTCCCCCACCCCCTCCCTCCCTCAACTTACCCTTTTTTTAAACAGACTGCAGCAATTCATAGGTTAATGATATCTCCCCAAACACCTTGCAAGCTAAATTTGTAAATTTTTTGGTAGAAATATAAAATGAACAAAGGCCGGTGTAACCTATATTTCAGGCTTGCTATTGCTCGCCAAGAAAAATGTTGACACCTGAATGGTTGTATGTGGCTTATTAAGTATCGCTAGGAGTCAACGAGGTAAAGTATATCTCCAATTACACTTTAACCCCCACAGATTTTTCCTAATCCAAATAAATAATTTAGTATCAGGTAAAATATAATATAACAAGGCATCACCATACTCAAAGGGTATTATTGAATAATGTATGGACAATGGAAAACTACAAACTATAATTAGTTTCAGTTATTTTCTCATCCACAAATCTACAGTGTCCTTCAGTAAGACTACAGCCATAGATTATACACTCTTACTACCCTCTAGAGTCTAGGGCATCTATAATATTTGTTAATTAAGATTTACATTAAATAAAATAAAGTGCCACGTAGTCGGACGGACCCTATGTTGAGTGGTCAAACCTGTAAGTCCTTGAATAAGCTGGCACGGGTTGTCCTTCTCACGGGGAATTGGTCCGCTAGGGGGCGGTTTGTGTATGGCTACCCTCATGTAGTAGAGTACTGTAAGGCATCAAGCAATAGATAAATAGTATATAAAATGAAACTCGAGAAAAATTCACTATTATTTTCTCAACTCCCATTTTACAGCATCCTCAAGCAAGACAACAGCCATAGATATATAGGCTACACACCTACTACTACTACAGTAATTCATAATTAGGATTTACATTTAATATAATTAATAGTGTATGAAATATTAAGCCGGTATCATACAAGCTCATTTTCCTCAACATTTATCGTCAACACTGCTCTGGCAGCTTATGAGGTCACCTTTTTATATACGCCCGTCTCCTACATTCATCTACCTTCAATCTAGTTTCCGATACCAGCACAAAAGATCACAGGAATGGTGCCAGAAAAATGTTGATCATCGAATGTTGGCTATAAAAGCTCTCATGTGATACCTGCTTTAAACTCAAACAATAATGCCTCATTCACTTGTTATATTCTCAACCCCCAAACTGAGTATCCTCCTTCCAGACCACAACCATAGCTGTATAAACTCCTACTACAACTTTGGTATTTATCATTAGTATTTATATTTATTAAAGAATAATGTTTGAAAACATAAAACCAACAACACTTTTTAATTAACTGTAATTTTCCCAACTCACCCAAATTTCAGTATCCTCCAGCAAGACCACAGCCATTGATGTATACACTCCCACCACGGCTACAGTCTTCCAGGCCGACGAGATGGCTGCGGCCTCCATGTCTGATGTGCCACCTCCAGACTACCAGGTGGGTTATTGAATACTTGTGTGAAATATGTGCTATACATGTAAAATACATAATACTAAAATATGATGAGAAATATACAGTATATACGAATAATATTATGTCTGATGTTCCACCTCCAAAACTCCAGGTAGGTTACTGATTGTGTGCAATGTATATGTAATAACATAGAAAATATATATCCATTAGTTGTGTAAAGAAATATTCACGAAATAAGTTATGATAGTAATACAATAAAATGTATGTACTACTTACTCCACATTACCAGGTAGGTTATTGAATCTTCGAAGTATATGTTGTATACAAACTTAACCCTCTTGCTATCCTATGGATAGCCGATTAACATTAGCCGATTAACATTCAGAAATAGAGTTCTCTCAATCTAATAATAATCTCTCCAAAATTAGTGTTCTGCCCACAGCTCACTCAAAGACAACTGCAGATGTTGAAGTAACTAAACTAAAGGTCTCTAAACACCCCTGATGGTCACAAAGGCTTTTAAGTATCCCACAATAGCCTCAAATCGCGTCCTGTGCGTGAAAACGTTAATATGAAAGGAAATATTCCGCCTGATGTACTCTCATTATACTTGATAAGCATGCACTCATCTAAGTCTGCATTAAACCTAAATGATCTAATACATAAAATTATGCATACATATAACTTATTAATACATATATTTGCTCCAAAGACTTGGGATCAGACTATACGCTCTAGTCTCAAACTAAACAAAAATGACAAGTGAGACAACTCTGGACAGAGCTGACTGGAATGGTGCCATTTGGACGCGAGACTGAAAACACACCTTGTGTGGAATGCTTGGTCTTCAAATGTTTGTAGGCTATGCATGTAAAATTAACCAGGCAAGGAACACACATTAACAAAGGTTATGCTCAAAATTCACAAGAAAGACAAATAATATATTTTAATAGGCTTAGATACATGTGTGTGAGAACCCAAAAGTGGTTGTCAAAATAGAGAGGGTAATCTCCAACTGCAACACATCATTTATGTGGGAACCCTCGGCTCCAGCACAATTTTGACACCTGGAATCATATGAGAGTATTGGGATCAGTAGGCACATATTGTCGTAAATGCTTCATAGATGAGCTATAAAGGTTCAAATACAATATTCAATTGGTGTATACTTATCATTGCTTGTGAGTGTACTTCCTGTATATTGCCAAATCAATTATTGAGAGCTTGTATACATATTTGTATTTATTTAGTTATTGAAATCATATATGGGATACATATATATAATTTTTAGCACAGTATATAACACTGAGTATCTGTGATATTACTGTTATTTTTGTCCAGCCTTCAGTTGATATTACTCTATAGGCATTATGTTCCATGTGGATTATCAAAATTTAATAACATTCTCCCTCTTATCAGACAATAAAGCAGAAGACTAAAGCTGACGAGTGTGACCAGACGAGCCTCATAACCTCCTCCGAGAGTACTGACCCACTTGACAGTGTTCCCACACCCCCAGCCCCACCCTCACATCCGAGGTCCAGAAGCGCGAGTCCTTTACTAAACGGCGGAATCAGTGCACAAGGGGCCAGACTACTCTATGATAAAGTAGAGTTTCACGCAGAAGACCCTATCAGTGCGTCACCTGATGGCAGCCCAGATAAAATGGAGATGAGGATATTGAAAGAAAAGGACATTCCCACACACACGTCGACTAACCCAGACGTGTGCCCGGTGACATCGTCCAGTAGCGGTCTGCATCTGCCGAAGCTCCGCCAGAAGCGCTTACACCGTCCCTACCAGAAGGATCCGGACTCCACCTCCTCGGAAGAAAGCTCGGACTCCTACGCCTCCTCTCCCAAACACCTACACCCAAAGTTTAAATCATCTTACCAACAGCCGCAGCAGCTCAGACCAACAACGCAGGTGACATACCACGGGCAACCCCACCTACAAAAACAGCTGGAGAAACAGCAACAGCAGGAAAAGTTACAGCAGGAGTATTACCAGTACTGTCGGGATCACGGGCAGTCACCGCAGTTTGGTCAGCCATGTAGACAATCATCAACTCTGCCTTCAAACCTCAATCCATCGCAGCTGTCCACCTCTACCTCCAGTTGCTGTGACACCAGTTATCACCCATCTATAGCAACCGGTACAGAATAGTTTGCAATTATTGAGCATTTTATTGGTGTTACTCAGTTTTTCCAAATACAGTAGTTAATTATAAACTACCCAAACAAAAGAAAACTAATTTACTTGCGGTAACACAAGTAATCATCCATCTATAGGGGCAGGTATATTATGCAATTTTGTTTCTATTATATACTGGTTGTTGTTGTTGCTGTTGTTGTTATTCCCCAGGCTGTCTGGCCGAACAGCCCCAAGGTCTCGAGCAAGGCCAAGGCCATAAATGAGCGCCCCCCACAAAATCCTCCCTGCTTACCACTAACAAAGCCCGGGTGACGGAAGCCACTCCAAGGCAGGGAGCTGAGGAGGGTGCGGAAACGCCCGGGAAACCAAAGCCCCACCCAAGGCCCTGTGCCCCTCAGCAATTATGAAGGGAAAGTTGAGGGGTAAGGGAAAAATGTGACACTTTGGCTCCCAATCTGCCAACTTCTAGGTTGGCAGTAGGGAGGTCAATCCACGGAAAAGACGCCGCCACTTGAGATCTAGAAGATATATAAGTAAAAGGAACAGTCAGAGTAAGCTATGGGTATGGCAGAGATCGCTCAGTTCTCACTCGGATAGACCAGCCCATCACCACATGACTAGAACCCAATCCTCTCAGCATCAGCTAGGAAAGGCCCTAGAAAGCCGCCTTTGGCGGGGTGGGATAGCTCCCCTATTTCAACTCCTTTCGGGGTTGGGCACCCGCCCTTATATACTGGTTGGATGCTTTTGTGTAATGTCCTGCAAAACTAATGTTGGTGTTATGTTCATTACTTATATAAATGTATAAATTATATAAATGTTTACAAGTACTGTATATTGATTAGTCTTTTACAGTTAACAGTGCATAC
Source organism: Paralithodes platypus (assembly GCA_032716605.1). Classification (NCBI taxonomy): domain Eukaryota; kingdom Metazoa; phylum Arthropoda; class Malacostraca; order Decapoda; family Lithodidae; genus Paralithodes; species Paralithodes platypus. The sequence goes on from CM064529.1 coordinate 42,685,917, forward strand.
TAATTTTGCGAATAACCATTATGTTCCGACTACAGCATTTATGTATGTACTGTACGTATGTACTGTATGCAGGGTGTCAAACCAGAGCAGTTTTGTTTGAGACTTTAATGAATATGAAAACGAATACAAGGATATTAACGTAAACAAGCATTGTTTTGGCAATGTTATCACTTCCAAAAACATAATTTGACCTTTAAACCACAATTTTATCTTTAAATATACAATACTACAGACTAAGAAGACTGGACTCGGCTTTTGTTTGACACCCTGATCTGTATGTATGTACGTACTCAGTCCCATTCCCCATTTTTTTTTCTGAGGGTGGCTGACTCGAGACGGAGCCCAAACAGGGACAACACAACGCTACAGAAAACAATGAACACACACAAAGAAAACCCAAATTCACACACATTTAGGTCACCCACGAGATGACCCAGAGACCAGGGTTTTATAAACTTTCATAATAGATAATATGAAAGGTCCACTCTGAGACCGTCATCAGTCAATAGCAATAAGTTATGTAATTCTTGCAAAATATAGGCTGCTATCACTTATATCATTGATTTAGTCAGATCTATGATAACATATTTCACTTTTATCTTAGTATTTAAATTTGAGTTTTTATTGTTGGGGGATATGAATTATTAGTTACTGTTTTTAATGCCATAAATAATGAATAGCAACATAATAATTTTGTAATGCATATAAAATGAGTACTTAGTTTACTCATACAAAGCTCCACTGGAATCTAATTAAATATTTAGTAATTTCATCTCTCATTTTGAAATCTCTAATATGTGTTTTAAACTAAAGCACCATAGCTTAAATCAGATATACAGTGCAGTATAGTAAATATATCTTGAGATAAATGTTTACAATTATGAAAAAGATAAGTGGAGTGTTTTATAGATTGTATTGTAAATCTCTGCTTGAGATACATGTGTAGTATATTGTATAATGTTTCATATAAATCTTTAGATATTCTAAGCGGTACAGTACTCAACAAGCAAGATATTTCGTTTTTTGTTTTATTATATATATATATATATATATATATATTATGTTATTTTTTATTTACTTTTTAAGTACCGGTAAAATATTTTGTTTGAGCCACATATTAATAAATACAAAGTTATTATTATTTTCTTACAGATATGACTATGAGGTACATTACAGTAGTTTAATCCATATTAAATACATTTTATCCAGTGAGTACAGTACTATACATTTAAGACTTAATTTTCAGATATGTCAATGAAATCTTAGGGACCTGATGCCCCCTTTCATTCTGCATTAAAGAAAGATACGGTTTTTATTCTCCTTCAGATATGGCCATGAGGTACAGCACTTTACAACCACCCCGCAGAAGTTGCCTGAAGCCCTCCCAGAGCACCTTACAACGCTCCCACTCCGACCACACCACCTACTCCAACAGCCTGCAGTGTGTGTACCACCCCCCTTATATGGAAACACATCCGGATGCGTGTTGCCAGGCCGATATCTGTGGTCATGGACACACGTACCTCCCGCCCCATAGACCCTTAATGGAACAATCTCAGGAGTACCCTATGTATTATGCTAGATCTAGTATTAACGGCGGGGGCGGGGGCAGCTGGGTGCAGAATAACAGTATCAGTGGCAGGATACAGTACCACCACTCCCCCTACCACCAGTCCCAGACGCCAGACTTGTGTAAAGTGGACTCGAGCACCACAAAGCGGGTCGGGTGGAAGGAGGTGCTGCACGAGAGTCCTGTACATGGAAACCTGCCCTCCATAGCCTCCACCGACACCTCCACCACCTCCTCCACCATCACTTTAGGCCCCACCAAGCCCCAGCATGGCACCAGACCCTCCGACGGGTACGCCAGGAGCTTGGATTTGCATTAGAAGAATGGGACCTCTACCAAGGAAGAAGTCCGAATTTGAGAAATTTGAATGCATAGTATGCAAGGTGAGCTTGTATTCAATGACCGACTCGAGAGAGTTAACTTTGGCAATGAGGCACTGGAGATGGTGGACAAGTTTTGCTACTTGGGAGATACTATCTCTGCCGGTGGTGGGGCCGAGGCCGCCACTATCGCCAGAATAAGTGCAGCTGCGGAAAGTTTAGACAACTTTTGCCACTTACCACAATGAGAAGACTCCCTCTCCCCTTGAAAGGTAAGGTTCATGCTTCATGCGTTAGAAGGTTAGAAGCAGAAGCGCAATGACATATGCTTTAGAAATGTGGCCTGTCAAAGGGGATGATACCAACAGAATGGAACGCAATGAGATGAGGATGGAGAGATGGATGTGTGGTGCCAAACTACAAGATAGGATATCAGGTGTAGAGCTAAGGAGAAGGTTAGTTTACCTTAGTTATCAAGATTATAAGTGATAAGATGCGTACTAGCAAGTTGGATGGTTTGGATATGTGGAGAGGATGGATGAACAGAGCATGGTGAAAAGATGTAAATCCATAAATGTGGAGGGCGCTGCACAAAGGGGCAGACCAAAAAAGACGTGGGATCGGACTTTGCAGTCTGATCTTAAATCAAATAACCTGACAAGTGAGGCAGCTCTTAACAGGGCTGCCTGGAACGCCGCCATTAGGACGTGAGACCAGAACCGCATTTTGTGTGGAGCTCTCAGTCTTTTAATTTATGTATGCATGTATTGTGCAGGGACCATGTTTAAGCCCTTTAATGTGATAGTGTCATATAGATTTTTACCCTGGTTAATATGAGATGATTTTACTCAGCATAAGAATAATATCTAGGCATAAAAATGGGTAAACCAGCAAAGAAAAATTGCCATCCCCAGGACACAAGCCCAGCCTTCTCCGAGGGCAGTCCCCAACATCATCACCCAAGGCATAGTCAGTAGAGTTTCGGCTGCTGATCAAAGGGTCGGCAGATCGAGCCCGAACTGTAAAAAATATATTAGTAGATTTCAAGCCCAAGCAATTTGACCTAGTGATTCGTGACAACGCCTAATGTTCATGGCCACTCCTTCTCGGGAATAACGACGTCTGGCCAAAAATACATAAATAAATAAAATAATAATAACAATAATAATATATACAAATCTAGAAGCAAAATGGGGTAAATAATATCTCAATTATCATTGTGACTCCCACAGACCCTCTTTAACCCGTACAGCCCCAGCGACGCGCCTGGCGCGTCGGCGATGTATGTAACGCACAGCCCAGAGACGCGCCTGCCGCGTCACCCTAATTACGCCGACCGTAACCTCAGGTGTAGCCACTCAAGAGGGCTCAGATATGTATGGGAACTGTGTACGTATCCCACGCAACCGTGCCGATGGTTGAAAACTCTCAAAGTCCATGTGCGTGCGCGTGAGCGCGCAATAACCTGTTTTTTTGGGGTAATTGCCTTCAATTTTTTACTCTTATAAAATACGTTTTCGGGGGCTCTGTAGGACCATTTTTTAAGCTTTTTGAGCGGTTTTTCGTGGTTTTTCCTTCATTCCTAACCCATTCGCTATTGTTTCTGGAATAAAACAATTTTTTTAAAACCGGCCGGGTTCTGGTGAACAAACATTACAAAACTAGCCGGGGCTGGACGGGTTAAACTAGGGACAATCTAGAAATATAATGGGTAGATGTTATCTCAATTGACCCACAGATCTTTTATAACAGGAAAATCTTCTAATAAAAGCCATAAGAAAAAGAAAACTGTCATCATCGTGCTGAAAATGTTAACATTGTTCACAACTTCACAAGTAGAACCAGATGACTCCAGTTGTTTAAGTATATCTTTGTAAGACCATCTTTTGCAACTATTTGTGATGTAATTTATATATGTACAGTATATTATATAAACAGATTACACAATTAGATATATTTTCTGCACAAGAGCGATGTTGCCTTTTGTATAGTGATCAGTATTATAGGATGTTTATTATTCCCTGGCGGAAACATGCATCCATTATCAACTGATTGTTTGATACTTGATGGAACAAAATTAAACTACTGTGTTCCCGCTTCATATTAAATATATTAAATGCCAAGTTTGTGTTTACATAATAATATACAGTACTTTGCTATAAAATCTTTGTAATAACTGATGTATCGATTGTTAATGAAAAATACGATACTTCTGTGTCTGCGACCTATTGGCAAGTTTTGTTAACATATTTGGTACAAAGTTGTCGTAATAATTGAGTACTCTAGATAGGAACATGGCAATTTACCATCAGCTTGAAACAAACGCGATAAAGATCCTTTCGTAAGAGAGATCAGCCATGTTTGTCTTTGGATTGAAGGCATAATTATATCCACAACCAAACTATATACTGTACCAGTATTGCTGGATGTTTAACCCGGGAAAGGCGCCGGGACTCTTAACCTCTCCGCTGCATAGGTGGGGTATTGGCCACCCCTCCCTGTGCGGAGGTATTTAGACTGTTTCCTAAACTCAAATTGTCATCGTACCATAAATATCATTAATACTTATCGATATGTGCCTATTTTACGTTGATTATAAAGGTATTAACCTGTTACAGCAATAAAACAAGTGGAAACAGCGTTTGGATGGTCAAAATCGGCAATAGAGGCCGGGAGTTACATAACTTATGGCTGAGGCAGCCTGCCAGCCAGCCAGCCGTCACGACAGCTGGAGAGACACTGTCGCGTGGTAGTGTCTCTCGCTCTTTCCCACGCTTGGTAACACAGATGACCACGCCCTGCTAGCAACTCGCTAATGTTAGCACGAATATATACCTAAGAATAAGGGAATAACAGGGAGAATAGGTGATAATTGAAGGGGGGGGGGGGGTGGAAGGAGGAGATGTGGAGGAGTGATATTTAGCATGGCCAAGGGACAATAAAAAAAAAAAAAAAAAATATATATATATATATATATATACTTGGCTGATTTAAATGTTTTTTTTAGGCCTTGGATTATATAAGGCTTCCCGCAGCCCACCGGTAAAACTTATATAAGTCTTGCTGCACTTGCTGGGTTAAGAGGTTTTCCTGGGCGAAGGGGATGGGACTCTTAAGACCCAAGGCCTAAAAAAAGCCTTTTAAAAGACCCCAGTGGCAATCAAAACAAAGGAATAAATGATAAAGTGAGATTATTCCCCTCCATACTGTTACGACTGAGGTTTAAATATTATTTTTATTAATCTCACCAACACACCCCCAATGAAATTAATTAAAGTATATATGATCCACCGGGATTCGAACCCGGGTTATCACACACATATTTTTGCCACCTTAACCATTACACCACCAGGACGGTTAAAGGTTTATGCACACGCCTACGACTTATTATCCATTCTCGAATACTGGATATATCAGGGTTCTTATTCATTGGACTAGTAATGGCATAAATGCTACAACGGAAAGCGCTAGATCCAACCTCTGATGTATATTCCCAGTGAACAAAGAACACAAATACTCTCCAGAGTTCTATATGCAATAATAGGTTATTAAACTCTCAATAAATGTGTGTCTACTCTAGGCTTAAAGTTATGTGGAAACAGCCTATTACTACCTATAACCGATGGTGCTTGGTTATGGTATGCAAAGTAAGGTGGTAAGAGAAGTTACAGCTTACGTTACTTTAATCAATAAATGTCAGGCACTCCTGCATGAAAGAAAGTGCACTAAAGTCCTTCAACACCAACAAGGAATCTTCTTTAAATGTTAGATGCTATCAAGATGCTCGAATCGGAAATGGAACCCAAAAAGGCAGGCAGCGGAACAATGCTCGTGCAGGCTATGCACACAAAAAGGCAGGAGATATAATGCAGTCGGAGCCAAGAATATCCTAAACGCCACAACAATAATAATCGCCACGACAATGCAGTATTCCTATCAACAAAAAGAGCCTAAGTCGTTTGTGTATCAATACATCAAACTAGGCTGCTAAATGCTTGTGTAATCATAAACGGGTATGCATTAAAAGAGTAATTGGTTTAATATACTTAATGTCTACTGTGACTGATAAAGTCTAGCTAGAGTCAATGATACGAGATACTGGTGCGCATGGCATGCCGCATAGCCTAGTGCAAATCTCAAGTCTATGCGTCAAATATTACGTTATAGGGAAGGGTAGCGCTCTTGATTTTGATTTTGCCCCGAGGGGCGAGTTTATTGAGCAGCGCCCCCCATCCTGTGAGGGGACAACCACTAGTAAGGCGATACATACTGCTCAAAGAGCCTTAATACCGAAGTATTAAGCGTTCTCCTGGCGTACCTCAAAGATAAACAACCGAGCCTAATACAGTGCAGAATGGTATAGGCAAAAAACCCTCATTCGTGCATGCTCCATTCTCAATGGCACACAGACTAGAATTTACCCAATCAACTCCAGTTCTCAGGTATGTCGTGCAGCTTTTAACTAAAGCCAGCACTCATCGGAAACAATACCTTATAGTATCAGACTCCTAGTCTAGCATTATCTAATCTAGCAGAACACTAATAATTATAGGAAGCGGTACTGAACAATATGAATGCCAACCAATGCTTCGTGATCAACTTATCTTAACAACAAACATACATGGGTTATATCAGACCTTAACGCACAATACAACTGGCCAGCATAAAGCTGATTTTACAGAGTTAACCAGAGGGGGTATAATATTAATAAAAGGTGGTGAAAGATATGGAAAATGACAGAGATAGGCAGAGGAAAAGGTTCTCAGGTGTAGAGAGGGAGACAGGTATCAAAGGGATAAGAGGGATGCGTTCTAGAAACCAGATCTGAGGGAGAGAGTGGCGAGGAAGCTGTATATATACTAGCACTAACTCGAACCCCGTAGAAAAGCGGTAACTAGTCCTCTAGCCAATGCTAAAGAAGCTAGCCAAACATGACGTCACCAAGCATGGTAAAAAAATCCTTCAACGAATCCCCACGAGGCCAGCCAGCTATGATGTCATCGAGTATAGCAAAACACTGCGCGCCTCCCCACACTCTGTTCTACTCTCTCTCTCTCTCTCTCTCTCTCTCTCTCTCTCTCTCTCCTATCATTACTACTTAATGATAAAACATATACTTTGCAATTAAATATATAAAGCCTTGACATGGGTGAAACCAAAGAGCCTTTCTGGACTGCCCACGACACAAGATTTCATATGAAATAAAGCACACAACAATACATCAACTGTAGCCACATCCACTGCCCTGGGGATCCTAGCGAGTCACTGTAGGACAAGCCATGCGGTTCTAACGGAGTGGTTAACGTCACACCCCCCCCAAGATTTTTCTCAGAGGCCCAAGGCTCACAAAAATCTGATTGTTAGAACCCATGCTATAATCTCTACTTCCCATCACCCAGTGGCAGTAAAATATCTGGCACAGTCCTCAACAAAACATTTTACAAAATTATAACCCTGCCCATCACAATAGGTTAAATCATATGTAGTTATGCTCCTCAAGAGCGAACTTCTCTAGCCCAGCATTCTGAGAGGAGTGCAACTCAGAATTACTGCTATAACATACTGAAAAAATTCAACTATCAAAGAAAGAGTTTTTATTTGATTTTTTATGTTTTTAATTTGTTTATTTCGGCTGCACTATAGGGGCAAGCCTAGTTTTTTCTTCTATACCAAATGCTCAACTCCTGCTTTACGACCCAATACGCTGGGCTACAACCGCGAGCCAACAAGCACCAAGCGCAAAATACTATTCAAACTAAAGCAGGAGGCTACCCGTGTGTCAATCTACCCAGGATCATATACCCTTGAAAGACAATCTGCAACCACGTTGTCACAACCGGCAATATGGCGTATGTCCAGGTTATATACCAGTAACCTTAGTGACCACCTGGTCAGCCTCATATTCCAATTGTGAAACTGGTCCAAGAACTTGAGAGGGTGATGATCTGTGTAAACTACAACGACCAGACCATAGGCTGGAACATAGACCTCGAAATGCCTCAGTGCAAGCACAACTGCCAGCAGCTCCCTCTCGACAACAGAGCAGCTTCCCTGGGCTGAATTGAACTTCTCCGAGCAGAAACTAACATGATGCTCCAGCCCATCATCGTCCTCTTGCATAAGGACGGCACCAGCCCCCACACCACTAGCATCCGTTGCTAGTTGGAAAGGTAGGCTAAAGTCAGGGGCCCTGAGGATCGGGTGAGTGCACAACAGGTGTTTTACTACTCTAAACGCCTTCTCACACTCAGGCACCCATTTTACTTTCTTATCCTTCTAGTTATCCTCCACCTGAGCTTGACTGTCCGGTTCTCCTTCTCCACCTTGACTGCTAAACGTCATCACAGGCACAGTGAGAGGCTCAGGGGGGGTGCCTCACATACTCCTTTATGAGGTTAACGTGACATAACTGAATGCGCTTCCGTCTGTCTGGAGTGGCTACCAAGTAATCCAGGTCCGATAGCTTCTCCACCACCCTATAAGGACCAGTGTACTTCGTGGATAAGGGATGACCTACAAGGGGCAGTAGAATCAACACCTCCTGACCCACGTGAAACTCCCTGAGTTTAACCTTGAGGTCGTACCTGTCCTTCATGAGGGCCTGAGAGCTAGTCTAATTACGGCCAGCCAACTCCAGACTGCGCAACATCCGTTCTCGACCGTCGAGGACACCCTTGAGCATAGAACAAGGTTTTTCTGCGCCCTCCCATACTTCTTTAACCATAGGGAGAGACCCTCTGACACGGTGTCCAAAGACGAGCTCATTAGGGCTGAATCCCAAACTTTCCCCAGGTACCTCCCGTGCAGCAAACAAAACACATGGCAGGCCATGATCCCAACCATTCCCACTCTCAAAGCAACAACAACGAAGCACAGATTCCAAAGCTGAGTGCCATCGCTCTAACGCACCCTGGCTCTCCGGATGATACGCAGATGACCCAACCGTAACAATCCCATGCTGCGGCATTGCTAGAACAAGGAGGCCAGAAGTGAAGTTGGATCCTTGGTCTGACTGAATTACCTGCGGGTAACCATACCGGGAAAAATACACTAGCAAGTTTCGGACCACCGTCTCCGCTGACCCATTTCTCATAGGGTACGTGTCAGGGTCCCTTGTTGCTACCTCCATGATGGTCAGGGGATTCTTGTAAAAATCTCCCGACTGTGCATCACTGTCCTCCTTCAACTCGACAGCACCGGTACCACATTCAAGAACCTCTGGGTCTTTTAAATTGCAATTTACGAATGTCCGAAGGAGCAAGCTTATCTAAGTGTTTGCGAAACAACTCATGCCCCCCTCCTACACTGAATTTAGCCTCCCGTTGCTCTCTCTCTGTGTATCGTTGCTGTCTCTTCGTCTTTTTAAGCCCATCCTCTGCCTTCTTACTAACAGTTAATGGGTCTTCTCCAGACTCGAAAATTGGTCCTAATAATGAGTTCCCGAGAATGTCTGTTGATACTAAACTCTCAACCGCATCAACTTTCAACCCCTTCTCGGTACCTTTCCTCCGCTTGTCTAAAGACTGTTGACCAGAATGTGACTCCCTGGATGCAAGAGATCTGGTGACAACACACGCCATAGGTTGCACCTGACACTTCTCAACCCACTCCTGCTCCTCCCTACTCACGTCGGCCGGCTTCTCGGCAACGACTAAGGGTGGATCCTCAGAAGTAGGCCCCGCAAAGTCGTTGCCAAGAAGGAGGTCGACGCTCCCAACAGGTGACTTCTCCACAATTCCTACATCCAGTTCACGAGTCACACCATCAACTTCCGTCTTCATTCTTACAAGCGGGTATGACCTTGTTGCATTAACCCCCTGAACCACAACCACCCGCGCTGTATTTACAGGTTTACCAGTGAAATTCCTCAACAATGTTTGCGATGCCCCAGTGTCACGCAAAATTCTCACCTCATGTCTTCTACCCCCCCACTCCACACAACCGAGTCCCCTGTGGTCACTAAAGGCATCACGGACAGGGAATAAGCCTTCCGGATCCTTCTGCACTGGCAGTGTATTTACCTCGGAAGAATTGCCTCTAACAAACTCCGATGTCCTCTTGAACACTCCAATGCCGTGAGCAAAAGACACGGCTGCCGGAGGAGGTCGACTAGGGCACTCATTTGCCTTATGACCCTCCTGGTGGCACTTAAACACATAAATTTCGGTTTCGGCTTATACTGTGATGTAAAAAGCCCCTGACTTTTCTCATACGGCGTGGTGTTAGGTTTGGATTCAGTTTTAGTTTCATTGCTCTTTTGTTTAAATGTGTCATTGCTACGGGGAGGGGGAGGATAACGGTCCCTAGCACTTGCATCGTACTTCTGTGAGGACCCGCAACCCCGAATCAACGACAGCCGTCGATCAGCCATTTCTGCTGCTTCGACTAGAGTTCTTGGGTTTTTCTCCTTTAAGTTCAAAGTTAGATCACCGCCCGTGCTCTTAAAGAACTGCTCCAACATCATTAACTGCTTAATTCCATCAAATGTTGTTACCTTCTCAGATCGGAGCCAGTTCCCCATAGCATCGGACAAGTCCCGGGCGTGTTCCAAAAAGGTGCTATCTCTTCCCTTAGTTACACCCCGGAACTTCAAACGGTACGTTTCTGCTTGCAGTTCGTAAGCCCACAGGACAGCCTCCTTGAGATCCTCATACACAATACATGACTCCAAAGGTAACGCATCATAGGCTTTAAGATCCTTGCCTATTAATCTAGAGGATACAAGTGCTGCCCATTTATTCTCTGGCCACTGGTGTTCCTGGCACTTCTTCTCAAAGCGTGCGAAAAATTCTGTTACACCACTCTCATCAAACACCGGAACCAGTTTCAATAAGTGCGAGAGAGATTGATCATGAGCACGGTTATCAGCCCCAAGTCGCAGTCCCGTTGTCTCTACTCGTGACTTCTCTACATCCATGTCGGCACAGTACCTAGTCGACTCTAAATCAGCTTGGATTTTTGCTAGCTTGGCTCTCTCTTCTATCTTGGCTAATTCTATTTGCTGCTGAAGCTGAAGCTGAAGCTCAGATGCCCTGCTAGCCTTTCTCTCTTCGATCTTAGCTAATTCTATTTGCTGCTGAAGCTCACCTGCCCTGATAGCCTTTCTCTCTTCGATCTTAGCTAATTCGAGCTGAAGCAATAATTCTGGAGATAACCCTTGAGGAGGTGAAGGTGCTACAATGTTTGAAATTACCGGTGGTCCCCCCTGGGGCAACCCACCCTGCCAGTCACCACCCAACTGTGGAAGCGTACCCGGGGTCGGCATACTACTGGGATGGCTGGGAGTCGAGTGTAGAGGAAGCATGGCCGAAGGGCTCTGAGCACTCGACCCATCTCGCTCACCAGTCCCCCTGCCCAGTACACACGTTATCAAGTTATCCCTGGTCATGCTGCTAGTACTCGCATGACCGATAGCTGTGGCCAGGCATTGAAGACCGTACCGATCCATACCCTCCAACCGCTCGGCAGTAACAGGCCATTGCAAAACTATCCTAGCATCCTCCTCACAGTTCACCTGATTAACCCTTTCATCATACTACTGTTCCTCAGTTTCGACATTACGTACTGTGTCTCCATTCTCCTCTGATCCGGTATAAGACATGATGCTCACAACAAATTCTCACCTCAATATTCAGAAAAAAAGCACCCCAAACTCTTATACCTCAATATACACACAAACATTCTCGGAAATACTCAAGGGCTATACTATGTTGCAAAACAAAAATTATTCTTGCTGATCCCCGCAAAATATTCCCCAAAACAACAAATGTTCCCTGCTAATAAATGTAGGTTCACCAAATCCTAGGTAAGGTCGCCATTTGTTACGACTGAGGTTTAAATATATCAGGGTTCTTATTCATTGGACTAGTAATGTCATAAATGCTACAACGGAAAGCGCTAGATCCAACCTCTGATGTATATTCCCAGTGAACAAAGAACACAAAATTAATACTCTCCAGAGTTCTATATGCAATAATAGGTTATTAAACTCTCAATAAATGTGCGTCTACTCTAGGCTTAAAGTTATGTGAAAACAGCCTATTACTACCTATAACCGAAGGTGCTTGGTTATGGTATGCAAAGTAATGTGGTAAGAGAAGTTACAGCTTACGTTACTTTAATCAATAAATGTCAGGCACTCCTGCATGAAAGAAAGTGCACTAATGTCCTTCAACACCAACAAGGAATCTTCTTTAACCTAACAAGTGCGCATGGGGGTAATTGGAAACGTCCCCCTGTGCTGACGTATTTGAGGTGTTTCCGTCACTAAAATATTCATTGTACCATTAATAGCATTAATACTTATCCATATGCGCCTATTATGGGTTGATTATAAAGGTATTAACCTGAAACAACAATAAAACGAGTGAAAACAGCGTTTGGATGGTCAAAATCGGAGATATAGCCCGCGAATTGTATAATGTATGGGTGAGGCAAGCTGCTTTCCCGACAATTTCCCCCAAGGCCACTGAGACACAGTCGATCGATACTCTCTCTCTGTCTCTTGCATTCGCTTGCTATCAGTGATGACCACACCCTGTAACCGGATTTCTAATGTTAGCACGAAAATATACCTCAGAATATGGGAATAACAGGGAAAATAGGTGATAACTGAAGGAGAGGAGAAAAGTGGGGAAGGAGGGGAGGTAGAGGACTGAGATTTTGCATGGCCCAGGGGCCAAAAAAAAAAAAAAAAAAAAAAAAATCGATGTCAAAAGTTGATTTTCTTTTTCTCTGACTCTTAAGAGTCTCCCCGCAGTTCGCCGGGGGAACTCTTAAGAGTCTCCCGGCAGTTCCCGGGTTAAATGTTAGATGCTATCAAGATGCTCGAATCGGAAATGGAACCCAAAAAGGCAGGCAGCGGAACAATGCTCGTGCAGGCTATGCACACAAAAAGGCAGGAGATATAATGCAGTCGGAGCCAAGAATATCCTAAACGCCAAAACAATAATAATAATCGCCACGACAATGCAGTATTCCTATCAACAAAAAGAGCCTAAGTCGTTTGTGTCTCAATACATCAAACTAGGCTGCGAAATGCTTGTGTAATCATAAACGGGTATACATAAAAAGAGTAATTGGTTTAATATACTTAATGTCTACTGTGACTGATAAAGTCTAGCTAGAGTCAATGAGACGAGATACTGGTGCGCATGGCATGCCGCATAGCCTAGTGCAAATCTCAAGTCTGTGCGTCAAATATTACGTTATAGGGAAGGGTAGCTCTCTTGAGAAACCTTAATACCGAAGTATTAAGCGTTCTCCTGGCGTACCTCAAAGATAAACAACCGAGCCTAGAACAGTGCAGAATGGTATAGGAAAAAAGACCTCATTCGAGAATGCTCCATTCTCAATGGCACACAGACTAGAATTTACCCAATCAACTCCAGTTCTCAGGTATGTCGTGCAGCTTTTAACTAAAGCCAGCACTCATCGGAAACAATACCTTATAGTATCAGACTCCTAGTCTAGCATTATCTAATCCAGCAGAACACTAATAATTATAGGAGGCGGTACTGAACAATATGAATGCCAACCAATGCTTCGTGATCAACTTATCTTAACAACTAACATACATGGGTTATATAAGACCATAACGCACAATACAACTGGCCAGCATGAAGCTGATTTTGCAGAGTTAACCAGAGGGGGTATAATATTAATAAAAGGTGGTGAAAGATATGGAAAATGAGAGAGATAGGCAGAGGAAAAGGTTCTCAGGTGCAGGGAGGTGCAGGGAGGGCGACAGGTATCAAAGGGATAAGAGGGATGCGTTCTAGAAACCAGATCTGAGGGAGAGAGTGGCAAGGAAGCTGTATATATACTAGCACTAGCTCGAACCACGTAGAAAAGCGGTAACAAGTCCTCTAGCCAATGCTAAAGAAGCTAGCCAAACATGACATCACCAAGCATGATAAAAAAAATCCTTCAACGAATCCCCACGAGGCCAGCCAGCTATGACGTCATCGAGTATAGCAAAACACTGCGCGCCTCCCCACACTCTGTTCTACTCTCTCTCTCCTATCATTACTACTTAATGATAAATCATATTCTTTGCAATTAAATATATAAAGCCTTGACATGGGTGAAAACAAAGAGCCTTTCTGGACTGCCCATGACACAAGCTTTCACATGAAATAAATCACACAACAATACATCAACTGTAGCCACATCCACTGCCCTGGCGATCCTAGCGAGTCACTGTAGGACAAGCCATGCGGTTCTAACGGAGTGGTTAACGTCACAATACCTTCTATCACTCATTCACATTTGTCCAAACTACCTCCCTTCCCCTTCTTCTCCCCATTAGCCCCCCCCCCCCCCCACACTTCAATTAACACCTATTTTTCCTCTTATTCCTTTGTTTATCAGTATATTTTCCGCGCCAATATCCCCCACCCGGTTTAAAGGTCGAAATGGGTGCATATAGAGATAGTAGCAAGAGAGAGACTTCACTTGCAAGACATCAGTGGCAATCGATAAGTGAGAGGGGGAAGGTGTGTGACACACCGGCTCTCCTCTCATGAATGAACCGTTTGGCAATACTTCGTCTTTTTCACCACCCAAATACTATTACCACTTATTTTTATTGCTGTAACATGTTAATATCTTAATTTTAAACGTAAAATAGGCGCATATGAATAATTAATAACGATATATATCGGATAATTACAATTTTCGTCGGGAAAGAGCCTCAATACGTTCGCATGGCGGTCACTTTAAAAAAACAATGGCGCGCGCTTCCCGGGTTAATGAGTGTGGACATACAGTAGTTGAGTGTATAAAGAGGCTAGTGACGCCAATGGCACTAATATGACCTATCTGTTACTATCTGGTCTACAATCAGTATTATGACCTGTGGGGGAGTTTTAACTGATGGTAAATTGCAATGGTCCCATCTTGATTAATCAGCAATATTGAAGATTTTGTAGTGAAATATATTGTTAATTATGATAAATTGGTACTATATTAATGTGCTGCAAAGACGTACAGTAGTAGTTTTATATGTTGTCTTTAACACCCTGCTCCCCGGGGAATGTCTTGGGACAATTAGGCTGTTATTATGACTTGAGTGGCATCTGTAAGGGGAGAGACTCAACCTTAATTGTTAGTATGCTCAAAGTGGAGGGAGGTATCCATGGCTCTCTTTTGTGACTTTCTCTCTAACCAGGCATCCACATTGATTATTGATCATAAATTACTCAGAATAACACAACACCATATTATATTTATTCCACCAACCAACTTCACTTCTAAGCTCAATTAATGAAATCAACAAATACATCTGGCACTCAATCGCCACGGAAATATGAAGAAAACTACAGAGGAATTGTTGGTGTAATTTTACAGAATGGATATCATGTTCTGTCATATGCTACTTAAAGTTTTCCACATCCCTTTCCCTTAGATTAAACAATACGAAATGCATAACTTATCTCAAGTCACAAGGGTTAAGTATCAAGAAATCAGCTGCTAAGGGATTTAATTTTCTGCAAGGTGCAAACAACTATAAGTACTAAAATGATGCACATTTTGATAACCCTTGACATAGACTACAGTAGATCTGGACTTGACACGAACATGGAACTTTGCAGTAAGGGACCCAACATTGGAGAACAAACCCCCAAGTTTGAACCTGGAAACCTCGAAAATATCACATTTTCGCGGTTTCGAGGTTCGAGCTTGGGGATTCGTTCCATTTTCGTGTCAAATCCAGATCTACTGTAGGCTATGCCCTTAAGTATCCAGGTAATTATACATCATTATAGTAATAAGTTATTTTGATGAAAATACTGGTTATGTTGCAATTTTTATAGATTTTATGGAAAGACATTCTTTAGCTCTTTTTAATGTGTCCCATAAATACAACATTTACCAATAATCTCTTCTTTGTGAAATTAGTTTCCTGGACAACTCAACCAATACTAGTTCGGCCAAGGCCAACTAAACCGATTCCATTCTGAAGTACACTGTAAAAAATCAAAGGTATAACACATGTATGAACATAATACATAAAGCCGTTGAGTAAATTGATGGTGATTAACCTTTTTATTCTTATATAAAATGGGTATATTATCAACATTTTGAATTACTAACCTAACCTAACATTTGTGGTTAACATTCCATGAAAGAACATAATAACGTGTACTCCTTGGATGTGAGGGGGCCTTCACATTTAGTGGAGGAAAATATAATGCCTCTGTATCCTACTGTCACTCAAGGTGACTAAAAAAGGGGGGGGGGGGGTAGTGTATGGACCTAAAGTCATCCTATATAGTAAAGTCTTGTTATGGTACTGTATTGTAGCACTGGTAAAGCTGGTGTGGTGCAAATACTGCAAGGGGGACTTTGCTGAGGCACTGTTAGCACTATGGCAACATCTGCCACAGTGGTGATATATGATAGGGCAATGTAATAGCAGCACTTTAAATTACTATATGCTAACTACTGTAAGGCAACCCTGTGTGACTCATTACAATGTTATGGAAAAGTATGTTACACCATTGTATTTAAGCATTTAAACCCATTTTGTTTGTTTTTTTGTTAACAAGGATATACTGATGGGCACTCTACTTTACTCTGGTTGTTGGTTGAGTTGGCGCTGGTTGAGAGCTACTGGATAGTATGATATATTGGTTGAGTGGTCCTATGTCACCGTACAATAGATACTACTCCTTGGGTAAGTGTCACTTTTTTTTAAATACATAAAATACAATTAATTCCAAAAAGCGACTGTCAGATAGTTAATTAACCCTCATAGTCCACAAAGATGCAGTAATTTTGGCTACCACTAGACGATTCTATTCAGCTTAGGAAGTCTATCAGAGGATCATAGGTGTAAGGATTATATTAATCAATAAACAAATGCTTCTATAGCTGAAAACAAATAGTCCATGATAGCCTCAATAAAAAATAAAAAAATATATATAATTTTGTCAATAGGAACAACACATATGAAACTTTTATATACATATGCCAAACCGTGCACTTATGTTATCTAAGAAGTGTCATATGGAAGGATTGCCAGAATACGGATCAATTTAAATTTATATTTTATAAAATACAGTTTCAATCTAAACGTGGATATTTATAATTTATTTTTTGTTTTTAATTAGTTTAACCAGAGCATGAGCTCCTTACTAGAACAATCATAAGGTTGGCTTAACCTTATTTGGTCCGAGAGAGGTCTTTTTGGATTCCCTTGTTTTGCTCCATTAGTTTGGAGATTTTAAGAAGTGTCAACCCCATTAGTTTGGTGATAATAAGACGCTTCACCCCATTCAATTGTCAATTTCTTATGTCTGAGCGACGGCGAGCCTGTAACTTAAAAGCAAGCGGCCTTGTGGTCGGGAAATTTTTCTATCGAAAAATGCAAACATTTAGTTTGAAGGAGGTCTAGGTGTCATTTTTTAGTTTGAAGGAAGTCTGGGAAGGCGTTTTATTAGCTTAGGGGACAAACTAAAATGCTCGAAAATGGCAAAAGCAAACAAAATCCTCAATAATATTAAACAAACCAGCATAACAACCCACAAGACGTCGGACCATATAGTGTTAATGAGATACTGTTCAGTTGGGTTCAGGTTCAAGCAGGACACTACCAGCAATGACATGAGAAGAAATATGCCTCAATTGGATAAACGCTGCTTAATTCTTTGTGGCTCTATATTAACACTGTTCTCTATGGATGTTATAATATTATGTTGACGTCATACAAATTTAACCTTTTACTTTACGCATCAAGAAATCTGATGTTTGTATATTAAACATAAATTTTGCATCAAAAGGCCAGATTTCGAAGTATTCAGTAATGACAGAGACTTTAATGCTTAAACAAAAAAGTTATTCAGGTGTCTAGCTTGACGGTGTGATATTTGTTTCAGGCAGATATGTTCTGCGATTAGCCTACTCACTGTTTTTAATTTTATTAATTTTGTGTTTCTTTAGATGAGATCTTGTCCTATGATCCCACATCTTTAGGTGTGTCCCAAGGTGCAGCTTCCTCCATGTGTACAGACTTGCTTCACATCACATGCCCAAACCATCCAGGCCTGTTTGTCTGCTTCGCTGACACTGCTGATACCTAACTACCTCCTCAGCTCCGCATTTGATATCCTATCTTCCACACATCCATCCCACCATAGGTAATGGTATGCAAATGACACATAGATTAAAACTATATATTATATTGGTTTAGTCTCATATGCTTTATTGATTATGGTGTCCTGCTTGCAAATTACCCCAACTGTAGACCTACATCTGTATTGATAAATTTGAATACAAATATTCATGAACATTAATTGCTGGTATAAGAGTTATATACTTATATATCCATTGGAAATCAAATATATTCCATGTTCCATGTTCCATATTTCCACTGAAGAAGGTGAAAGTTGCACCAAAACTGTTTGGAATAAGATATGTTCTGTCTGATAATGTAGGTCTTATCTCCTGATAATGTAGGTCTTATCTCCTATTCCAATGATCTCCCCAGTGGAATTTCCCTTCTTGTTATGTATTCAGATATGCCATAGTCTCTAGGCCACTCATAAACATCTGTGGACTTCACCCGTGTTTGAGAATGGAAGTATATCTCAGGAAACAAATGTATAACAATTAATACAATTGTATATACATCAACTACAAAACTGTATATACTGTTTATTGAGAAGCAAGCTCTATCCAAAAATCAAGCCACATAGTTATACTTGCACAAAGGGAAACATAGTGATCCACAATGTCTGCCATAGAGACTATGGCAGCAGAGTATACTAGTACTTATGTCCCTTTTTCACCGTATTAATTCCCTCTCATAAAAGTTCGACCGTAGATATTATATTTTTGTTTAAAGAGATATTTTATAAATTTCACTATTACAACATTATGCTTGGCAATTCGTGTAGTAGTCTATGCCCCTCTATTTATTCATATACATGTACAGTATTTATTTATGTATTTGTATACATTATCCATGTGTCCTGCATGAACAGGAAAACACGAGCAAAAAAATGCAGAAATAAGACAAAAATGGACATTCACTTTCAGACTCTATCGCTCGCATGCTCACCGTCTTGCCATTTGCAGAAAATAAAATATTCCAGAAATGTTGCCAGAAACATGTTAATCATCGAATGTTGACTATAATTGCTCTCGTGTGATACCGGCTTAAGGCAACTGAATTACGAGTATGATACCACTGTGATCTCAGACTGTGGAGTATAGCTTTATTCTTTATAATAGTTAACAAGTACTAGTTAAATCCCAGTACAGGTAGTTCCCTAACACTGTGGCATCATTAACTTTGGTTCATCACATCCTGGTTATATTATAGATCACGTATGCACCTTTATTACAGATTACTTTTTGCCCAAACTTCAGAATACAATATTAATATTCATAAAGATGGCATCTCATTGCATAACTGTGAATGGTAACGCGTCCGACTCATATGCAGGAAGTCCGGGGTTCACCACCCCATGGGAATATATGTATATAATTATATACTGTATCTACTCAGGCACATACCCCATAGCTGGGGGTGGTCGATTCGATACAAAGCCCGAACAGGTACAACACAACACAACATTAACACAACAAAAATAGAAAAACAAATACAAAAGTCACACGCATCTAGGTCACCCTATGGGTATCCTAAAGATTTATTGGCCAGAAGGCATGGATAACGTACTTCTCATTACAATGGCAGACAATAGAAGTGCTGTCTACCAGTGTCTGAAGTACACAAATATATCCTAGCACCTGATCACCCTGGACCAAGCTGATTATACTGGCTGAAGACTACAATCACAGCCATTCCAACAGTAAGATAACATTCAACATGCACCTCACCTACTATATACAACTATGGGAGGGCTAACCACCCTCCCGCGACAAATAACTAGATATTTGAACTAATTGCCTTTGCATATGGAGGCGATTAATTCATGACCACCCCAGGGGGATCTAGGTGTCTGGAAATAGATTAATAGTTAGGATTAGCCTAACTTAAAAATAAAGTAACTTATTCTAGGATCGGGTAGGAGTATCTTTAGGTTAAGTTAGGTTAGATTTATATGTTAGTCCAATGATAAAGGACAATCAAGATAAACAATTGAATATCGCCTCTCACACCTCATTTTTGATTATTATAAATACATAGGGGTATTCTGGAAGTTTGGACCAAATATAATGAATACTAAGAGTGTGTGTTGTACAAGATTACACACATCCTGATTACTTGTTCAGTAATCTTTGGTGGCTTGTATATAAGAAGAGATAAATATGTGTGTTTGTTGATGTTGGGGTGTGAATATGAATTGTTTTATAAAGTTTGTTGCCTTGTTACATTTAACGTATCTGATCCGTGACCCTGTTAATAAAGCTACAACTTTACTTTAGTTTATTTACCCTTTTGTAAAATTATGAAGGATTATGACATATTTAGGTGTATGGCGATACCATAGATACAGAGTGTAGGCCTACACTATAGGATACTGACTGCACTTACAAAAACCTGATACCTTCGAGGATAAATTAATAGTATTTGTCTCAGAGTTTGCAGATAGTTGCAATGTGTTATGAAAGTCGGGGAATGTAATCTTATGACATTATAATCCAGCTGATTATAGGGAGGCTGGATCAAGCAACCAACCCATACTCGTTGAATCAACCAGAAGCCAGCAAAGTTGCCAAGTGAGCAGATTATTACGCTACAATATTCGCTTGCAATTAGCATCACCGTTAAACTATTATATATATTAATAGGAACAAAATTACAATAT
This sequence comes from Paralithodes platypus, assembly GCA_032716605.1. Classification (NCBI taxonomy): domain Eukaryota; kingdom Metazoa; phylum Arthropoda; class Malacostraca; order Decapoda; family Lithodidae; genus Paralithodes; species Paralithodes platypus. The sequence continues at coordinate 42,706,586 of CM064529.1, forward strand.
CCAACGCATTTCGGTTATTCATAAAAGATGTTTAGTTAAATTGATCTACCTAGTCTATAATTAATTAGCTATATTTGATCATTTTACATGTTTAGTTTTGCCATAGCAATGGTTTAGGAATAATCTAACGATCTCTTTTATTTTGATTGGCAACCCTGACTCAGGCATTTAATCAAGTCAGTATACTCCAGTGTGTTGACGGGTGAGGTGTACGTGTGTTCTCCGGGAGTGTTTTTGTTTGTAATATACCAAGTGTGACGTAAGTTATGTCTAATATTACACTGGTAATAACGCTGAAAAGGATTAACATGAAAGTAATAAGGCTCATCCAAGAGTTAAATATGGACTAGGAGGTGTAGAAGAAAACAATCTAGGGTATATTTACCGTTTACTTCCTGGAAGCCATGGCATTGCGTACACTCGAAGATATTAATAGTGGCTCTATTGAAGCTTCGAACTGCACAAGCGAACCTTCACAATGTAAATATTAGGCAGGGATTTAGTGACATGATTCAAGTATATAGCCTAATCGTCTGCAGAAATACCGGTCAATATAAAGTTTATGTAATTAAATTGCTAAAAAAAAATTGATTTTTAAAATCTGTTTTAGAAATGTGTAAAGGTGTTTTGATGTGTGATACTATTAGGAAATGCATATTTACCTATTAACCCGTACAGTTCCAGCGACGGCTGGGAGCCGTCACATATTTTTAGCGGTGTAGCGCTGCCAATAACGAGTGAAGCGTGGCTAATTGTTAGCATAGACCTAGCATGAAGTATTGGCAACACTGCCCAAGCACAGTGACCCTCCCCCAAGCCTCCGTCTCGCTCCCTCCTCAGTTATCAGCTAGCACTTATGAGTGACGGATATGTCTCGCCCCGGCCGCCATCAATCTCGCTACCTTGGGCTAGACGAAGCCGCAGATCTCGCCACGGAAATAATAGTGAATTCTAGTGATGAAGAGGCCATTAGTGCAAGCTCTGGTGAAGAATATATACCTACTGTGGAAGATTTATCATGTATAGAGATTCCAACCCTCCCGAGTCCCAGGCATAGCCCAGTGAAACAGCCCAGAAAGGTGGGAATTCGTTGTGGTAAACGGCCAACATTACCACTACGTTTTTCGACGATAGGCGATGAGGATAGTAGTGATGATGATATCCCTCTAGCCTATCTATATCCTAGCCATAGACAAAGTGAAAGTTGGGCGCCTGGTTCGCGGACGAAGGGAGCAGGGAGGAAGGGTAGAGGCGGAGGTCAGCCACCACCATCACTACCACCACCACCATCACCTCTACCACCACCACTCTTAGAGCCGGCTCGACCACACCATGTACCTTTTATGGTAAGAAAACAAAGGTTGAAGAGCTGTATCATGGTGATGGTGATGAGGAAGGTGTTGACGAAGATGATAATGAAGATGAACAACCTCTGCCACCACGATGCCAGCAGAGGCTTGGTAGGCCCGGGTCACCCTTATCTGGTCCCGGCGCTGCCCCTGACCCAACCTCTACAGCCTACCCAGCCTACCCTGTTTCTACAGCCTACCCTGCCTCCCCTGATACTGCTCGTATGCAAGAACCTGCCTCAAGTCTCCTTGACTTTCCTATCCCACCCAGCCACCCTGCCTCACCTACCTTGTCTGCCTCACTTCCCCTGTCTGCCTCACCTACCCACCCTGCCTTACCTACCCACCATGCCTCATTAACCCGGCAAGCGCGATAGGCCTAACGGAAGGCTTCTTATAGGGAACGCGATAGGCCTCACGGAAGCAAGACCATAAAAAAAGCCTTCCCCCCAAAAAGGGGCCTATCAAAACAAAGGATTTTGTCTCTAGGTGAGATAATTCCCCTCTAGTACTCATCCATGTATTTCTCACCCCTCCCCCTCCCCTCCTTCCCCACCTTATTCCCCTCCCCCCCCCCCCCCCCCCCCCACCCCCCCCCCCCCCCCCCCCCCCCCCCCCCCCCCCCCCCCCCCCCTCCTCAATTATCACCTATTTTTCCTCTTATTATCATCATTTATCGGTTATTTTTCTCTCCCGCGATAATGTAGCACAAGTGGGTTGCATAAAAGATCGTTATGCAACACCCAGACACCGGCACACACTGCCCCGCTCGTCTCATTGACTCCCAGACAGCGAGAGGGGAGGGCTGTCTGTGGCTCTCTCTCGCCTGAGATTATGACCGGGTGGCCAATATCTTCGTTTTTCACCACCCAAATGCTTTTCCCACTTATTTTAGCACTCTTGAAGGTTCATATATACATCATATATGTAAAATAAAAGCATACCGAAAACAAATAATGCTTTATATTGTAAATATAACAAATTCTGTCAGAATCCAGGGCTAGAAATGCACAAATAACTACCCTAGCACCTAGGTCTATATCGCGCTTGTCAGGTTAACCCTGTTTGCCTCACATCCCATGTCTGCCTCACCTACCCACCCTGCCTTACCTACCCACCCTGCCCTACCTACCCACCCTGCCCTACCTACCCACCCTGCCTCATCAACCCTGTCTGCCTCACCTACCCACCATACCTTACCTACCCACCCTGCCTCATCTACAATGTCTGACTAACCTACTCACCATGCCATGTCTACCATGTCTGCCTGCCTCATTTGACTGGCATAGCCGACTATTGTTTTGGGCCACACCCCTCCCTACAGTCAGAATTTTGGCTGGACGCTGGATCGGGTGGCCCCACCAGGTAAGATGCCTCATCTACCATGTCTGCCTCACCTACCCACCCTGCCATATCTACCATGTCTGCCTGCCTCATCTACCATGTCTGTCTCATCTACCATGTCTGCCTCACCTACCCACCCTGCTTAACTTCCCCTGTCAGCCTCACCTACCAAACCTTCCTCTCCCTCTCCCTTTCTACCTCCTCTCTCTCTCTCTCCCTTCCTACCTTCTCCCTCTCCTCCTCCTCCTCCCTCTCCTGATCCCTTCCTACCTCCTCCCTCTCCTCCTGCTCCTGCCCCATGACCTTCAGCACGGGTTGTTCGAGTTCGAGGACAACCAAGAGCCCGTGTTCGTGCCACGCCACACGGCAGAACCGGCCCTGGCAGATCCAGCCGTGGCAGAGCCAAACACGGCAGAGCCTGTGGATGTGCGAGGGGGGCACCCCGTCCTGCCCGTCCCACTCAAGATGAGGACATTGACGACCCTGATTTTGCAAACTCCTCAGACTCCGGGGAGTTTGGGGACAATGGGGTCCATGGTCCGGATCCCTCTCCTCCATCACCCACCTCAGCCGAAGACCTCAGAAATTGGCATTGGGAGGATGCCGATGGTTTTGAGCCCCATGTCTTCGACTTCCAGGGCGAGGAGCATGTCGGACCAACTGGACCCTTCAACGACAACTCCACACGCAGGGAATTTTTTACATACTTCCTGAAACCTGCAATTGTTGACATGATCGTCCAGGAAACCAACAATTATAATGGTTACCGGTTGGCGACCCATCTGACATCTCCGACCACCGTACGCCTTACTTGGGAGCCTCTCACAGTCGATAAATTTTATATATTCATGACGATTGTGCTACTGATGGGTGTTGTGAAAACTCCAGCATCCAAAAGTACTGGGCATTGGCTCCCCTGATATCGACCCCCATCTTCGACAACAGACCCGTAATTGATTCCAGATGATTATGGGCAACTTGCACTTCTCTAGCTCCCTCGACGAACATCTCAGGATTATTGCTGGAGAAACGAAGGTTCCCATGAATCGAGTACGGCTGATCTGCAAGGCATTCCGAGATATGTTCCGGAACAGCATGAACCCGTACGAGAAGATAAACATCGACGAGAGCCTGATCTTGTGACGGAGAAATCTTGGATTCCGCCAGAACATGCCGCTGAAACAACACCGCTATGGCCTCAAGGTGTTCGTCATGTGTGAATGTAAGACTGGCTTTATCATTGATATCATCTTGTACATGGGGAAGAAGACGGAGGCCACAGATCACCCAAACCTTGGGCTCTCTGGGTCGATCGTAACGACCATGATGGAGCCGTACCTCAATCTGGGCCACACGCTGTAAGTCGACAACTGGTACATGAGCCACGCCCTGCTCAAGTGGCTGTGGGACCACGAGACGGTTGCATGTGGTACGGTATGGCGGAACAGGCTGGGTATGCCAAATTTGCCAGATCGTCGGGAGGCTGGCAATATCATCAACAAGTCGTCATACAACATCTTGCTGGTCTGTTGGATGGACAACAGCGACGTCAACCTCCTGATGACGGTACACCCAGCCGGATTTGAACCATCGGGTCGCCGACGACGGGGTACGGGGGAAGTAGTCGACAAGCAAATGTGTGTCAACGACTACAATCTCAACATGAGGCTTGTTGACAAGCAAGACTCTGTTATCTCCTCCGTTGACTGTGTCCGCAAGACGATGAGGTGGTACAATAAGTTATTCTTTCACCTCATGGACATGGTCACATACAATGCCCACGTCCTCCACCGACACTGCACTGGGAAGAAGGAGACCATGGAGGACTACGTCATCAGACTGGCACATGAACTCTTGGCGGTCAAGCTCTAAGAGATTCAAGCGAAACATGTGGAAAACCGCCCGGTCGACAGACCAGTACCAGTTGGCCCCACCCGACTCACAGACCGTCACTTTGTGAGGCAACTGCCACCCAATCCACAAAAGGAGAGGCCCTCACGAAGGTTTCACGTTTGCTCCCACACAACCCAAAAGTAGGAGAAGCGGAAAGACACCCGGTACTACTGACGTGAGTGTGACCAGGCACTCTGCCTAGAGGGGCATTTTGAAGAGTACCACACCATGATCAACTTCTATGTGGTGTGATAAAAATGCAACAACATAACTAACTAAAAACAGTATAACACTAAATGAAATACTGAAGAAATACCTATTATACTAAATACAAAATTTAAGAAATAACTAAGTAAGAGTGAATGAATAAGTGAATACAAAAGATACATAACAGTGAATAAATATCTAAATATCTCTGAGTACATAACTAAATAATGCAGGGATTAGATAACTAAATAGATAACTTAATAAATATCTAAATAACTGAATATATAAAATAAGTAACAGTGAATGTAAATGATAAACAACAGTGAGTGAATAAACAAATACAAATTATACGTAACAGTGAATAGATAACTAAATATATAATTGAATAAACATCTAAAATATAACTGTGAATATATAATAACTAAATAGCCAACTAGGCTAAATAAATAACTTAATACATAATAGTGATAAATAACTGCGAATAACTAACTAAATAACTGAGTTTATAACTAAACCGTGAATACATAACTAAATAACTGTGAGTAAATAACTAAGTGAATACATAACTAAATATATTACTGTGAATAAACATCTAAATGACTTTGAATATACAATAACTGAATGGCCACCTAAATAAATAACTGTGAATAATTACATATAATAACTGGGAATTGATACACAGTGGATTTAGGCCTACAGGGGATACCAATGTATAAACAAATGAACAAGCCAATAATGTTATCTCCAGGTGGTTTGAAAAAAAACATTCATAACTGTGATAGTGACACAGTAGTGACTGTGATATGAACTGTAGAGACTGGGGAGGCTCCCTATCAGTCAAAAGTGCCTCCCCTGCCACCCTACCCTTACCTCCTCCCTCCTCCACTTCCCGCCCGGCCTATCTCGCCTGGTCGAGCGAAACATATGGCCAGGCGGTCGGTATCGGCTGGTCTTAAGACCACTCCGAGGACCATTCTATGCACATAGGACCATCTGTGAGTAGTTTCTATACTTAATTGATACTTTTTAGACACTTTTCTTCATACTGGGCTGATTTTTATTTTTTGACATAACTCTGGGACTGGTGGTGACTAAGATAGAAATTCCTTCTGGTACAGTATGGGTTAAACAACAATCTAAAAATATAAGAATAAATAAAAGAAGAACTTATTGAAATGTTCATATATTTCAACAGTAGGGGGCACAAACCTCGAGGCTACACTCGCGGCAGATGTTAAAAACCCCACCCGCTTCTTGCGAGGTATGCGATATAGAGGATTTTTTTTTCTTTTTCAGGATTAGTAATATATTTTTACGCGCATTTAGATACATGGTATAAGAAACCTATAGGCCACGATTAAAATCGATGTCTGAATTCCATTAGGTAGCTTTATATTGTCCGAAATACCTATATGATAAACACGAAAAAGTTAAGGTCAATATACAGGAGGCGCTACAATATTGGTAAAAAATTAAGCTCAATAGCATGTGATTAAGCGATTTTTCTCCAAATTGTTGATGTAGGTGTCATTCCCGGGAAACTAACATAATACATATTATATGGATATTTACGTTTTAAGGGTTTGTTTACACTTCTTCTTTTTCGTCTTCATCTGGGAGACTTCTTTTTCGTGACTCAGTCAACAACTGAGACATCTGGTGGCGAATGCAATGAACTATACTGGTGGCGTCGTAGCCAAAGTAATCACCCTACCTAATTCATGCCAAGAGTACTCGAGTTCACTGACACGTGATGTCTATCGACCAATCAGGTGATGCCATGATTTGGAAAACAGGTGGCCCAGGATATAAGCTGTCAGTTTGACTCTGGCCAGCTTGTGTAGAGGGTGTGAGCCGATCAAAGCTTTTTCCACCGTCTTTAAAAACACTGAGGCTGCTTAAGACCTTTTCGCCTTCCAATAAGTGTAAACTGTCCAAAATGCAATAACCAGTGTTCCAAATACAGCTGACGAGGACAGCTGGTTTTGAAATGCACATACACTTGTTTTACATGGAAAAATTCGAAACAAAAATCCACCAGCTGTTGACCAAGATGAGTGGTGATCGAGCCTCCAGCGGCCAGCCAGGCAGCCCAGTACCTCCTCTGTTCATTAAGGTTAGTTGGTTGGTTGGGACAACATAAAGGAGCCGGACCACAGCTAGCTAGGGAATCTTAATGGGTCATCGCAAAGTAACATAAAGTAAAAGATTTTTTCGCATAGGATTAAACTGGCATGCAAGGGCTAGTTGGTTACCATACTGATGTTTTGGACCGACAGTTAGCCCATCGATCTTTTTAGGCCTAATAGGTCCGGTAGAGCATAGGCTATACATCATTGCTATATATGTCATTAAGAGCTGAAATGTATTATAAGGGAGAACAAAAATAACATAAAATACATAGGCCTACTGTAAAACAACAAGTTTTTCAGCCAGTACCCAACCAGCGGGGGTGTGGGGGCGGCAGCCCCCACCAATAATACTAGGTTAGGTTAGGTAAGGTTGTTAGGTTAGGCTAATGTTAACCCCATTCTTACTAGGTTAGGTTAGGTAAGGTTGTTAGGTTAATGTTAACCCCATTCTTACTAGGTTAGGTTAGGTAAGGTTGTTAGGTTAATGTTAACCCCATTCTTACTAGGTTAGGTTAGGTAAGGTTGTTAGGTTAGGCTAATGTTAACCCCATTCTTACTAGGTTAGGTTAGGTAAGGTTGTTAGGTTAGGCTAATGTTAACCCCATTCTTACTAGGTTAGGTTAGGTAAGGTTGTTAGGTTAGGCTAATGTTAACCCCATTCTTACTTCGTTAGGTTAGGGTAATGTTAACCTTATGAAAACCCAAACAAAGATTTTATTAGGGTTACTGTGTAATTTTAACATGAACATTAGTAAAATCCGAGCCTTGGCTCGTGTTTTCGAAATGTCGGGTTATATGGGTATGGACATTTACAAAACCCGAGCCAACATGTTAATAAGGTTACTTACTGTGTTATTTTTATTTTTAAATTAGTTAAATCCTAGCCAAGTTTCGTCAAAACTTGGCTCGGGTTTTCAAAAAGTCAGGTTTTATGGGTCTGGAAATTGACAAAACCCGAGCCAATATTTTACCAAGGTTACTGTGTTTTTTTCATTTTTACATTTGTTAAATCCGAGCCAAGTTTCGTCAAAACTTGGCTCGGGTTTTCAAAAAATCAGGTTTTATGGGTCTGGAAATTGATCAAACCCGAGCCAAATTTGGGTTACAAATGTGTATTATCGTGTTCTATACGCTTTTTACCCCTCAATTTCCCTGATCTTCATAGCCCTCCCCACTATCGGGGGGCGTGTCTTTAGATTGATGGATAATGGGTAAATGCTTAATTCCCATTCAATTTCATCACTAGATTAGACTAAAACACCAACAACAAAATCAAAATTGCAAAAAAAATACCTGAAAAACACGTTGTTGCGTCTCCTGTATATTAACCAAAGTTAATATGCGGGTAAGCTAACATACATAATTATTGTGGCTCTTATGAAGCCTTGAACCAGACAAACTAACCTTCGTGCGAATAATGGTGAAAGGATTAGCTTCAGACAGTACAATCGCCTGCACACATAGCTGGTATATTACTTTCGGTAAAATTCTAACAATGGCTCCAAATCAATTTTAGCATAGATTTTTGTGTACTTCTCTAGTTTTCCTTCGTATTTCATGTTATGTGATATTAAGAATTGGTGCAATTTAGTTTTTTTATCAGCCTAACCTAACCTAGTATAATTATATAACTGAAATGCCCTGGTTTATAATGTCAGAAACCATTCAATAAATATATAAACAGATGCACGGTTGTATTTGTAATGCCCAACATCGAGTTGGAGCCACCGCTAGTATTATAACTTACTTTCTGATAAACTTGAAGTAGTGAACATTGAGTTAAAACTAGGACTTAGGCATGTGTTTAAATAAAGGAAATTTCATGAGCATGTAATAACTGTACCAGTGAACTTTGGACGGAATTTATCCAGTTTAACACCGGGTCGAAACCATCAATGTATTATTTAGGCAAATATATTAGTTATGGCATGTACTTCATTGCCATATATGTCCAAACCGTCGGTAATTCATTATAGTATACGCCTTAAATAACTACACAAAATCTAAGGATGTAGTATCCGGGCTACGGTCTTCATGTTTACATAGGTCGTATGCTCATGCTCGAGGTTTCGCTTTTGTTTTTGTTATATTCTGTTTTTGCCCCCTGCTGGCAACATATATGATGATAATAATAACTCATAGGGGGTGAAGAGGGGCAAAGCCCCCCCCCAACTGATTTTTGTATCCCACGGCAGTCAAAATTGCCGGAAATGTGATCGGGAGCAAGCGAATATGTTTTGTTGCTTTGGTGTCTTAAGCTCGGTTCACACATACACAAATTAACGTCACGTCCGTCCCCGACCAAGAAAATAGGCAGGACGGCATCAATCTGGAGGCCCCATGTTCCGTTCCAACGTTCCAACTGTTCCAACGTTTTTTTGCCGCCGTTCTCATCCCGTTATATTCGTCGTCTAGACGCCGCCAGTCATCGTCTAGACGCCGCCAGGCTGCATCTAGACGACGATTGCTCCCGTGTATGTCCATGTGTGTCCCCTGGGTGTCCCCGACATAAAAACAAATTTGGCAATTGCCCCGACCCATACGGACCATTTTATGCATGCATAAAAAAGACGCCGCCCAGGCACGGCGAATTAAGGGTCGGGGACGGACGGGACGTTAATTTGTGCATGTGTGAACCGAGCTTTAAGATTGATCGATAATGTTTGTTTTGCAATTTCCGGCAGGGTTCATAAAATAACACACCTAAAAACAAAAAAACAAGGAACAAAAATTGAAAATACTTGTAAAAATCGTCCCCGGTGTAAAACAGGATATTTACCCTTTGGATCACTTTTTACTGCAGTGCGACCAAGGATATTATTTACTAGCACGAATTCTACGGGAATGACAATACTTAGCTTAATGAAGCTGATATAGATCATCTTCAGCTAATGCGTGGGAATCCATCTGAAATCTACATACCTTAATGGCCTGTAATTGACTTTACAACACTCTTGACAAACAATCAGGTGATTTTTTTTTTCTTTTTTCTATATTCCAACTACTCCTTGTCGGGCATAGGCTGATAGCCTTTACACTCTACCGCTGAACACGGTGAGGCCCATGAGGTCTTGCTCCAGCCTAGGGAGTGAGACATGCGAAGCTTCACGGCTCGAAGCAACTCCATTTCTGAAACTGCGTCGCCTCTGCGCTTCACCGTCTCATCCCCCAGGCTCGGACCCTCGCCCTCAAAACGCCACCTATAGAGTTTAGCCCATAATCGATTGAATTATTGTATTTTAATGGGAACCCGTGATGTTGTGAAGGCTGTGATGCTATGGTAGCAAGTTTAACTCTGTTTAGAAAGGTCCCGGGTTCGATTCCCTGGCAGAGCGAGACTAATGGACAGTCTTTTAACTTTAACATCTTAAGGCTCATTGCATTTGTAAATACCGGTACCTGTAAATATATTGGAACCTGGAGTTATTTCTATCCAAGGAAGTTAAGTGTTGTGTCCTGGTCCCTGTATATTGTACAGTAGGCCCGGATAACTAACCCGAATTATTGATACAGGACGTTTCGTCACCAGCCCGATTCATCCCTAGCTTTAAAACCTGTTTTGTCACCGCAACTTCGGCCGTTTCGTCATCATATTTTGCAATCACTATTTCAAAGGCTTTGGACCTTTATTAAATATTAATTTTAGTAAACTGATGAACAAATAATGACTGGTTTCATAATTGTATCATAGGACGGTAGTTATTGTTTTGGTCAATATTACCAATTTGCAACACAGTAGGTGAAAAATAAACGTTCAATGGCATGTGAATATCCATATTTCGTCCAAGCTGTTTATATAGGTTATCATTTCGGGAAAATTTATGTTATGCATCATTAGTAAACAAATCTTGGATTATATCGTCTGGCGGGAAGAGAGTGTTTCTACAGAACAACAACTCCTGTTAGTTTAGTGTTTTATGTTTCATTTTGATATTGTAATGGTTTCTAAGTGTGTATTTTATTGTTAGAAAGTTTGGAAAGCACATTTTATTAGCATTTGCATTATTAATTGTAATTCCGATACCCCAACAATCTAGGGGAGAGTTGGGAATGCGGGGTTTACTCGATTTAGTCAACTTTGAAGAGACTAGCCTAACCTAACAACCTTACCTAACCTATCCTAGTATTGTAGGTGGGCGTTGCCGCCCCCACACCCCCGTTGGTTGGGTATTAAAAAAATAAGATTGACGGGGGCCGAAATAAAAGTTGATGAAGTCTACAGTTTGTACTCTGCAATCATCAGCTTTGGTTGTCGATAATAGGAAAGTACCAATACAAATGTACTGACGTCTTGTCGGTGAAACTCCACTCTGATTGGCTACTGTACATCGAGGAGGAGCCTCCAAGGAGGCTAGAATGTAAACAAAATGTCCTGGACTGGCTGCACAAAAATAACTGAACATTGTATAGCGGGAGTGCAAATCAAATTGACAATATACGAAAAGTAGCACTTAACCACGCATCAGTAAGGTCCCCTGAGTAAGATAAGAGTGAACAAATATAATTATGATAAGACAGGAATCCCGTAATCGAGGAGTTGTTTTGCAGAATACCTGGGAAAAGCCCAGTTTCCCAAGGTTTTCTAGTGAAATCTTGGATTTCTTACATATCTTGGATTATTTATAAATCTGTTATTTGCCCCCTGCTAGCAATATATACTGTATGATGATGACAATAAGTCAAGGGGGGATGATGGTGGGCTCAACCTATTTGTGCATACCAAGGCAGATACAACTGCCCTCACCGGGCAGTGCCCCCTCACCGGGCAAAGTCTGTCGAACACGCTTATGTTGTTGTCCACAGGTGGTGATTAGCCAGGCAAAGTCTTCTAGTGGTTAGAGTAGGTACTCGGCAGAGCTGCTTGCGGTACGATCACCATGGTCCGCACCAACAATAATCGCAGGACGGTTAAAGAGAGATGTAAAGTTTTATGTAGCATAATAATTGCTATGTGCATACAAATAAAATATCATAAAGTATATACAAGGTGCAGAACAAGATATGGTGTAAAGAGTGGGTTAATAAAATAAAACAATTGGGCAGTCAAGTAACAATTTTATGTAAACTTCAAGATGGACATGAGCATGACTTTACCAAGTACAGTACATGTGTATGCACCCAAATACCTGTTATACACTCTTAGCAAAAGTGAAACCCTATATAACCAAGCAGGATACGAATATGAGGAGTATATATCAGCAGAAGCTCGACTGGAGGCAATACTCATGATTGTCTCTAGTGGATTCAGCTACATTTATTTGCAGTATAATACAATACCATCCAAGCATATTATGTCTCACATAATAACTGAAACGTCTCAAACAATATACGAAGTACTCAAGCAGGGGAGATTATTAGTGAGATGACCCTACCTAAATTGGCATTAAATTAATAAAATAATGACATAAAGGATATGTATCAACATTAAGCTATGTCATTAGAATGAGGAGACCGTCAGGAAAAAAAAAACATGAATATCCAAATTACATAAAATACAGTCTCCCTTTTGTCACACCAATACTGTTCAATCGGTTGTAATAGTTCTGTCGCCTCCACTTCCTCACCGCGACCCCCAAAAATCATAGACTCGTGAATGTATTGTGTACAAAACGTGCATTACTGTGGCAAAGCATGGCATACTGAGATATGTGAGGGCGGAGGGTGATGTGGGAGAGGAGGGGTAACAGATATTGGGTGTCTGAAGGTGGGGGAAGAGGGGCACAAGTTATTTGAAGATAAATATCATAATTCATCATCAGCTTCCTATTTCTTAGAATATAGGTATCCAAACATCTAATTGCGTGGGAATGAGTTATACTTTAATATGACATCAAAGTCAGCATGATCAAAACACGACACATTTACAAATTTCAAATGCCATCATTAGAGTGAACTCACAAAATACGGTAAGAGCTGCAATGTCTCTCTCTCTCTCTCTCTCTGATGCTGAACCTATGTGTATATCCTATAATATAATATGATGGTGAGTCAATCATCACGCGATTTGCTGGTATGGTCGAAATCAGCATGTTAGACGAACATTAAATCAATAATTAATGCGTATACAATCATGGTAGAGGTGGCTCTCTAAAAATAATAATAGTAATAGTATTAATAATACTATTTAAAGGAGTAATTCCGTACGCCAATCAGGAGACAGGGATTAGCCCAGGTAAAGAGACAAGGCTTAACCTGTAAATCTTGTCACGGGGGGAATACTGCCACACCCTCGATCTCGACCAATGGTGAAGTAACTAAGCCTGTTCCTGTCCTTCAGCAACCTTGCATTACTGAACGCCAGAGGCGGGTGCCCAAACCCGAAAGGGGCTGAAATAGGGGAGCTATCCCCCCTCCAAAGGTGGCTTTCTAAGGCCTTTCCTAGCTGATGCTGAGAGGATTGGGTTCTAGTCATGTGGTGATGGACTGGTCTATCAGAGTGAAAACTGAGCAACCTCTGCCATACCCATAGCTTACTCTGACTGTTCCTTTTACTTATATATTTTCTAGATCTCAAGTGACGGCGTCTCTTCCGTGGATTGACCTCCCAATCTACCAAGATTGGAAGCCAAAGCGTCACATTTTTTCCTTTGCCCCTCAACTTTCTCTTCATAATTGCTGAGGGGCACAGGGCCCTGGGTGGGGCTTTGGTTTCTCGGGCGTTTCCGCACCCTCCTCAGCTCCCCGCCATGGAGTGGCTTCGGTCACCCAGGCTTTACTGTGGTCGGCAGGGAGGGTTTTGTGGGAGCGCTCGGTTATGGCCTTGGCCTTGCTCGGGGCCTCGGGGCTGTTTGGTCAGGCAGCTTGGGGAACAACAACTGAACGCCAGACAACCCAGGAGATAGTACATCTACCACTCACGGATCAGATACACCTTCTGTATCCTGATGCCTGCAGACACATCGCTAGTCTTCACACCATAAGTCAAGCGATTCAAGATGGTCACCGGTTGGTAGATGGTACCGAGAAGAAGGATTGGAGGTGTTGGCCAGCTTTGAAGTGGTGAAGAGACTGGATATTAATCTAGATCATGTTCATATTCCCAACCGCACTATGGTAGGCCAGCTTTGAAGTAGTGAAGAGATAAAGAAGATAATTATCTCCTGTCTACTAGAGTGGGCATGTGATGGCCATCTTTGAAATGGTGAAGAGAGAAATACGATATTTCCTGTCTACTAGAGCAGGCTTTGTGTTCCAGCAACAAAATATATCCTGTTCTTATAGAACAACCAAATATAAATTGGTTAGACAAATGATGAAATAAAGAGATGAAGTGTTAAAAAATATAGCTGTTATTGTTAGTAAAGACACTCAGCCAAATAGCTAGCAATAGTATAGGATCTTATAGGATATTAAGTAAAGATATATATTCAGTATTAAGTGGGAGTTCTTCGGGATAATGTTTTGAAGGGGAATCATTAATAACGCCCAGGTAATTGAGATAAAGGGGTTTACCTGAGCAGCTTTCAGGGGTTTAGCAATTGAAGAGTAGGTTAGACCTAGCTAAAGGAATATTTAGAGAAGGCTTCAGCCCATACCCATGAATACTGTTTTAGTTTTAAGGATATAACCAGTATTAATTAGATATTCACCTCGTCGACAGCATGCTATCGATTGCGCATGATTATCTAGCCAACTAGTTTTAAGGAGGTAATTGATTTAATAATAGTGTGTAATCTTTGTAAATTGACCTGAAGGACATAACGTTCTAATATTGTAAAGGTGACGTAAATACCTGTTGATTTAGTAATTGTGTTCTGATATTGTAAAGGTGACGAAACTACCAGTCGATTTAGTAATTGTGTTCTGATATTGTAAAAGTGACATACATACCTGGTGATTTAGTAATTGTGTTTTGATATTTTAAAGGTGACGTAAATGTCTGTTGATTTAGTAATTGTGAATAATATTGCAGAGGGGATTTTAGAACGCGGATCTACTAATTGTTTAGTAGTGTTGAGTGGTACTTGAAAAGTAGACAAAATGGATAAAAATCACCATCTGAGGAAGAGCACTTTATTGGCAACGTTTCGCAGATAGCTTCATCAGGTCACTAACAAATGCTGGTACATAGGAGGCCTTAAATATCCGTCCAGACAGGTGGCGGGGGAGGAGAGGGAGGTGGGGATTGGGAGGGAGGAAGGAGGCAGGACAGGGAGGGGGCAGAAGCATGGGGGGAGGGGAGGCGGAGCCTATATATGGGTCAAATACATCAGTAAGAACTAGCAAAAACAGACATACAAACATGCCTACAGGGTAACAACTCTACTAGTACAAAGAAATAAAAATAACTATAACAATAATAATAATAATAAAAACAATAATAACAATAATAATAATAAAAATATAATAATAATAAAAATAACATTAATAATAATAATACAGATGATAATATTAATCGTAACAATTATAATGAAAACAGTGAAGATAGTGCTAATATAATTAATAGTGGTCTAGAGAGAGAAATAGCAATAAGAGAGAGAGAGAGAGAGAGAGAGAGAGAAGCCGGGAGTAGGGAAGAGATTAGCTGAATTGTAAAGCGAAAGCAAGGGATTGGCGCATTTAGTGGGTAGGGTTGAAGGTGTGACAGGTATAAAGGAGAGGGGAGGGTGTTTTTTTTTTTTTTTTTTTTTTATCATGGACTCAGAGCTTCTGAAAATGAATGAACTTCTGGATGACATTACCACCTATGAAAAAGTAACCCAGAGTGAAGTGGATAATGAAGCCAAAAAAATCACCCAAGAGGCACGTAAGCTCTTACGTAGGTCAGAAGCAGGAAGAAAACTCCAATATCTTCTGACAAATAACCCCCGTCTTGCCTCCATGTATGGACTCCCCAAGACACACAAACCCAATATCCCTATGCGACCCATCACCTCTGGCATCGGGAGCGCCCCACATAAATTAGCTGGTGCCCTCGCAGGACACATGTCCAGGATGCTAGCGAAAATCAGTGATGCCCATTTGAAGAATTCTGGAGACCTACTCGACCGTATCAAGAATACTTCAGTTAGGAACAAGCAACTTGCCAGCTTTGATGTCACTTCCCTCTTCACCAGAGTCCCTACTGACAAGGCCATCGACACCCTCAGGCAACACATGACTCCCGAAAACGTAGACCTCCCCATACCGCACAGAGACTTTGTTGACCTCGTTGAGCTGTGCGTGAAATTCAACTATTTTAGCTTTGGGGACCAAGCATTCAAACAAAAGTTTGGAATGGCTATGGGTTCACCCATTAGTGCAGTTTTGGCCAACCTGTTCATGGAGTCCCTAGAGGCAGGCCCCTTCGCCAACATCATCCCTCCCAACATAATCTGGCTACGTTACATTGACGACATCATCGTCATAGCTCCTCGACGACTAAACATAGAGGGCCTCCGTGATCGACTCAATGAGGTGGAACAGTCCATCCAGTTCATTCTAGAAGTCGAGGACAATGATTCTCTACCCTTCCTTGACACTCTGATAAGAAAAGATGGCAATGTTCTCAAGTTCGGAGTATACAGAAAACCTACCAACAAAAATGACCTGACTCATTACTTCTCCCACCATGATGCACGAATCAAACGAGGGGTAGTGATTGGCTTCTTCCTCAGGGCCATTAGGATCTGCAGCCCTGAGTTTCTCCAAGCAGAGTGTGACTATATCTGCGAAACTTTCAAAAAGCTTATGTTCCCCACCCACATGCTGAGGGAAAGTAAGAATAAAGCCTTCTCTATCTACAATACCCCCAGAGATCCCAAGCCGTACACAAGGAGGGTCGTGCTACCAACCGGAAGAACTGCCTCTGCCCTATCTCGCAGAGTGAGAGGGAGAGATAGAAGGGAACGAGGTAAGCATATATATGGAGATAATATTATGGACAGCAATAGCATCATAACATAGGGAAAGGTAACAATAATAATACGAATAAGAAAATATATAAGAATACATATAGCACTAATGATAAAATACTATTAATAATATTAATACAAATAATACTAATAAAAATAACAATAATAATAATAATTAAAGTTGCAAGCAACGTTGTGCGGGGTTCGAGCGGGGTTGCACGCAGGGTATTGTGTTGGATACAAGGGCTGTGCCACATATATCAAAATATCATGTATCTCATCGGGCATGGAGAAAGTACAGAAGGAATATAGTGTAGCCATTTTGGCTATGGCCACTTAGACCATTAAGGAGTGTGACCATTTTGGTTAAAGCTATTAATCCTGTACGAGTTGTTGTTGTTGTTGTTGTTCCCTAAGCTGCCTGGCCGAACAGCCCCGAGTCCCTGAGGAAGGCCATGGCCACGATCGGGCTTTCCCACAGAGCTCTCATTGCGTGCAGATTGTGTTGTTGGCGTAAGTGGTTGTGTGAAATGCAGTCTTCTATTATGTGTTTAATGGTATGGGGTGCTGTGTTACATCCCGGGCAGGCTTCGACAACGGAGTCATCCAGTCTCTTCTGATAGCTCAGGAGAGCTGGATGGTGGCCGCATCTCAGCCTGGCCAGGTGGACTCTGTCCTCGCGAGGAAGGGAGGATTCGGAAGGATGGATTTCGGGAGGTCGTGCTTGCAGCTGCGTGTTGTCTGTGAGTGAGTGGATGGATCGGCGAGAGATATGAGTATGGATGTGCTTCTGGAAGGTGGTTTGGGATGGGAGAGAGGACAGTAATTGTGTGTGATACTGTGTGCTGGGTGTTGTTTTGACATTTCTTGGTGTCTGTGGGTGTGTTGCCATGTAGATTAGTGGGTGGTCTTGGTTCGTGGAGGCTACTGCCAGGAATTGAGTGCCTCTCATGATCACTGATCTTATGTATTGTTTATATACTGTGGTGGTATTTTCTTTGTTGTGTCCAAATTTTGTGTGAGCAAGTGACCTGAGGGCGTTAAGTCTGGGTGTCATTTCTTTTTAATGTTTGTGGTGTGTTGTTTGAATGTCATATGAGTATCATATGTTACTCCTAGGATTTTGTGTGTGTGTGTATGTGTTAGGGGTGTGTTGTTTATGGTGAGTTGAGGGATGTATTTGTGTTCTGTCCAGCTTGTGAGCAGGATTGCGGTGGATTTGGCTGGGGTAGATTAAGTCTGTTTGTAGTGCACCAGCCATGTAGTGTGTTGAGATAGGGTTGAAGGAGATCTGTTGCTCTTTTTGGGTCATGGTGTCTGCATGTGAGTGTTATGTCATCTGCATAGGAGGCTAAGTTTATTTGGGGCGTATTGGGTGTAGTTATATCGTGCATGTACAGATTGAAGAGTGCGGGCGATAGGACGGATCCTTGTGGGACTCCGTTTGGAAAGTTTCTGATTTTAGATGACTGACCGGCAAAAGATACGTGTGCACATCTGCCTGCTAGGAAGTTGGCCAGCCACCTTTTTGTGTTGTTGTGCATGTTTGTGTTGTAGATTTTGTTTGTTAGGTTGTGGCGGGGGATGGCATCGAAGGATTTACTAATGTCGAGTGTGGCTAATAGTGATCTGTGTGGTGGTCTAGCTGAGTTGATGCCATCAAAAGCTCTTTGTGTAAGGGCTGTGAGAAGAGTGTTTGTGGAGTGCAGTGGCCTAAAGCCATGTTGTGTTGGAGCTAGGGGTAGGTCGGGTGTAATTAGTTGTAACACTAGGCGTTCCATGACTTTGGAGGGGGAGCAAAGGAGTGTGATGGGGCGGTGCGAGGAGGGTAGCGTGGGGTCTTTGTTGGGTTTGGGGAATGTGGTGATGAGACCATGCTTCCAAATGTCTGGTATTGTGTTGTGTGAATAACTGTAGTTTGATATGTTAGTGAGTGCTTGTATGCCTTGTGGTCCCAGGTGTCTGAGGTGTATGTTGCTTATGTTGTCTAGGCCACAAGCGGGTGAGTGCTTGAGATTGTTGATGATATGCTTTGTCTGGTGATTGGTGAAGGGTGTATAGTCAGGGTCTGTGGGGAATTGTCTCTTACGTCGGATGACACGTCGGTCGTCTTTGTGAGGTTTTAGGTGACTGACATGTGAGAAGTGATTGATGAGAGTGTTTGCTTGTTGTTTACATGAAGGAGTAGAGTCTGTTGTTGTGATTGCAGCATGTGATTGTGTTGTGTTGCTGTTGGAAAGTGTGATGCTGTTTAGTGTTTTGTATAGTTTTTTGGGGTTTGTTTTGTGATCAAGTGTTTGTAGGAAGTTATTCCAATTTAGTTTTTGTTGTTCTATTTTGTTGTTAGTTTGGGTGTTGAGTGCTTGGATTTGTTGTGTGATGTCTTGTGTGTGGGGTGCTGGGGAGTGTTTCAGTATGTTGCGTTGTCTGATGAGGTTTTGAATTTCTGGTGTGAAGTTGGGGTTGTGTTTTCTGTTACCTCTTGGAATGTGTTTCTTGTCAGTGTTTTGGATAGTTTTATTGAGTATGTGTACAGCATTGTTGATGTTAGTGATGGGTGTACTGTTTAGAGTTGTGAAGTGTTGTTCTGTCTCATTTGTGAATGCTTCCCAGTTAGGTCTTTTATAATTGGTGTGTGTGTGTTTGTGGTTAGCTGGGGTGAGTCTGGTTTTGGTGGTGATAATGATTGGGAGGTGGTCAGAGCCTAAGGTTCTGACCACCCTCCAGGATGTTGTGGGGGCAAGTTCTGGGGAGCAAAAGGTGATGTCTGGAGATGATGGGTTATAGAGGGCTTGGTGAGGAATATGGGTATGTTGATGGATGTCGTTAAGGATGATGAGGTTAACAGTTTGGTTTTGTAGTACCAGCCCTCTGTCTGTGTCGGGGTTGTCGACAAACCAGGCCGACGTCTTGGCGTTGAAGTCACCACCCAGGATGATGTGTGGGGTGTTTGTGATGTGTTGTAAGTGTGGTCTGTATTCATTTGGTACTGTAGGGGATGTATGTGTTTATGATGGTTATGTTGGAGTTGTTGCCAGTGCGTATTTTAATTGATTGTATTTCTGTTGTGTTATCATTTGGGGGGAGGAGGGATTTGGTTTGTACACTGGTAACTATGTATGATATTTCTTTGTGTACCAGGGTGATGAGTCCACCGCCTCCGCCAACAGCCCGGTCTTGTCTGATGGTGGTGAAACCATGAAATGTGGGTGTTTTTTGTGTTGTGCGGAGTTTTGTTTCTTGTACGATGGCAATGTGTATGTTGTGTTGTTTGATGAAGTGTGAGAGTTTCTTTGTGTTGATGCCATCTATGTTCAATTGGAGAATGTTAATGTTATGTGCACGATGTATGTTGGGTGCTGCTGCACGAGGATGGGGTGGGGTGAGGGAGGGGGTGGGGGTGAGGGAGGGGCTGGGGGATGGGATGGGTGAGGTGGGGGTGGGGATTGGGGAGCAGATGGGGGTTGGAATGGATTAGGATGGGGTGTGGTATGTTGAGTTGAGGATGTGGATGGTATGGGAAGGTTAGGTGGGTTAGGGAGGAGAGGTGGACAGGTTTTAGGGGGGGGAGTGGATGATATGGGAAGGTTAGGTGGGTTGGGGAGGAGAAGTGGGCGGGTTTTAGGCGAGGGATTTGACTGGGAGAGGGAGGGGCATGAGGAACAGGTCCAGGTGTTCATGTAGTGTTTCTTGGAGGCAAGTGTTGTGCAGGTGAAGTGGGTCCAGTTCCTGCATGAATTGCAGAGAACTGAACCATTAGTGTGGCGACTCGAAGCGATGGGTTTTGAGCAAGTTGGACATATGTATGTGTAGGTGGGTCCTGGGTTGCTCTCAATGTCTCCGGCTAGAAGAAGTCTTAGAGAAATGACAGCCGGAGAGTCATTTCTCGGTGTAGGAAAAACTGTGTGATGTGTGTGTGGTGTGAGGTGTGGAAATTCCCGGCGCGACCGAAGCCGCTCCAAGGACTCCTGTACGAGTAGGCATAATTGCCCGAAATTGCCTTCATTCCCTGCTCATTTTCATGCATAAGCAAAAGCCAGAGCGTAATACAATTATGTATTCGTGAAAGTACGGTAATAGCTTTCAAATTACTCCTGAATCATCCCTGTACGACGTCTGGTTTTCTTGTAAGGATCTTGCAAACGAAGGGCAAAATTGCTAAAAATTACCAAATCCGATAGGCCTAGGCGAAATCGCTAATAATTACCAATTATTTTCTGTTTTCGCTATGTGTGACGCTGCACAAAAGTGAACTCTCTCTCACACAAACCTCAGTGTCGTGGCGGGGCCTGTAGGCTCTGGCTGACGTCCATCCGTGCTGCTTGCAAAAGCTGGCCTGGCTCACAGGCTACAAAATAGCCGGAAAATCGTCTCCGGCATATGAGGGGCCCCGCGGGAATTGGGTTAAGAAGTGTGGTTGTTTTGATTATTTGATAGGGTCACCATAAGGGTAATGGTGTGGCATTTGTTCTGTACAGAAGCTTGGCCTTTTTGGTTGGGGCTTCTTAGGAATGTGACCTTTTTCGTTAGCCATGGAGAAACTGCAGAGGTACAAATTATTATAAGCAACCTCATGTTAAAAATATTGTATTGATTGCATGCGTGTATGCCCCGACAGAAGATATACTTGAAAGAAAGAAAGAGGAGTTCTGGATGAATGTGGAGGCGTGCCTGGAGAAGTTTGACAAGAACGAAAGAATATTTCTGATTGGGGATATGAATGGTAAGGTGGGTGATAGGAAAGTTGAGGGAGTGGTGGGAGGGTGGGGGGTACCATCAGAGGTGAATGGGAATGGTAGTGCACTTGTGGACGTATGTGTGGGGAGGAGGCTGTGGATAGCCAACACCTTCTTCCGACACAGAATGATCCACAGGTACACGTGGAAACGGATGTTGACGATGAAGGATAAGACAGTGGTGGAACGAAAGTCATTGATTGATTATGTATGTGTGGATGAACGAATGAAGAAATCTGTGATGGATGCTAGGGTGTATAGGGGTATTGGAGGGGGTCTGTCTGATCATTATGTAGTGGTAGCTAAGGTTAGGATACAAAAGAAGTGGGTGAGGAGAGCTGGAGGGAGGCGAGAGGAGGGTGGAATGATGAGCAGGGTGGAGAGGTTGCAGGAGGAGGAAGTCAGGGAGGAGTACAGGAGAGCAGTGGAAAGACGACTAGGTGGGTTCGACCTGGAAGTTATGGAGGAAGTGGAGGAGATGAGCAAGGTGTTTAAGGATGAGATCTGTGCAGCATGTGAGGAGGTGTGTGGAGTGAGGAGAAGAGGGAGGGGAGTGAAAGGTACAGCATGGTGGACAGAAGAGGTAAGAATAGCTGTGGAAGAAAAGAAGAAAGCATATAGAGAGTGGTTGGGTAGTAGAGGGAATGAAGATTCCGAGAGACAGAAACGAGCACCTGAGTGTAAAATGGAGGGAGAGTAAGAAACTGTTCTGGGAAGAAGTCAAGAAAGTTAGGGAAGGTAGCAAGGCAAACAGTAAGGGTGTGAAAGATAAGAATGGGAGAATGCTAGCCGAGAAGCAAGAGAGAGTCGAGATGGAGGGAGTACTTCAGTGAGTTGCTAAATGTAAGGAATGAAGAGCCAGCAAACATAGCTGGATATGGTATGGAGGGAGAAGAAGAGAAGTAGTGGAGAAGGAGGAGGTGGGGATCAGGAGGTCAGAGTGTGGGAAGCCATGAAAAGAGTGAAGTTGGGGAAAGCACCAGGAACAGATGGAGTGTGTGGGGAAATGTTGAGGTATGGTGGTGAGATAGTGATAGAATGGGTATGGAAAATGTGCAAACTAGCATGGGAGAAGGGGAGTGCACCTGATGACTGGAAGACTGGCATAATAGTCCCCCTATATAAGGGCAAAGGGGAAAGAGGAGTGTGTGGTAACCACCGAGGAATATGTCTTCTAAGCGTAGTAGGGAAGGTATACAGAAGGGTACCGGTAGTGATTGAGAGAGTGAGAGTGAGAACGGAGAAATGGAGAGGCGACGAGCAGGGAGGTTTTTAGGAAGGGAAGAGGATGTGTAGATCAGATTTTTACCCTGAATTGTGTTGTGGAGGAGTATCTGGAGAAGAAACAAAAGGTGTATGTTGCCTTTATGGACTTGGAGAAGGCCTATGACAGAGTGGATAGAGAAGGTTTGTGGAAAGTACTTAGAATATACGAAGTAGAGGGGAAGTTGCTGAAAGCAGTGAAGAGCATGTATGAGGGTGTAAAGGCGGCAGTACGTGTCGGCAGAGCGAGTTCTGTCACCTGAATGTTGGTTTGAAACAGGGTGTGTGATGTACCCGTGGTTGTTACTGTATATATGGATGGAGTCATAAAAGAAATACTATCAAGAGCAGTGGATGTTGGTGTATCGCTGAAAAGGGAGGGAATTGAGTGGAAGCTACCTATACTGCTGTTTGTGGATGATACAGTTCTGATGAGTGATAATGAATGGGAGTTGCAGGGTCTGGTAAATGAGTTTGGAACAGTGTGCGAAAAACGGATTTGAAGGTAAATGCGGGGAAGAGCAAGGTTATGGTCTTCGAAAGGAGTGAAGTCAGAATGTGAGGTGAAGCTGAACGGTCAGGCTATGGAGATCGTCAACTCTTTTAAGTATCTGGGCAGTGTGTTGAGTAAAGATGGGACTATGATGAAGTGGAGAGGGTACAACAGGGGAAGAGGGTTGTAGGAACGCTAAAAAGTAACAAGAAATAGGGTGGTCAGTATGGAAGTGAAGAAGTCCTTGCATGACAGTGTGGTAATCCGACCTGACTTACGGAAGCGAAGCATGGACGTTGGTTGAGAGACTCAGACCAAGAGTGAGAGCAGTGGAAATGAATTACTTAACCCTTCTTTAGCGGCCTATGCGGTTTATTTATATGTACCGCCCAGCGGGGTGTTTTTTAGCCAAAATAGGGCTGTTTACGTGATCATTTTCATGCCTAAATAAGACCCAGAACGTAAAACAAGTATCTATCCCTGAAAGGGCATAAACAGAGCTTTCGAATGACACCATAACGATCCTTGTATGATGGCTAGTTTTCTTGTATAACCGTGCAACGCGAGTGCAAAAAGCAGGTAATTAGCCACTTTCCCCATACAATTCAGTATGTAGCGAGTGAGAGTGGGAGGAGGGAGCTGAGATTCGTGTCAGTAGGTTCGCCGCGGTGGTCTGGAGCAGTCATACGCTCGCTAGTCTCCTGCCACCACTTGTCTCTCTCTCTCAGCAACATTACGTGGTGAAATTGCCACTCGACCTATGTCGAGCGCCGCCACATAGTCCAGCTTTATTAAAAACGACTTATGTGGTGAGCCGCTTTTTAAGGGTTAAGGAGTGCGTGCGTAGTTACATGGAGGGATAGACAGACTAATGAGGAAGTAAGAAGGAGGTGTGGTGTGGAGGTAGATGTGCTGGAAAGTGTGAAAAGGAACAACTTGAGAAGGTTCGGCCATATGGAACGTATGGAAAGCGAGAGAATGACGAAGAGGGTGTATGAGAGCGAGGTGGAGGGACAGAGAGGGAGAGATAGACCGAATGAGAGGTGGAAGGATGGAGTGAGGAAGTACATGAACGAAGGCGGTGCTGGTTGGGGGGAGGGGCATCGACTGACTGGGGACAGAGGTGCATGGGGGCGGTCCGTTCTTGGCCACCCCTTCGGGAATCACGGCGTCAGGCAATAGATGATAGATAGATGTTAAAAATATCTTATATATTTTTGTTTAGCTTTACTTGGCATTCCTCTTCCTCTATGTATCTAGCAATTTAACCCCCTCAAGCTCCTTATGACGCGATGGTGTGGTAATTACCCCGGGCCAAAAAGCTCTAAAAGACGATCGAGTAATAACTCAAGCGAGCTTGAAATACGCAGGCGTTTCGTTCATGGTCACCCCTTCGGGGATCAAGGTGTCCGGCAATATTGTTGTTGTTGTTGTTGTTTCCCAAGCTGCCTGGCCGAACAGCCCCAAGGCCCCGAGCAAGGCCAAGGCCATAACCGAGCGCCCCCACAGAACCCTCCCTGCCGACCACAATAAAGCCTGGGTGACCGAAGCCACTCCATGGCGGGGAGCTGAGGAGGGTGCGAAAACGCCCGGGAAACCAAAGTCCCACCCAGGGCCCTGTGCCCCTCAGCAATTATGAAGAGAAAGTTGAGGGGGAAAGGAAAAATGTGACGCTTGGCTTCCAATCTTGGTACTGTAGATTGGGAGGTCAATCCACGGATGAGACGCCGTCACTTGAGATCTAGAAAATATATAAGTAAAAGGAACAGTCAGAGTAAGCTATGGGTATGGCAGAGATCGCTCAGTTCTCACTCTGATAGACCAGCCCATCACCACATGACTAGAACCCAATCCGGCAATATATACCGGTAGGCTATAGATAAATTCATTTTTGGGCCATTTCTTCCATTTTATTTATCCTGTTAAAGTGCTTGATTGATTTTTGTGCTAATGTAGTTAGTATTTGGTGTAATTTCACATATTTCAGCTAAATCTGGAGAGCACATGCAATTTATTTGTGCATGTTCAGTAAGTATTGCTGGGGAAAGGGTTAACGTATTCATCTTTTGGGGTATTTATTCTATGTTTGTATCCTGTTTCTGTGATCGATTGAGTTTTGTGCTAATGTAGTTGGTATTTGGTATAATTTTACATATTTTAGATAAATCAAAAGAGCACATGCAATATATTTGGGCATTTTCAGTTAATATTGCCGGGGAAACGGTTAACATACAGTATTCATCATAGGAAGGGAATAGGATGTGTAGCTCATATCTTTGCCCTGAAATATGTTGTGGAGAAATATCTTGAGAAGGGACAAAAGTTGTATGCTGCCTTCATGGACTTGAAGAAGGCCTATGACAGAGTTGATAGAGAAGGTACCGGTATGTAGAAAGTACTTGGAATATACGGAGCAGATAGCAAGTTGCTGAAAGCAGTGAAAAGCATGTATGAGGGTGCAAAGGTGTCAGTATGTGTTGAGAATGAACAGAGCGAGTTCTTTGATCTGAATTTTGGGTTAAAGAAAGGGTGTGTGATGACCCGTGGTTGTTCAATATATACTGAACTGTATATGGATGGAGTCATAAAAGAAATGCAAGGATGAGCAGTGGATGTTGGTGTACCACTAATAAGGGAAGGCAACGAGTGGAATGACAGAGTTGATAGAGAAGGTATGTGGAAAGTACTGTACTGAGAATATATGGAGTAGATGGCAAGTTGCTGAAAGCAGTGAAGAGTATGTATGAGAGTGCAAAGGTATCAGTACGTGTGAAGAATGAACAGAGGGAGTTCTTTGATCTGAATGTTTGGTAAAGCAAGGGTGTGTGATGTCCAGATGGTTGTTCTATATATACAGTATATGGATGGAGTCATAAAAGAAATACAAGGAAGAGCAGTGGATGTTTGTGTACTGCTGTTTGCTGATGATATGAATGGGAGTTGCAGGGTCTGGTAAAAATATTTTTGGAACAGTGTGCGAAAAATGGAATCTGAAGGTAAATGCGGGGAAGAGCAAGGTTATGGTCTTCGAAAGGGGTGAAGCCACAGAGTGTGAGGTGAAGTTGAACGGTCAGGCTATGGAGATTGTCAGCTCATTTAAGTATCTTGGCAGTGTACAGAGTAAAGATGGGAGTATGGATGAAGAATTGTGGGAGAGGGTGCAACAGGGGAAGAGGGTTGTAGGAATGCTGAAAGCAGTAACATGAAATAGGGTGGTCAGCATGGAACTGAAGAAGTCATTGCATGACAGTGTGGTAATCCCGACACTGACTTATGGAAGCGAAGCATGGACGTTGTTGGAGAGATTCAAACCAAGAGTGAAAGGGATGGAAATGAGTTACTTGAGAAGTGTGTGCAGAGTTACATGGAGGGATAGACAGAAGAATGAGGATGTACGAGAGAGGTGTGGTGTGAATGTACTGGAAAGTGCGTAAAAGAACACCTTGAGATGGTTCGGCCATGTGGAACGTATGGGAAGCGAGAGAATGACTAAGAGCGTGTACGAGTGAGGTGGAAGGACAGAGGGAGAAATAAACCGAGAGAGAGGTGGAAGGATGGAGTTAAGAAGTATATGCGTGAAAGCGGTGCTGGATGGGAGGAGGGGCGTCGACTGACTGGGGACAGAGGTGCATAGGGGTGTTTCGTTCGTGGCCAATCATTCGGGGATCAAGGCGTCCGTCAATAGATAGATAGATAAATTCATCTTTAGGGCTATTTCTTACATTTTCTTTATCCTGTTAGTGTACTTTATTAAATTTGTTGGTAATGTAGTTGGTAATTGGTGTAATTTTACATATTTCAGATAAAGGATGTCAACAGAATAACAAATGATGAGCTGAAGAGACGTTTAGGTATAAAGAGTATTAGCGAGGAGATGCGTACAAGTAAACTGGGATGGTATGGACATGTGGAGAGAATGGATGAACAAAATTGGGTGAAAAGATGCAGGTCTGCGATTGTGGAGGGAGCTGCACCAAGGGGTGGACCGAGTAAGACCTGGGATCGGACTATACGTGCCGATCTCAAATCCAAAAACTTGACAAGTAAAGCATCCCTTAACAGGGTTGCCTGGAACGCCGCCATTAGGAAAAGAGACTGAAACTGCACATCTGTGTGGAGCACTCAGTCTTAAAATGTTATGTACGTATGTATGTATAAATCTGAAGAGCACATGCAATCTATTTAGGCATTTTCAGTCAGTATTGCTGGGTAAAGGGTTAACATATTAATCTTTTGGAATATTTCTTCCATTTATTTATCCTGTTAGTGAGTTTTATTGATTTCAGTGCTACTGTAGTGGTATTTGGTGTAATTTTACATATTGTAGATAAATCTGAAGAGGACATGCAATATATTTGGGCATTTTCAGTCAGTATTGCTGGGGAAACGGTTAGCATACTGTAGTCATCTTAGGAAGGGAAGAGGATGTGTAGGCTCAGATTTTTGCCCGGAAATGTGTTGTGGAGAAATATCTGGAGAAGCGACAAAAGTTGTATGCTGCATTTATGGAGTTGGAGAAGGCCTATGACAGAATTGATAGAGAAGGTATGTGGAAAGTACCGGTACCGGTACTGAAAATATACGGAGTAGATGGCAAGTTGCTGAAAGCAATTAAGAGCATGTATGAGGGTGCAAAGGTGTCAGTATGTGTGGATAATTAACAGAGCGAGTTCTTTAATCTGAATGTTGGGTTAAAGCAAGGGTGTATGTGATGTCCCGATGGTTGTTCAATATATACCAGTACAGTATATGGATGGAGTCATGAAAGAAATACAAGGAAGAGCAGCGGATGTTGGTGTACCGCTGATAAGGGAAGGAAACGAGTGGAAGTTGCCTCAACAGTACAGTACCGGTACTACTGTTGCTGACAACACAGTTCTGATGAGCGATAGTGAATGGGAGTTGGAGGGTCAGGTAAATATGTTTGGAACAGTGTGTGAAAAACGGAATCTGGAGGTAAATGCTAGGAAGAGCAATATTATGGTCATTGAAAGGGGTGCAACCATAGAGTGTGAAGTGAGGTTGAACGGCTATGAAGAATGTCAGCTCATTTAAGTATTTGGGCAGTGTGTTGAGTAAAGATGTGAGTAGGCCTATGGATGAAGAAGTGTGGGAGAAAGTGTAACAGGGGAAGAGCGTTGTAGGAACTCTGAAAGCAATAAGAAGAAATAGGGTGATCAGCATGGAAGTAAAGAAGTCCTTGCATGACAGTGTGGTAATCCCGACATTGACTTATGGGAGGGAAGCATGGACGTTTCTGACTGGGATTGATCATTGATAATCATCGGTTATGCTAGTTGGAAAATTAGTGGGGTAGAATGTAGAGTTCGGGTGTACCGCCAGCCTTGTTTACACTACGCGGAGCGGCGGCGGATGCTGGCCATCATGTTCCCGTCTATTTGACTGCTTTTGGATACAATAATAGGTTGAGGGGGGTCACCCCCCCATGACATATTGTCATCATCATATATATTGCCAGCAGGAGGCAAATAACCGAAAAAAACGCCTTCAAAATAGACGCGAACTAAAGGCTGGTTCACACATAGCTGAGTCGGTGCGCGAGTCCAACACGAGTGATGAAATTTTGCTATTCAGCAATGACTCGTCGATACTCCTCAACACTCGTATAGACTCGTGCTACGCTCGTGTATACTCGACACACTTATGGGTACTCGCCACGGGGTCCAAAAATTTCATGCATGCATGAAATTTTTGGGTCCCGTGGCGAGTACCCATGAGTGTGGCCTACATACGTGTAGACTCGTATACATACGTGTTAACTCGTGTTTGACTCTGAATAACTCTTTGTTATTCGTGTTAACTCGTGTTGACTCGTGTAAACTCGTATTTACCTAATTGTATTTACCTAATTGTAGTTTACAGGAGTTGAGCTAAGCTCGTGTTGTCCCGTCTCTCAGTCTACTTTTTATCCAATTTTTTCTTGAAAATATGGATGTTCCTTGCCCCCACCACCTCCTCCTCCAACCCATTCCATTTGTCAATACATCTATAGGGGAAGCTAAACTTCCTGATATCGTTCTTGCAGGTAGGTCTTTTTACTTTGTAGCTGTGGCCTCTAGTTATTCCTGTATCCATAATTAATATATCCTCCCTATCCAGCCTCTCCAGCCCCCGGGTACATTTGTACATCATTATCATGTCTCCCCTCTCTCTCCTCTCTTTTAGACTCGGTAGATTTAATTTGTCTAGCCTCCCTTCTTATGGCAGTTCTCTGAGACTTGGAACCAATCTAGTGACTGCTCTCTGGATTCTTTCTAACTTGTGAATATGCTTCTTTAGATGCGGGGACCACACCACTGCTGCATACTCCAATCTTGGTCTAATCATACTCTTCATAATTTCGCTACATGGTCTCATCCAAATAGTTCAGAGCAACTTTCATATTCCCGGCCATTGCATACATTCCGCTAAAGAGCTTGTTAATATGTTTCCGGCGACAAAGTATCTTGTATAATCAACCCTAAATCTTTTTCTTTTTCGGCCTTGCTAATTTTATTATCTCCCATCTGTACTCCCAATTTGGTCTATTCACACTTCTTATTTAACACATGACATTTACTTATATTAAATTTCATTTTCCACTTGGTGCTCCATTCGTATATTTTATCTAAATCCCCTTGCAGCTCCTCACAACTACTTTTATTGTTATTTGTCTCAAATTTTTACGTCATCTGCAAACATGACATGTAAGAGTTTATGCCTACCGGCAGGTCATTCACGTACATAAGGAACATGAGAGGTGCCAACAGATCCCTGCGGCACACCACTCTCAACTTCCGCCACGATGAGTAAGTTCCTCTAATGTTGGTCCTCATTGGCGTAGGTTGTAAATAGCTCTCCATCCATTTCAGCAAACTCCCCCTGACACATCCTAGCGTCTCAAGCTTAAACAATCTCTTATGTGGTACCTTATCGAATGCTTGGAAAGGTCTAAGTAGACGCAGTCCACCCATCCGCCTCTTTCTTGGAGTACATCTATCACCCTACTGTAATAACATAGCAAACTGGTAACACAAGATGTCCCTTCTCTGAATCCAAATTGCTTTGGGGTTATTATTTTCTTTCTCTCAAACATTTTCATCCATCTCTTCCTAATTAGCTTTTCACAAATCTTGCATACAATACTAGTAAGTGAAACTGGTCTATAGTTTAGAGGGTCCTCAGGGTTTCCATTCTTGTATATCGGAATGATATTAGCTCTTTTCCATCGCACAGGAACCTGTCCTTTATCTAAGGAAGCTTGAATTATGTCCCTCACTGGCTCCACTAATTGCTCTGCACACTCCTTTAAAACCCAGGCAGACACTTCATCCGGTCCCATAGCTTTCCTTACTTCAAGTCCTCTCATCGCAGATAACAGCTCATCTCTAGTTATTTCAATCTTACTAAGACCACTCTCCAGTACTCCCGCCTGTGGTTCGTCAAAACCTTCCTCTCTAGTAAAACTGACCCCAATTTGTTA
This sequence comes from Paralithodes platypus, assembly GCA_032716605.1. Taxonomy (NCBI): domain Eukaryota; kingdom Metazoa; phylum Arthropoda; class Malacostraca; order Decapoda; family Lithodidae; genus Paralithodes; species Paralithodes platypus. Next base: position 42,737,319 of record CM064529.1, read on the forward strand.
TTCATTACACACATGTCCGATACATTTTCATACGTCCTAGCATCAACTCTTAATTTAGTAATTTGTTTCTTTACCTTCAACTTACTGTTTATATATTTATAAATAATCTAGGGTCACTTTCACATAGTACGTCCTCATAGTTCATTTTAACTTGCCTAATTATGTTACATATCTATTCCTCTCCTGTTTATATTTATTCCGATTACTCTCAGTGTTCCTTCTTCTTAATCTAGCCCAAGCTGCATCACGCCTACCCAAAGCTCTTTTGCATTTCAAATTAAACCAATCTTTCTGCTTAGTAAAATTTCCAGTTTTATATCTTGGGACAAACATATTGGTTCCTACTCTATAAATTTCGAGGAATCTACTATATTTACCTTGTACGTCCCGTTCCTTCAAAATAAGATCCCAATCTACTCCCTCTAAATATCTTTTCAAGGATACATAATCAGCTTTACTATAATTTAATCTGTCATTTATGTAGCTATTGTCTAATCTATTGGCATTAACACTCTTTGGTGATTCGTGCTTTTCGTCATCATTTCGACGTTGACGAAGCAACACGTGTCTACACACAACAACACGTATGTAACACACATGCAACACGTATCAACAAGAGTAGAAAGCACGAATGTGAGTGCCAAAATTTGGTGCCCCCATGATGCCAGAGTTTACACAATTCAAACACAAGTGAAAACACAAGTAAACAAGAGTAAACACGATCCACTGAGAAAAAAACACGAGTGTAACACGAAAAAGCAAGTGTCATTTGAAATACCGTTATTTCAAAAATGTAGGAAGAATCAACGAGAGTTTACACGGATGTAACACGAGTCAACACGTGTGCAACAGAGATCCAACGAGAGTCAACCCGTTGTCTTTCGTGTTGATCCGTATAAAAATTGTGTTGATCCGTGTAACGATCGCGTTGACTCGTCCATACTTTTTGTTTACGTGCCCTCGAATGTGGCCATTATTTTTCAAATTTTTGACACTCGTGTTGGGTTCGTGTTACACTCGTTTTGACTCTCAGCTACTCGTACAGACTCTTGCATGAACACGTGTTGACTCGTATTGAATCGAGTTAACTCGTGTTACACTCTCCTTGACTCGGGAACAATTGCTACTCGCGGCCGACTCAGCCTCCAGCGACGGCGATAATCGACGAGTGTGACTCGTGTTGGACTCACGCACCGACTCGGCTATGTGTGAACCAGCCTTTAACCACAGTGATCGACATATGTAAACATTACGGCGGCGGTGTCGGCGTCGGACACTTGCGATAATGTTCCTGTCTATTTTGAATGCCATTGGATACAATAATATGTTGAGGGGGGGCTTTGCATGGAGGGGGGGGCTTTGCCCCCATGACGTGTTGTCATCATCATATATATTGCCAGTAGGGGGCAAACAACCAAAAAAATTGCCGCAAAGCCCTCCCCTCAACATATTATTGTATCCAATGGCAGTCAAAATAGACGGGAACATGATGGCAAGCTTCCGTCGCCGCTCTACGCAGTGTAAACAATGGTGGCGGTATGCCCGAACTCTACATTCTACCCGGCTAGGCCTATATTATAAGCTACTAGTCTATTTTTTCTATAGGCTATGCCTAGTCTAATATTACAATTTAAGGTAGAATTCAAGTTGACTACAGCAGGACTTACCCTTGACCAGGTATAGGCTATCCTAGTGTTTAATAGGCCTATACCCCTTTGAAAGGATATTAGCCTAGTCTAACCTAACAACCTTACCTAACCTATTATAGTAGGCTATTATGGGTGGGGGCTGCTGCCCCCACACCCCAATTTTTTGGTGTATTTGTCTATTTTGTCTGTGAAGTGGGAATTTTTTCAATTTGTCGATAAAGAAAATCCTCCATGCGGACTATAGCTTATGGAGAAAAATATGGCGAATCTATTGTTGCCTATTATCTCTAATAAATTGTTTCTCATAATGCTGCAGTAGTGTCGTTTAAAATACCAACCATATAATTGTGTGCCTTTAAAAATGACCTAAATTAGGCTATAGGCTACTGGAAGATTAGAAGAATCTTTAAGAAAGACTAGGTTAGGGTTATTGTCGTGCCAAAGCTAGATTATAGCCTAAATATAAAAGGAAGTGAATAAAATGAAATATGCAGAAAAAAATTGACGTCAAAATAGACGCGAAGTTAACCGCGACGATCGCCCTATGTAAACATGACGACCGTACACCCGGTAACTACATCCATCCCATTAAAAGTTACTGTGAGACACCAAATATGTTGAGGGGATCTCTGCGGCTCTGCACCCCCACGTCGGCCCGTCACGTATTATGATGTACGGCAAGTCATCATCATCTGTGCTAATTCATAGGAGCCCCAATTAAGGACAAAGTCAATCAACAGACGAAATAAGCTCCCAAATTACAATAACATAGCGGCCCGCCGTTTATGGGCGACTTTTTACACGTCATTTTAAATGTTACTTTCCTGCCCTGGTCTAGGCCTAATAGATTTTTCCAAAGAATCAAACTTAAATTAAAAGGAAGTAGCCTAGCCTACAGTTTATAGGAAGGCTATTCCAACATGCATTCCAGAACTTAGGCTAGCCTAGGCCTAGGCTATATGAAAATTTGTGGGTGGTCTGCCAAAAAAGAATCACTAGGCCTATTAGGCTATGGGTAGGCTAGTATGGGGTGCATTTTGCAAATTTTCTGAACTCTTAGGCCTAGGCTAGGCTAAATTAAAACTCACAAAATCTGAGTAAAACCAGCACTAGAATTTTGTCTTGTCTTGTCTTGGGGCAACCTCAGGCGAATACTCGCCCACTCCGGCCCTACCGTAGTCGCGGAGATCCTATGTCACTATTAAATTAGTTTATAGTTAAGGTTAAAATTCACCACCGTGTCACTTTCATTCTAGGTCATTCATAGAACCGTAACACTGTAAAGGCAACAACCCAATAGCAGGTCATCAGGTGGTGAACCAGAGACCTACAAACCACGGTACTAGGGCCAGAGCAATGTCTTGAAGCGAGGTGCCCTTATCAACCAACCCCAGACAATCCAGTAGGAGCTGTCGGAAGGAATCCATCTTTGAAGACAGAAAGGGATGCCCATCCACATGCTCAGTGACGGGACGAGGCGAGGCTTAAGAGGCATATGTAGGACGACCAGATGTAGGATGTGGAGGGGAAGAGGTACCGTACGACGATACATGGGATGCGGAGACTGCGGAGGGAAGAGCTTGTCAAAGTCATACGGTTCCTCAGGACCTCAACAATAACCGGGGGACGGCCGGTGCGGGCAATGGTCGATCGCCGTAGTTAATATAAGTTCGCGGTCGCGGAGATCCTATGTCACAATTAAATTAGTTTATAGTTAAGGTTAAAATTCACCACCGTGTCACTTTCATTCTAGGTCATTCGTAGAACCGTAACACTGTAAAGGCAACAACCCAATAGCAGGTCATCAGGTGGTGAACCAGAGACCTACAAACCACGGTACTAGGGCCAGAGCAATGTCTTGAAGCGAGGTGCCCTTATCAACCAACCCCAGACAATCCAGTAGGAGCTGTCGGAAGGAATCCATCTTTGAAGCCAGAAAGGGACGCCCATCCACATGCTCAGTGACGGGACGAGGCGAGGCTTAGGAGGCATATGTAGAACGACCAGATGTAGGATGTGGAGGGGAAGGGGTACCGTACGACGATACATGGGATGCGGAGACAGCGGAGGGAAGAGCTCGTCAAAGTCATACGGTTCCTCAGGACCTCAACAATAACCGGGGGACGGCCGGTGCGGGCAATGGTCGATCGCCGTAGTTAATATAAGTTCGCGTCTATTTTGACGGCGATTTTTGTTGTAGTTAGGCTAGGCCTAGGCTATTTGCCCCCTGCTGGCAATATATGATGATGACAATATGTCATGGGGGGCGATTGACCCCCTCAACATATTATTGTATCCAACGATCTCTAACCTCTGTATCTCAAAAAGGGCTAGAGCAAATTGGCTGTAAATTTCCACATCTAGGCTATTCCTTGACAGATTTGCTCCCTCCAATTAATATTTATTAGCATAAATTCAGCCTAGTTTAGCCTATCAAACAAAAACTAACATTTGTTTAGCCTAGGCCTACATATAAAAAGAAAAAACCCACTCATACTGCAATTATAAGCATAAATATGAGTATCTAAGTTACAAAGCAAATGTTTTTGTATAGCCTAAAATAAACCATAAAATTGTCATCTTTCAACTGTTGAGGTCATAAATATAAAAAAATCTAATACATTAGGAAAAAATGCGTTAAGAGTTGTGTTAGCGGGTCTATCGTCCCCTTTATTTACGTAGTCGCACGCTCGCAGTTACATTCGCGTCTAATTTGACTGTGGTTATTTGCCCCTGCTGGTGATATATATGATGATGACAATAAGTCATATAGTCCATGAGCCAAGACCCGAATTTTGGGATATCGGTACCACCCGGGGTGACTAATTCTCTTAGGTGTTTTTAGCTTGCTACATGTCTCTAGTTTATGTTTTGATATGATAGCCCTTGCACATTGGTAGCTTAATGGTCGTTATCACTTCTTGAATAGACATACCCTACCGAAAATTCCGAAATTTTTTAAAATGTCAAATTTGGGGACAGGAATGCCTAAATGTCAACAAAATGCATATAGTAATTGTCACATTTAATACAAGTCCTGTAAATACACACTAAGCATGCCATGGGCTTGTACATACTATTATGGCAAATTACTACTCCTAAATATCATCTACGTCAGACTCGGAATCTGACTGTTGTGCCACCGGCTCTTCTTCAATAGCCTTGTTCTGACATGTCTGTAACCTGCACATGTCCGTGCATTTTAGACCATTGCTGAGGCAAGTACACTTAGGGAGTTCGCATGACCGCACACACTTGCAAGACAGTAGCTGCATAACAGCATCTGGTGCTGGTGAGCCTCGCATCCAGTTGACGGCAAGCTTACCGTCCTCATCTGTCATCCAACCGCAGTCTGTTGGGTTCGCAACAAATGGCTGGCTCTGAAGACTTCTCCTCCAGATCGCAGCCTGGTAGTTTGCACGCAGTGCATGCATGAAGAGGCAGTCCTCACAAGGAGGGAGTTGACTTGACTCTACCTCTCCACGTCTTGCACAGAACAGCTCATACCGAAGCTTGTTTACCTTAGTTGTGTGGGTAGATGGTAGGTACATGTGGCAGGTGATTTCCTGTAGCTTCTCAAAGAGTTCAGGAGACACTTCCCATGAGCGTCCTAGTTCGTGAAAAGCATGCTGGTATGTCTTGTCCATCTTCACCTGCTTGAGTGTCGTCATCTTCCCTCGGCCAGCGAATGCACTGACGGTATCACAGCCTGTAAAGGCATGCATACCAATCAATGAATCACACACGCTGCCTCCCAGTGTGCGGCTCAGTGTGGTGATATCCAGGAATCTTGTCCGGTTCTTCGTCCCGCACTTCTGGAACAGATGGGATGGGATCTTGTGGCACATGCCAAGACACAACACCATGACGTCTGTATCTTCTGCAGTGATGATGACAGACTTGTTCCCAGATTCTGCTGCATGAAGTGCATGGAGAAGAAGGCGTGTGTCTGCTTCTTCTTGAGTTGACTTAAGCTCAGGAGCCTCTTCCCACTGCTCTTTGGTGATCTTGAAGCAGCGCTGCTCACATGTGACATACAGCTCCTTGTCCTTGAGCTTCTCCCTGTGCTGTGGTGCCTTCCATTCTTCTACCAAGAACTGATAAGACTTGCCTTGTTGGAGGAACTACCGAGTAACTTTCTCCACTGCTGGATGTTGTGCCCAGGTTGAATGTTCTTGAAATGAATTCCTGTGCCTGCACTTCTTTTGGCTCGTTCTGCATCCTTGATGGATGTCTCATTGTAGATATCAAACACAACATCAATGCGCCTGCTCTTAGCACCTTCATGAACAGCGTGACTCAGTGCTGTACCTGCAAGCTGTGAAAAAGTTTTGTCGTTTCCCTTCAGTTTGTGGACCAGGCTCATCCCATCAATTATGGTAGCAGAGGGCTCGGGTATCACTTCTGCAGGAGAAACATTCCTCTCTAACTCCTTTGATCAAACACGCACACAATCTTGTTAAGCTGTAAGGACTGCATGATAGCATGCGTTTGTTCCAAGATTTCATTAACGGTGGACATTTCTGTTGCGGGAGCATTGATAGTGGGCAGGTAGCTTACAGTGTCCTGAACCACTGCAATGTCTCTGCGCATTTTGATGTTGAACCCAGTCCAACTGCTGATGGACTGGTCCTCATGGTCTGACATTCGAGTAAGAAGCCAGATATGGTTCTTTGTCTTTGAATCCTGGACTTCCTTGGTAGTGTCGACATACGCAGTCTCAATCCTAGGTGGCCCTGCCCGCCGCCCAACATTGTATATTGGCAGCATTGATGATGTCTGAGTTATGCTTCTTATCTTGGACTTGGTAATCTCTGGCAGGACTTTCTCTGGCACAGAGCCTGCAACCTTGGACTGGACAGCAATGCCATTGACTCTATGAGAAGTACCTGCTCCACTTAGGGTCTCTTCAAGTCGGTCAATGTTATCCCAGGCCAGGGTTGTGAACACACCAGGGTAGATGTTTGCTGGCAGTGGAATGTCATCCTTTGAGCATTCCAGCTTCTGGATACAAAGGGCTGTATCGATCTCCTCAAACATTGAGTAAGACACACAGTGACCAAGACGATTCAGAGTTCGGATCAGTTCTGTGTTTCCTGTCAAAGACTTTACAGCATTGGTCAGCAGTACGTGCTTGGGTGGTTTTGTCTTGCCACTGGTAACAGCAAAGACCAAGTCACTGCCAAAGGAAGTGGCAAGACGTTGAGCTCTTTCAGAGGGAGTTTCACACTCACACTCTCCTGTCAGCAGGGTGTGCAGGAATTGAGTGACTGCTGCAGGAATGACATTCTGATCTGTATCGGGAGGCCATGGCTGACTCACATCTTGTTTATTGATCTCATTCCTCAGCTGCATTCCTGCTTTGGTTAAGACATCTTCAGAGTTAGCTGCTCTTGCTTCTTGCAGGTCTTTTGCCATTTTGTGTGCTTGCCGGGCAAGGTCGTCCATTGAGAGGCTGCGTGGATAGATTAGAAGCTTTCCTTTCTCATCTGGGACAAAGCGTAGTGATTCTCCAAACTCGGTTTCAATCTTTCGGCGAACATGTTTCTTTGTCGCTGGTTTCAGTTGGATAATACCACGGGACATCATGGATCTCTCAAGCCTAGATGTGAGGTTTGTCATAGGCAGTACCTCTGGGTTGGGGAATAATTTGGTCCTTATATACAAGCAGAGTTCCTCGAGGGCTTCTGTCTCAACCTCTTCGTAGCGTGCTTCCTCGCTTTCTTCCTGATTTTCACCTGCACCCGACCTGGCGGCCGCTGGGAAATCATCTTTTGTGAAGAGTTTGTAGCACGACTTGTGGTAGTGACCCTCTGCAGCAACAAGGTCTCTGCTAACTAAACCAAGGATTCTCTGGTTGAGTTTCCTTATTGCTGCTCTGCGAATCTTCTCATCTGCTCGTAGCTCAACACACTGTATGAGTGGCTCCCTTGTCTTTGTTGTTTTTATGTACTTGCTTGACTTCTCGCAGAAGATACATACTTTGGCATACACCCTGCTAGTACTAGGGGCATCCCTTGATGCCCTCCTCCTGGGGTCGACGCTTGCTGATTCTATCTTGACACCCTTGGCAAGGATAGAATCCAGTGACTTCTTCATTGTAAAGAGACTACGACATTTACGGTGATAATGTATGTGTGGTATTCCTCCTTCTTCAAGGCCCTTGGCTGCTTCCAGGACTGGATCATGCTGCCTGATTTCTGCAGCCCTGAGCAATGTGTTCCAGGAGTCCAAATCCTGTGGTGACACCAGAGCATCGCTGTCATCATCAGAGCAGTGGATGATACAGTCGATCCGTGCTCTCTTCCTCGCAGATGGTTCCATCCTGCCGTCAAACAGTCGACACACACCTGCAAAAAATATCACCATTAAACCATGAACAAACAAACACATTACATGGAAACCACTCTACATATGTTTGCTCCTTCCAATAATAAATTATCCCCAAAATATAACAAAAAATCCCCAAATATGAAATAAACCCCTAAATATGGAGAAACTTGAAATACACATCGGAATAATTCTTGTAGAGAATCAAATAAGCTACAAGAGCTGTTAGAATATATTTTTCAATGTTCCCCATATTTAAGGATTTATTCTAGATTTAGAGGAAAATACCCAAAATATAGAGTATATTCCGAAATATGAGGAAATTTGAAAATACCTAGGAACAACTCTGGTAGAGAATATAATTTTACATAGGTGTTCAAAGTTTCGCGATGATTGTGTGATGGATTTTAAAGAAAATGAGGAAAACGCCGAGCGTCACGCTAAAAATCTTTATTTTTGGGTAGCGCCCCTATTGCATCAAAAAAATTAGACTAAGCTACCAGTGCGAGAAGGCTATCATATCTTAATGTACTTACAGTCACTCTATAAACATTTTAGTACCATTCGTGTTTAGTCACCCCAGGTGGTACCGATATCTGGCCTGGCTCATGGACTAATAGGGGGATAAAGCCCCTTCAACCCATTATTGTATCTTACGGCCAGGCGTTGGGTAAATTGTTTTGTTACCGGCCGGCGGATTGCGGGTGGCTTTACCAAGTTTACCCCAGCAGTTAAATTAGAAGCGAATGTAGGCCTAACTGCGAGCGTGCGACTAGGCTATATAAACAAAGCTCTTGGTATGCCCACAACTACAACTCTTACCAAAACTGCAATTAGACTATTTTTGTTTTGTTTTTTCAGTCTAGGCTAAAAATTGGTGAGGCTAGGCTAAATTATTTAGCTGCAATTAGCCTAGCCTATTTTTGTTTGTTCTTTCAGTCTAGGCTAAATTGTGGTAGGCTAGGTTAAATTCTTTAACATGTGTACTATTGTGTAGGCCTGTGCTTTCCAATAGAAGTAATAAAACCCAAGCCTACCTGAATATAGCCCTATGCAGAGCTCAAAAGCAAAAAAAAAAAAAAAATATGTTGAGCAGTGAAATAAAATTAAGCTAGGCCTAGGCCTGGTTTCTCATAGGCCTAATAACCTAATGAAGTATACTATAGCCTAACCTAATTTAAGTTATTTCACAAAATACTAATAGGCCTACCCAGCCCTCCTCATGCATTATTTTCCATTGTAAAATAAGTTTGTGATACACTACGAAAGATTATTCAACATGGAATTTGAATGGAATAGAGAAGCTTAGCAACGAAAAGCCAATACTCACCCCTCCCTGTGATTGTGCCAGCTTTTCTAAGCAGTGCAATAACTTAATGAAGGAAAGAAAAGCTGCAGGATGCTCTGGCATTCTAGCCGAGATGATTAAGGCCTCAGGTGAGAAAGGAGTAGGTGTGTTCAATGAGCTAATTAACTTCATCATCAGAGAGGAAGTAATCTCTGATGAATGGCACAAAAGTATATTATATACTGTATACGAGCAAAGGGGACTCATTGGATAGGGAAAATTATAGGGGCCTGAAAATACTTGATCAAGTCATGAAGGTCTGTGAGAAAGTCTTTGAAGGTATGATATTGACGAAATGCAGTTTGGTTTCATGCTAGGACACGGCACAATCCAAGTCATGAAGGTATTTGTGTGATAATGAAGATGTATGAGGACTCACAAACGGCAGTGAGGGTGAAAGATGTACCGGTACTGAGTGATGAGTTTTCAGTTCGCGTCGGAGTCCACCAGGGCTCTGTGTTAATGAAGCCCTTTCCTCTTTTTTTTTATGGTTCTGGAGGCACTATCTGGTGATTTCAGAGTTGGGCTCCCCTGGGAACTGCTATAAGGGTCCTGAAAATGCTTGACTAAGTCATGAAGGTCTGTGAGAGAGTCTTAGAAGGTATGATAAGGGAAAGATACTGTATGTACTGTATGTACTTAAAAGATAGGGATCTGATGTTGTGTTTGCAGACCGGGAGAAGGCCTTTGATAAGGTGGCCAGAGAAGTTGTGCAGTAGGCTAGGAGAAAACTTGGCGTTGAGGAGTGGCTGGTGCATGTGATAATGAAGATGTACGAGGACTCACGAACGGTAGTGAGGGTGAAAAGTGTACAGCTGAGTGAGGGACATATACAGTACTTCTTGTTGAGGATATAGGGTAGTGAAGCTGTGAAGCTTATGTCACCCTATCCGGGCGGAAAGGACCCCAGGGTGGAGAGGTTTCACAGGGAGGACGGGGACATCGTAGATTTCAGGGGAGGGCACCCATGCCCCGCAGTCCACGGATACGCCCCGCCAACCTCAGGAACTTCTTCGTTAGCAGGAGGACCTTGGATTGACATATACAGTACGGTACTAGATATTTGGTAAGGGTTAGCTTTATATCCCATGTACTGGTTACTAGGGACATATACTAGGTGTTAGGTGGAGGTTAGTTTTGTGTCCAAAGTACTGGGTACTAGGGACATATACTAGGTGTTACGTGAGGGTACTGAGTGATGAGTTTTCAGTTCGCGTCGGAGTCCAACAGGGAAGTGTGTTAATTAAGCCCTCTCCTCTTTTTTATGGTTCTGGAGGCACTATCTAGTGATTTCAGAGTTAGGCTCCCCTTGCAACTGCTATAAGAGGCCTGAAAATGCTTGGCCAAGTCATGAAGGTCTGTGAGTGTGAGAGAGTCTTTGAAGGTATGATAACTTCATAGTCAGGCAGCTGCAGGAAAGATATCTAAGAGGTGTTTTTCCGGTCCCGTCTCAAGACCACCGTCGCAAGATCTACCCGAAAAACTGTTTTTCTGGTCCCGTCGCAAGCCCACCTTTAGCAAGCGAGACACCAATATTCTCTTGCGACGGCAAAAGAGCTCCGGAGCTGGGTTGACGGCAAGCTGAAACATCTCACTCAACTTTCTGTTTCTCCATTCTAATTTATTTCGGTATATTTGTTTATCCAAACATTATGTTATAATTTACTTGCCTATTATTAGGAAGTAGAGTAATAAAAGCCCACAGTAACGTATATCCAATTGTTGATAATAAATTAATGTGGGACAGTACGCTTGGCTAAATTTTGTCCACGAAACAACAACAAACCCCAGCTTTGACTAGGCCTAGGCTATGCTATTTACCGACTGTTTTTTCATATCAGAATTGCATTTATATAATCCTTATGATAATTAAATTGGCGGTGAATGTTATTCCGATGAAATGGAAGTTGTATAGCCTAGCCTATATATTTGTAAGATGTGTGCTGGCTTGGAGCAAGCCTGTGTTGTTTTTCCTGTCCTGTGATGATCTTGCGACGGCTCGGTTGAGACGGTGGTCTTGCGACGGGCCCGGAAAATCACGTCGCTACTGAAAGTAAGAAGTTGTGCAGTAGGCTAGGAGAAAATTTGGCGTAGAGGAGTGGCTGGTGCGTGTGATAATGAAGATGTATGAAGACTCACGAACGGTAGTGAGGGTGAATGGTGTACTGAGTGAGGGACATATGCTAGGTGAAGGTTAGTTTTGTATCCCACGTACTGGGTACTAGGGACATATACTAGGTGTTATATAAGGGTTAGTATTGTATCCCAAATACTAGGTACTAGGGACATATACTAGGTGTTATGTGAGGGTTAGCTTGGTATCCCACGTACTGGGTACTAGGGACATATACTAGGTGTTACGTGAGGGTTAGTTTTGTATCCAACGTACTGGGTCTAGGGGGCGGCAGCCTCCACCCATAATACTAGGATAGGTTAGGTAAGGTTGTTAGGTTAGGCTAATGGGGATGGATGTAGTTTCCGAGTGTACGGTCGTCATGTTTACATTTGTCGATCGCCATTGTTAACCTGCCCTTCCCTACCTATCATGTGTTGATTGGTTGTCCATCTTGATCTAATTCTTCAGGCCAGCCCTATTAGAGTATTTTGGGGGAACTTAGTGGTGTGGTTAAACTATTTTTAATATATATTTGTTTAAATATGTAAGATATGCAATAAATTATGTAAAATATATTGCTTTTACTTTATACCTATACATATAATTGTCATTATTAAGGAAATTCCATTGACTATTTACATCGCTAGGCCTAGCTTCCTTATTTCTATTAATTTCCTCCAGTTCACAATGAAACCTATTGCTAATTTCCTTGTTCTTCAGCATCCGCGGCGGTGTCGGCGTTGGACACTTGGGATAATGTTCCTGTCTATTTTGAATGCCATTCGATACAATAATATGTTGAAAGCCCCCCATCACCCCCCCATGACATGTTATCATCATATATATTGCCAGTAGGGGGCAAACAACCAAAAAAATTGCTGCAAAGCCCTTCCCTCAACATATTATTGTATCCAATGGCAGTCAAAATAGACGGGAACATGATCGCAAGCGTCCACCGCCGCCGCCGCCGTCATGTTTACATGGTCGATCGCCGCAGTTTGGTTAGGCCTATTTTCACCCCTCAACATATTATTGTATCCAATGGCATTCAAAATGGACGGGAACATGATGGCAAGCTTTCGTCGCCGCTCCACCGCCGTGTTTACATGTGTCGATCGCCGTGGTTAAGTTCGCGTCTATTTTGACGGCGATTTTTTTCGGTTAGGCCTATTTGCCCCCTGCTGGCAATATATAAGATGATGATAATATGTCATGAGGGGGGGGCCTCAACAATGACCTCTAACCTCTGTATATCAAATAGGGCTAGAGCAAATTGGCTGCAAATTTCCACATCTAGGCTATTCCTTGACTGACTCTTCCCAAATGGTCGACATATAATAATTCACATATTAGCTTGATCACTCTAGGCCTAGTTATTTTTTAGTTACAGAGGTTATAGCCTAGGTCATGATTTCTTGCCTACTTACAGCGAATAGACTAGGCCTATTGTAGATTGGTAAAATACTTGTTTAATAGGCCTAGGCTGTGCAATTGTCTCGATTTGACTAATTTTACCTAATTAGGCCTAAAGCAGCCTCAGTCTATTCCCAAACCCCAAACAGTATCCCATGTTAAGCCCTAGGCTAGGCCTAGGCCTAATCCCACTCTCAATCAAAATTCGAACTGATAAATTAGTACCTACCGGTAGCGCTGCCTAGGCTAGGCCAAATTTTTCTTGAATAGATATAGAAAATGGTTTAAAGGAAAGAGCATCCTATATTATGTTCAAATAATATGTAATAGCACTGTGTATGGTTGTATTACATTTAAATAGTGATAGATGTGTATATTAATGGGATAAATACTCCGAAGTTCGCATACGTTCAGAAAATTTTGTGCAACACTGTTGCCAGCTACTAATCAATCCCATTATCATTATATCATAATGGATTTTACTCATTTGCATAATTTCAAATACCTAGGACATTAATATAATATTTTCCTATCTTTTTTGTAGTGATATTTGTCTGATTTAGTGGTATATTAGTGTCTGTCTAGGGTTATAATGCATTGTGAAAGTTACCTCTGCATCTCTGACTTGGCTTAATTACCCCTGCTTTCTTTGAGTACTACACGGCAAGAGAAGCTTTCGGTTCTGTCACAGACTGTCAATTACTGTTAAAGGTAAACACAACTGCTAAATTCGACCTCATGTTCAAATAATATGTAATAGCATTATCTATGGTTGTATTAGACAACAATCGTGATAGGTTTCTATTTTATGTGGATAAATAGTATTAAGCTGAATAAACTAAATACCGAAAGTTCACTAGAGTGGTTGTTGATACATATGAGGGAGGTAGAAGATAGGAGGGAATTGCTAGGCAGTGTTGCCAGTTGTATCGCTAGATATTACCGCTAGATGTAGAGCTATTTACTTCAATTTAGCAGCCATTTTTTCATATCTAGAGAGATTTACTAGGGATAATTTAAAAATGTCAGACATTCTAGTCATATTACATTGTAAAATTTGCAAAACAAACAAACCAAAACTCTTTAGAAATTGCAGCATTATTCTAACATTGTTTGACTATGTAGCAACATACTAGCGACTTTTGAGAAAGGATCTAGCGGTATTTTGTGGAGACACACTGGGTGGTGGTTGCAGTGGTGCCAGTTGTAAAGCTACATATTACCGCTAAATGTAGAGCTATTTACTTCAATATAGCAGCCATTTCTTTTATATCTAGAGACATTTACTAGGGATAATTTGAAAATTTCAGACATTCTAGTCATACTACATTGTAAAATTTGCAAAACAAACAAACCAAAACTCTTTAGAAATTGCAGCATTATCCTAACATTGTTTGGCTATGTAGCAACATGCTAGCGACTTTTGAGAAAGGATCTAGCGGTATTTCGTGGTAACACTTTAGGAGGGTTAAAATAGGAGTCACACGGGCAATTGCCAAAACTTTAAAGGTCCATATCATTGTTATTAAACTAAGCATTTGGCAAAGGGAGGAATTGTTAAAAACCTTAGCCAATACTCTGTCATTTACCAAAACTAAATTTGAATTTATCATTATTATTTGGTAGGGTAGGTATGTATAGGTAGGTTGGCTAAATAATTGCTGGAATTCGTAGGGACTCGAACGGTTTGAGAGAGTTCAATAAAAAAACAAAAGTTAGGACTGAATAATAAAGAGATTATGTTATTAAGCAAAACTGGGGGATGCGTGGAAGCCTATAGACTGTAGACGGTAAACTTTGTGTGTGGTAGCGAATTCGGTTTTAAAGTAATTTAAGAATAGACAGTTTTCAATGCTGCGGCCAAACTATTCCACCCATTTATATTTTTTTGGTATCAAAACGTTCGGAATCGCGAACCTCACCCAACTACGCAAGCATGGCTCTGATCATCGGCGTAGTTTTCAAGATGTGGAATTTTAAGTGGAATTCGAGGTTTTTTCAAGATTGCCGGAAAAAAACCCCACGTGCAAAAGCAAAACCTTCTCTATAAAATTTGCGGAGCATTAGTAGGGGAGTGCGTATGCCAAAGCCCAGTCGTTTCCTGTGAGTGGGAGAGACGGTATTTAGGCGTCAAGTTTTTCGGGAAATCGGCTGCCACGGACCTGTTTGGCCACCATGCCGGATGTTTAGCATATCAAAAGTTGCCCAATACAAAAAGGCACCTCTTGTGAAAGTTTGATCCCGATCCAAAAAGCGGTTCTGGAGTTATTGCGTCGAAACCGGCGTGTAAGAAACATTTGGATGAAATTCCAGGTTTAATGATTACAATAGGGGTTCCCCGTAGGGGACGAACCCCTAATAATGCACATGATAATGAGTGTGAGAGCGCAAGCGAGAAAGAAAGAGAGAGAGAGAGAGAGAGAGAGATAGAGTACATACAAACATACATACATACACATACACACACACACAAACATAAACACATATAAACAAATATACATATAAATATATATACTGTATATATATATATATATATATATATATATATATATATATATATATATATATATATATATATATATACATACATACATACGTACATACACACATACATACAAATACATACATTCATACTTCAACACTGCAGAAAGCATATATATTACATACATACCTACAGATGCACACACAATCTTAAATAATGTGTAACACGAACACAGACATACGCACTAGGTAGGGGGAAGAGTGAAGTTGAATTCAAGGGGGTCGTATGGGGTGTCTATTGTGTAATATTTTCTTGGTAAGGATTAAATGAGAGAGGGGACGTGCTAGTGTGAACATTCCACTGTTTTGTTCTACGGTGTCGCTAGTCGTGATCACTGCTGACTCGAGGCACTTCCGTTTGTAGTTGTCAGATTCACGAATTAGCATGCTAGCCCCATCCCAGTTCATGAGATGGGGCTCCATAGCACATGGAGAATACACCAAAAACGAAGTACAAATGAGTAATGCCCTCAATACCTTCTTTGCATCAGTTTTTACAACAGAAGACCTCAGTGATAGCCCTACACCATCGCCGATTCAGATTGATAATTCAGATGTTCTAAGCAATATCACCGTTACAGAGAGAGAAGTATTGAATTGTTTAGCTAAACTCCAGGTAAATAAAATGCCAGGACCTGATACAATCTCGCCTAGAGTTCTAAAGGAAGCTAAGGATGAGCTCTCCAAACCACTGACATTACTATTCAATAAATCCTTGCAGTCTGGAACTATGCCTGATCAGTGGAAGCTAGCCAACGGTAACACCGATATTCAAAAAAGGCAGCAAATCCCTACCCAGTAACTATCGTCCAATTAGCTTAACCTCAGTTGTTTGTAAAATGCTAGAAACGGTCATACGAGACAGACTCGTAAATCACTTAGAGGAAAATAACATACTTAAAGATATTCAACACGGCTTTCGTAAAAAACGTTCCTGTTTAACAAACCTCTTAGACTTCTTCCACGATATCCTCAACCTCTACGATGAGAGTAAAGCTGTAGATATTATATACCTTGATTTTCAAAAGGCCTTTGACAAAGTTCCCCACAAACGTTTACTGCTAGAACTAAAAGCGCATGGAATACAAGACGGTGTGTTGAAATGGATAGAAAATTGGCTCAGCAACAGAAAGCAAAGGGTAGTCATAAACGGTAAGGCATCTAAATGGACCAATGTAAGTAGCGGGGTACCCCAGGGATCGGTACTAGGACCAATTATCTTTCTAATTTACATCAACGACATAGATTAGGGTCTCACCTGTACAATCTCAAAATTTGCTGACGATTCAAAAATTGCAAATAGCGTACTCTCAAAAGAACAAGTTGACGATATGCAACACAATCTAGATAAATTGTCATGTTGGGCCCAAATTTGGCAAATGAGTTTCAATGCGGATAAATGTAAAGTACTACATGTCGGATACCTAAATGAGAAAGCAAACTATTCGATGGATGGCACTCAGCTTAAGAATGTAAACAGAGAAACCGATCTGGGAGTAACAATATCGAGTAACCTAAAACCGAGTCAACAATGTTCAGAAGTTGTTAAGAAGGCAAACAAAATAATTGGCTTTATAGGCAGGTCATTTGAGCATAAATCCAAAGAAGTTATCCTAACCATTTACAATACCTTAGTCCGCCCTCTTCTGGAATACTGCGTTCAATCCTGGTGCCCTTATTACCAAAAAGATATAAACAAGCTAGAACGAGTTCAACGTAGAGTTACCAAAATGATACCTAGCCTAAAGAACAAACCATACGAAGAGCGTCTTAGAGAATTAAATCTATTTCCTTTAACCCAGCGCAGATTAAGAGGTGACTTAATTCAAGTGTTCAAAATCATCAAAGGCATCGACAATATGAACTATAGTAAGTACTTCACTATCGACCAATCTAATTACACGCGGGGAAACGGTTGCAAAATTATTGGTAAATCTTTTAACTCGCACGAATCTAAGAATTTCTTCTTCAATCGAGTTGTCAACTTGTGGAATGGGCTTCCCCGAAACGTTATAGACTGCATCACCGTTGAATCATTTAAACTCCGCCTAGACAAATATCTCTCATCAAACCCGCGACTGACTGCGTTTGTAAATGAATAACTTTATTTTATCCCCCCCTCAGTTACTAACCCATCTGTCCTCTACTAACTTCCTAATCCTGCCACGGATATTAGTTCCAGGGCAGTAATTCCCTTTCCAATGTTCCCTTACCCACTCTAAACCACTGTTTGGACACTTGATCCTCAGTGTTTTGGAGGACAAGCAACCTAGAAGGGTCACTAGACCTGTTGTTGCTTGATTTCCTTTGTACTCTGGCCCTCGCGGTCTCTCGGTCTCTCTCTCATTTAACCTACCTTTGAAGAACTCCTCCCTCTTCTCTAGCTTTTCATACCTACCCCCTAAATTGCCCTCTTCCCTCGTTTCCGTTTTACAATAATTATACTAATCTCTTCCCTACTCCAGCACCATACCCTTCCTCCCTTCCTCTCTCTCTCTCTCTCTCTCTCTCTCTCTCTCTCTCTCTCTCTCTCTGTCCATATTTCTATCATCACCACACCATAATGTCTCTATTGAATCTTCTGAAATGTGTATGAATATTTATTGGTTGTGTTACAATTTATATTAATATTTATATTTTCTTTCATATTTAAGTGTATTCAAGATATATAATTATGTATACATGTAGCCTGTATAGCCATTATGTATACATGTAGCCTGTATAGCCATTATGTATACATGTAGCCTGTATAGCCATTATGTATACATGTAGCCTGTATAGCCATTAAGATTGATGCATGTGTAGTTCCTTCTCCTCTTTCCCATTAATATAATATGATCTTCTACACTTAATAGTTCCTACTACCCTCGCCGTCACACTCTTTCGACTCGAGATAGTTGTCTCCCAGACTCTCTTTAGCCCCAGCTCACACTTATATGCCATCCACCTTTACCCTCCCCTGTCCTTTCAGATACCGCCCCTTTATTATCCTCTCTCTCTCTCTCTCTTTCCCCTTTTAATCCAACCTTGGGGAAAAAAAACAAAAAAAAACAAAAAAAAAAATAAAAAAAAAAAACCTCCCCTCTCCTTTATACCTGTCACACCTTCAACCCTACCCACTAAATGCGCCAATCCCTTGCTTTCGCTTTACAATTCAGCTAATCTCTTCCCTACTCCCGGCTCTCTCTCTCTCTCTCTCTCTCTCTCTCTCTCTCTCTCTCTCTCTCTCTCTCTCTCTATGTTATTTATTGCTAGTACTGTACCACTATAAATTATATTAGCACTATCTTCACTGTTTTCATTATAATTGTTACGATTAATATTATCATCTGTATTATTATTATTAATGTTATTTTTATTATTATTATATTTGTATTATTATTATTGTTATTATTGTTTTTATTATTATTATTATTGTTATAGTTATTTTTATTTCTTTGTACTAGTAGAGTTGTTACCCTGTAGGCATGTTTGTATGTCTGTTTTTGCTAGTTCTTACTGATGTATTTGACCCATATATAGGCTCCGCCTCCCCTCTCCCCATGCTTCTGCCCCCTTCCTGTCCTGCCTCCTTCCTCCCTCCCAATCCCCACCTCCCTCTCCTCCCCCGCCACCTGTCTGGACGGATATTTAAGGCCTCCTATGTACCAGCATTTGTTAGTGACCTGATGAAGCTATCTGCGAAACGTTGTCAATAAAGTGCTCTTCCTCAGAGGGTGTTTTTTATCCATTGTTTAGTAGTACGGTCATGGTGATGTAAATGTCTAAGGATTTATTATTCGTTTCTACTATGATTAAGGTGATTTGTTTTTTGAAGACAATTGTTTCTAATATTGTCACGGTGAGATGAGAACTTCTAGATAAAATCCTCGGTCCTAATATTGTTTAGGTGATTAAAGGACATCTTTAGGGATAGTAATAATATAGTTTTGTCAAGCATTGTGAAGATAGTGATGTGCCTTTGGCTCGAAGTCAAAGTGAGTCAAGACTCTGAATAACGATTGTCCAAATAGGTGGTAATGGGAATGTAATAATTTCGAAGTACAAACTATAGTGGGCCGTCGTAGGTACTCAAATAATAGCTTGAACTCATATTGACCCGAACAGTAAATCAATTGCTATTGGGATTATGGCTACCATGGAAGTTTGTTAAACAGAAATACAAACTTCTAAACAACTGTCGAATTATTCCAACCCTAGTAGAACAGTGTATTTAGAAATAAGTACAACACTATTAATAATATTATTACTCATAAGAATATTTATAACAAATAAATAATAATACAAATAATAGTGTACTAATATAAACTAAATACAAATGGGAATCCTAACCATACGTTATTATAAAGCTGAACATTAATTCATATCATCAGTAAACTAAGTGATTGTATATATTACATCCTGGTTTTCTTCCATCAAGTTCACCTGATAGACAACCGTATAATTCAATGGAAAACTATATTTGATAATTAATTATCAAACTACACACTATTCCCCTCCTTCCTTCCACAGGCCCCCTTTATCTCCATACCCACTGGCACACTACTGTTTAGTGTCTGGTGATTTCACTCCACTACGGACACGGCCATTCCCCTGCTTTCACTCCACTACGGACACGGCCATTCCCCTGCTTTGCCCGCTGTATGTGTCCCATTCCCCTGCTTTGCCCGCTGTATGTGTCCCATTCCCCTGCTTTGCCCGCTGTATGTGTCCCATTCCCCTGCTTTGCCCGCTGTATGTGTCCCATTCCCCTGCTTTGCCCGCTGTATGTGTCCCATTCCCCTGCTTTGCCCGCTGTATGTGTCCCATTCCCCTGCTTTGCCCGCTGTATGTGTCCCATTCCCCTGCTTTGCCCGCTGTATGTGTCCCATTCCCCTGCTTTGCCCGCTGTATGTGTCCCATTCCCCTGCTTTGCCCGCTGTATGTGTCCCATTCCCCTGCTTTGCCCGCTGTATGTGTCCCATTCCCCTGCTTTGCCCGCTGTATGTGTCCCATGGCGAACACGGCCATTCCCCTGCTTTGCCCGCTGTATGTGTCCCATGGCGAACATGTCCCATGTCCCTCGTGCCCGACGGGCAGTGCTCAACACTTAAGTAGTCAACCTGTGTGTGTGTATTGTGTGTATTGTGTATTTTTTTATTGGGCCTAAGCCCAATGTCCCAATGACGCTTTTGCGTACATGCATAGGATACTCTCATATCACTTACATTAAAATGCGCAGGGACAACTAAATTATTGATTGCTGTGGAGGTAGTATGGTCGTTGATGATGGCATTGACATCTAATGATTGCAATGTCTTAACTCTACGAAGATTATGACGCTATTCAGGCTACCATTAGACGATTTTATTAAATTTAGGATGTGTGAATTATAAGGGCAAAGGCAATCTTCATTAACCCTGTATCTTCCAAATACCCTTGGTAATATAAAACAAATTGTTTGGTAATTATAGTAAAAAGGCTCGCACCCTTGTTATTCATGTTTTTTGTTTTCCTCCAGATTTTGCGAAAGGAGTGTTTTCCTGGTTGGTAAGATTTTACGGTGTGACAGTCGCGAAACCCATCGATATTTGTGTGGCCTACGGAATTGTCATATCACGTAATACATTGGTATATATTTTTGTACTGTCGGAAATGTATACAATAGTCTAATGATAGCTTGAATAAACTGTCAAAGCGTGTCATAGTCTTCAAATTGTTAATACTGGCTCCACGATTCCCCCCACGTACAAAATAGCACTACCCATTGTCGGCTTTACATCAGGGAGTCACAACAAGTGTTCTACTTATACCAGGTGTGGGTGTTGTTGTTGTTGTTGCTGTTCCCCAAGCTGCCTGTCCGAACAGCCCCAAGGCCACGAGCAAGGCCAAGGCCATAACTGAGCGCCCCCACAGAACCCTCCCTGCCGACCACAATAAAGCCGGGGTGAGTGAAGCCACTCCATGGTGGGGAGCTGAGGAGGGTGCGGAAACGCCCGGGAAACCAAAGCCCCAGCCAGGGCCCTGTGCCCCTCAGCAATTACGAAGAGAAAGTTGAGGGGCAAAGGAAAAATGTGACACTTTGGCCTCCAATCTTGGTAGATTGGGAGGTCAATCCAAGGAAGAGACGCCGTCACTGGAGATCTAGAAAATATATAAGTAAATGGAACAGTCAGAGTAAGCTATGGGTATGGCAGAGATCGCTCAGTTCTCACTCTGATAGACCAGCCCATCACCATAGGTGTGGGTGTTATAGCGCTAGGTGGTGACATTGTTGCGGTTGAAATGGGTTTGGTAACTTTTGCTGACCTTAATAAAATATACAGTACAATCGGTTACACAATTTGGTTACACTGATATACCGGGTATCTGTATACCGTATGTAGACTACAGTATATACATGGTATACAGTATATATATATAATTATATATATATATATATATATATATATATATATATATATATATATATATATATATATAAAGAGTAAGACCAGTGCTGATATGTACATCTTTATTGATTGTGGGACGCGTTTCGGCTTATGCACACGTAAGGTCATCTTCAGCCTAAAAAGCAAAGAAACCGCCTTCATAAATAATTATCTACAAATCATAATAGATTTCATGAAATAATACAAACGTGTAGGGGTAAATGGGGTTAAAGAGAGATAAAAACAAGTGTTAGATAATAATTGAATCCATGTGTGCCTAAATATGTAAATATACCGCAAAGTATTTATATTTACGAAAACTAAAAAGTTATTATATGTGAGAAGCGTAGAAATACGTGTACATTGTGTTGAGTTAAATATAAATTTAATATCCTAAGTGAAATGAAATAAAAGATAATAGTAATAAATGAATGCTAATATATAACATACCACATATCAACATAGATCTCAACAGCACAGTAAGGGTGTTGAGGACTCCTGGGAACCTAGATCGGGACGAAACTGTTGTGTTAAAAGCTCTCGGCTATCAGGCGGGAACTGTCATTAGAAGATGTGTACAATATGCTAAAATCATTTGTGCGTATTTGGTGATTTGAAGCTTTAGAATGGTCTCGTATAGCAGAGAATGAAGGTTTGGACAACGGAAAATCCGTTCTAAAAGACCTTCCTCGATGCTCCGCGATCCTGGCGGTGAGATGGCGTTTGGTTTGACCAATGTAAGAGGAATTACATCCACTACACTTAAACTGATACACCACTGGCGATCGCAAAACATCGGGGATCTGGTCTTTAAATTTGAACCAATTACCTAACGAAGTACGTGATTTGAACACAACTCTCAACTGTTTCTGTGGATAGCATTCTCGATACAAATTGGTGGCACGGTTTCGTATTGAAAATTACCTTTTTTCCAATGAAAGGGATAGAAAAATAGATTATGGTACTTCTTTCTGAACTGTCGGTAGTGTTATGGGAGGTGAACGCAATTTACTGATTTGTTGGCCAATGTAAGTGTTGATAAAGTCAAGTGGGAAACCATTGAGATTTAAGGTATTTCGTAGGTGTTCGAGTTCAATATGCAAAACAATATACGATGAACAAATGTGAACCCTGTTAAAATATCACTCTTAGCTAAAGGTTTGAACTACATTTTCCCTACGAACAAACCTAATTTTTTCCAGCATTTTCTTTCGTTTGAACAACTATTTAAGAACGTTAGGTTTCATGAATTTTATCCACATCAAGGTAAAACAGTTGATTATTTTAAAAGTTCACTCAAACACTTACCTCATTCAACATTTTATTCTCGCAACTCCTTTAGCAATTCTCTTAGTGAAGATGAACGTAAAGCACTCATATCCCTTAAATCAGGTAAGTCCATTGTTATATTAAAGCCTGACAAAGGCAATGGGGTTGTACTTCTTGATAACACTGATTACACTAAGAAAATGTATGATATATTAAATGATTCCTCTAAGTTTTCGAAAGTTACAATCCAAACCTTTCCATTACTACTCAAGAATGAAGACCGAATAAACACCTTTCTTCGCCAACTAAAGGCTGATAAAGTAATTGATGAAACTCTATATTCACATATATTTGTCTCAGGATCTCGGCCTGGTATTTTATACGGTCTCCCACAAATATACAAAGACTGTCCTTTGCGTCCAATGTTGTCAGCAATAGGCACTGTAAATCATACTTTGGCTAGGTTTTTAGTTCCCATATTAGTGTCTATTACATCAAATATTTACACTGTCAAAGATTATTTTTCTTTCGCTAAAGAAATTTGTAACAAAAATGTAGGCAACTGTACAATGGCTTCCTATGATATCAAGTCATTGTTCACGAACATTCCTCTCAACGAAACGGTGGATATTTGTTGTGATCAACTGTACAAAACAGCGACATCATATATGGTTTTAATAAGAAACAATTTCATAAACTTCTTTCCATGGCAGTAAAAGATTACATATGTAATAATATTTAATGGTACTACTTTTGAACAGAAAGATGGTCTTTCGATGGGGACTCCCCTATCCCCGATCTTAGCTGATATAATATATCAGCTAAGAAGGGAAGAAAGGATAAACATATTACGTTTATCCTTTCACGAAACAAATTGGCTGAATAATTGTCCCACTGCTTTTAAACCTCTTTTGTATAGACGTTATGTCAATGACATACTTGTTGTCTTTGAATCACCGAATCATGTTCCTCTATTTCTCAATTACATACATTCGAAGCAGTCAAATATTCAGTTCACTCACGAGGCTGAGAAAAATAATAAATTGCCCTTTCTAGACGTCCTTACTGAGAATAATACAAAAAAAAATATTACCTCGTTCTACAGAAAACCCACTTTCACAGGTCTCACTACGACATTTACTTCAAATATCTCTATTCAATATAAAAGAAACTTTGTAATCACCTTAGTCACAAGGGCCTATCACATTTGTTCATCTTACGGTATATTGCTTTGCATATTGAACTCGAACACCTACGAAATACCTTACATCTTAAAGGTTCCCCCCTTAACTTTATCAACACTTACATTGGCCAACAAATCAGTAAATTGCGTTCACCTCCCTTAAGACTACCGACAGTTCAGATAGCAGTAATCTATTTTTCTATCCCCTTCATTGGAAAACAAAAATATTTTCAATACGAAACCGTGTCACCAATTTGTTTCGAGAATGCTATCCACAGAAACAGTTGAGAGTTGTGTTCAAATCACATATTTCGTTAGGTAATTGGTTCAAATTTAAAGACCAGATCCCCGATGTTTTGCGATCGCCAGTGGTGTATCAGTTTAAGTGTAGTGGATGTAATTCCTCTTACATTGGTCAAACCAAACGCCATCTCACCACCAGGATCGCGGAGCATCGAGGAAGGTCTTTTAGAACGGATTTTCCGTTGTCCAAACCTTTATTCTCTGCTATACGAGACCATTCTAAAGCTTCAAATCACCAAATACGCACAAATGATTTTAGCATATTGTACACATCTTCTAATGACAGTTCCCGCCTGATAGCCGAGAGCTTATTAACACAACAGTTTCGTCCCGATCTAGGTTCCCAGGAGTCCTCAAAATCCTTACTGTGGTGTTGAGATCTATGTGATATGTGGTATGTAATATTTTAGCATTCATAGTACTACTATTATCCTGTATTTCATTTCACTTAGGATATTAAATTTAGATTTAACTCAACACAATGTGCACGTATTTCTACGCTTCTCACATATAATAACTTTTTAGTTTTCGTAAATATAAGTACTTTGCGGTATATTTACATATTTAGGCACACATGGATTCAATAATTTTTCAATTTTTTTTGTATCTCTCTTTAACCCTTCCTGCCCCGTTGTCATTTTAAAATGACACCATGAAATAAGGGCAGGTGCCCGGGTGTCCTTTCAGGACTTTTAAGCTTGAAAGCCTATTCAGCTTGGTCTGAACGCCGTGCATCCGACGCATGTAAACAAAGCCGATCGTTGCGTCACCGCACCTCCGAAAACAAGAGGGAGAAGACTCGTTTGTTATTGTATGTCTGTATGTCGTTGTTTCAGTAGTGAAAAGATCGTCGTATTGCTAACATCGCCTGAAAATGCTCTCCACTGAAATCGTCATCACAACTGAAGTAGTTGACTTAGAGAGCTCTACTCAACGCCAGTCTACAGATTGGAAACCGCACTACATTTATAGATGCGTGGGAAATTTCTAGCAGTTATAATTAACAAAAATACGGTAGCCTAGGCCTAGACGTTTTTCGGCCAGATCGCCCGGGTAGCCCACCCTGTCCTTTGGAGATACAGCCCGGGCCAGGAGGGTTAACCCCATTTACCCCTACACGTTTGTATTATTTCATGAAATCTATTATGATTTGTAGACATTTATGAAGGCTGTTTCTTTGCTTTTTATGCTGAAGATGGCTTGTGCATAAGCCAAAACACATCCCACAATCAATATAGATGTACATATCAGCACTGGACTTATTCTTTATAATACGTCTCCGCTTCTCACGTGACGAAAGTATCGCTTATATATATATATATATATATATATATATATATATATATATATATATATATATACACCTTACCGGATACGTAATAAATTAATAGGAAGTACCGATATCGGTAATGTTCCCTTTTTTATTTAGTAGTTAGGTTAATATTAAGTTATTTAATTTGGCCTTGGCCTAGTTAGGCTAAAGTGAATACCGCACCATGTATTTATGTTTATTATAATGCCAGTACAAAGCGTACTGGCGTATTATTTGTCTACGAGCTTTAATGTGATATAATTTATTGTAAGTAAATATTACATAGTTATAATACTTGTTACTGCTGCTGCACAGTACGGTACTGGTATATACTGTACAATACCATATTTCCAGTCTTCTTTGAGCATTCTTCATTGTAGATGGCTAATGAAACTACAGTACTGGAACTTACAATTATAAGCGCCAATGCATCGTTTATGTGTCCCTTGTCTGTGGGGAGGGTCAACTTTTGTCATTAATGCAAATAGGAGGTTAGTTTAGCATCTGCATCCCTGACCGCCCTGGAGATCGGCCCAACATTCTTGACTAATTTCTACTCTCTAATGCCCCTTTCCCACTGGTGAGACAAGTCACGATTTTCGTCGCCGATGCCTTCGTTTTGTCAAATTCGCAAGAATACGTGCTACCTTCACGATTTCAACCGTTACAAACAGATGACAAATGATACTGGGCGAAGATGTCGCCGACGCAATCGCCGACATCGGCGATGTTATCGGGAAAGTGAGCGATGTTTCGCCGATGAACCTCTGCGAGGCATTTTTTTAAGGCACAAATTCTTGCGATTCATCGTCGATCATCGGCGTTGGCATCCAACATACGTCGGCGAGATCGGCGAGGTGTGCGCAGCTGAGCGAATGTAACGTGAATGTGCTAATTGCAGAGTGGAATTAGCATATCACGCCAAACTAATGGGCCGAACGTCATAAAATATGAAAACTAATGGGGTTAACCATGAGGAAGAAAGGGGACCAGAAAAACGACCCATATCCCCTTAATTCGGAGGTTGGCAATGCTTCGCCGGAGACATTTTTCTATCAAATAATGTACAAATTTAGCATGCTCTCAAAACAAAAAATATATATGTTGGCTCGCTACCGCTCACCAGGAAAATATTGAAACCTGGATGGGGGTAAGTCTTAAAACAGTAGGCTGAACGGGGCCGAACGGATGCAAGGCAAAGAGAGAGGGAGAGAAATAGAAATAAAACAAAAACACGAGGAGAGAGAGAGAGAGAAAGAGTAAACTAAAAAATGCGAGGTGGGCTCAATTGTTAAGCCGTAACGCAAACATTGAGCCCACCTGCTGTTTGTTGTTTTCTCTTTCTCTCCCTCTCCTCGTTTTTTTATTTTTGTTGTCTATTTCTCTCCCTCTCTCTTTGCCTTGTATCCGTTCGGCCCCGTTCAGCCTACTGTTTTAAGACGTTTATCCCCATCCAGGTGTCGATTTCTTCCTGGCGAGCGATAGGGAGCCAGCATTGTATGGAAAAATCCGGCTTTGCCGGAGAAATTTTTCTATCGAAAAATATACAAATTTAGCTTACTCTCAAAACAAATATATATATATACAGTATGTCCGCTGAACATGATGGCGGTGTTTAGATTATTCTATCATCATTATTGGATTTGATAGAAATAAATCTATAACGATAGTTTTTCGCTCTTATAGAATCCATTCCGCAGCAAAATATTAACTCTGTCTGTTTTCACCAATAATAACTGCTTTTTATATTGTTTTGTTTTCATGAACGGCAAGAGGAAAGGTTATTCTATAAGATTTCATCAACAACAACAACAAAAATAACAATATGTGGAATTTCACCGTAGGTGAAGGCATATCATCAGTCCGCCCGTATTTGCCCTAACTCTCAGTCGGTTTTCACTCATAATAATTGTTTTGTTTTCATGAACGGCAAGAGGAAATGTTATTCTACAAGATTTCATCAACAACAACAACAAAAATAACAATATGTGGAATTTCACCGTTGGTGAAAGATATCTCAGCCTAATAATTTTGTTTTACCCACCTGCCGAAGGTGCTCTTTGGCATCGTCGTCGATGGAACATCTGAGAGCATCGGCCGAAGGTGCTCTTTGGCATCGTCGATGTTCTCGGAACATCTGAGAGCATCGGCGAGCAGAGCATTGGTGAGCATCCATGCAGCTTGCAAAGTTTTTTTAATGCGAAACCCTCCACGAAGTCTCGCCTATGTCGCAGATGATCGCAGAAACCCTTCGGCGATGCTCGACGATGCTTGCGAGGGTAACCGATTAATCGTGAGTCCTCGTCCAAAATTTTGAACTGTGCGAACATTGTGCGACGACCCGCGAGGGCCCTTGCGAGGCCTGAGAGGCCTTGAGAGTCAAACGATTTTTCATGAGAGGTGTTGAGACATGTCACGAATGTGCCAATTTATTGGTTTCGGCGACGAAAATCGTGACTTGTCTCACCAGTGGGAAAGGGGCATAAGGCTTCTGCTTATACTGTAAATCTTCCCTCTCCGTTGGGCTTCTCTGATCATAACCTTATCACTGTCACCTGTCCTGTCACTCCAGTACGACCTTCTGACCCTTCCAGCCAGCGGCGCTTGTTGCATTTTGGTGTTGCCAACTGGGAGGCTCTATGGCAGTACTTCTTTGATTTCACATGGAGGGATTTTTGCTTCAATGACCAGGGACTCTCAGAGAGGGTACTGAAGTGCCAATAATCCTATCGGGCATGTAAGCATACATCCCATTCTCTTTCTCTCAAACTAACCCAAAATCAACTTGGTTTACTCACCCTTGTTCTACTGCTGTCCGCAATAAGGAGGAAGCATTCAAACAGTATCGTCGCCTTCAAACTCAAGAATTTCATACTTTATATGTTTCTGCTTGGAATCAAGCCACATCTGTCCTTCAACTCGCCAAAAACTCTTTCTTCAATAACAAATGCTCCAAACTTTCCAAATCTAGCTCATCCCAAGCTTTTTGGCATCTAGCCAAAAACCTCTCCAACAATTTCAATTCCTTGTCTTTCCCTCCTCTTTTCTGCTCTGACGGCACCACTGTCACCTCTTTCTCCGACAAAACAGAACTCTTCGCTCATACTTACGCTAAAAGCTCCACCTTGGATGATTCTGGCACTACTATTCCCTCTTCACTTCCTCTCACTTGCTTATGCTCAATATCACAATCTTTTCTAAGGACGTATTTTCTGCCCCCTCTGGGTTTAAAACTAAGCAGGTGTACAGACCGGATGGTGTTCCTCCTGTTGTACTCAAAAACTGATAATTCTTCTCTGCTAGCTCCCTGACTAGGCAAACTCTGTTGTCTCTGTCTTTCCTCTAATGTCTCTCCTTCTTGCTGGAAGTTTGCTCTCATTCAACCTGTCCCAAAGAAGGATAACCGCTCACAACCCCCCATCAATCATCCAATTGCTCTCATTTCTTGCATCTCTAGTGTTTTAAACTATCTCAATTCAAAATATATTAAGCATTTACTTTCCCTTAATCTTCATGGAAATCGCCAGTATGGTTTCCCTAAGGGCCACTCTACTGGTGATGTCCTTGCTTATCTCACTAACTCTTGGTCATCCTCCTTTCACGACTTTGATGAAACTTTTCCTATTGCGCTAGACATATCGAAAGCCTTCGATAGAGTCTGTATGTACAGTAGCCCAACTAAATTTTGCGACAAAATATTAGGTACGTGGCACCTGTCTACTTTGCACTCCCGTCCCAAGCCCGTGTGGTCCTGTCTAGCAGAGACCCGTGGTGTCTAGGCAGGCGCCACCACCACCTGCGTTACCACAGCCAGGGCACACAGACACAGTACTCGCAAATGCTGGGGGCTACATACGACAATATTGCTATAATTATTTGTTTGTATCATAATAGAAGGCTCTCTCTCTCTCTCTCTGTGTCTCTCACTCTCTCTCTCTCCCTCTATCTCCCACTCACTCACTCACACTCTCTCTCTCTCTCCGTTAAATACAAATATATTTACGCGCGACAAACTACTTTATAGATCCATTTCTATACATAACTTAAAATGAATACAATGAGTTGCATATATTGTATTATATAATCTAGTCTACACTTGTTAGTGATTGTTCTAATCAGAACCCCTATTAAACACTATACTTGGTGTTGGTGTAGAAAGTATTCGAGAAACGGGTAGTCAATATCTACATCTATTTCCTGATCTACTCATATTTATGTATTTATATTTTGCTTTTGTGTTTTTGTTTTGTGTTTTTGTTACTTATAAGATGTTATGTGTCAGGATTAGCGCCAAGTTCGCTGGCACCGGGTATATATTGTATGAGTTATCCTAAACGTTTATATGTATTCGATGTTACTAAAAGAAAAAACAAATATATATACAGCTAAATGACTACGAGACTTAATTTGTCTGAACGTCAATAGCATCTGAGGTGAAGCCAGTGATCTTGGGGGCTAATAAGTGATTGAGGTTTCCGAATGCTTGTGTGCGAACTGCTGTATGGATTCTTCCCCTACCACCTCTTTTTGTGTTTCTCCTTGCATGTGTTTCTTGTGGATAATCCCTACCCCTTGTGGGAATAAGGGCTGGCCACTGACTAAATTACAAACGTCAAATTAAGAGGAGTATGCTGCTGTCACATTTGTTAAGCGCTTCATCATCAATCTTTTAATGGAATGTATCCGTGTTGGCTGTGAGTGTCTCGTTATCTATTAACCTTTCTTTTCCCAAGCATACGAATCGATAAACAAAGACAAAAAAATACCTTCAAAGATATTGACATGTCAGTAAAGTTTTCGATAAATATCCACATGAAAGATTGCTGATTAAAGAAGCAGCTCCTGGAATAGGGCGAACTATATTACGTGAATTAGACCATGGCTAATTAGTAGGAAACAAAAGATTAACATTAACAGTAGCCTATACAATCATATTGGTGTGTAGTGAAGGTTGGGGTCTTACACGATGGTCAGTTTTAGTTCCTCAATTGTTCGTCTTTTACATTAACGACCAAGCTTGATTTAGGCCTAACGAAAAAGATTGGTAATTTTTCAAAAGACACTAAAAATAGGTTGAATTATTGATCCTGATAACGATTCATGCTCTCCAAAAATAATTTGATACACTACCCGAATGGGCAATAGATGCAGTTTAGTGAAAATTGGGAAATCGACAGAAATTTCAGGATATAAATTTAACAATATTTACTTCGTCAATAATTACGCGCCATATATCTCCAGTATGAGGAGATTCAATAGCTCAATGCATTCTTGTGATGTCCGATTCCCATCTCCCTACTCAAGGCCAGGGTAGCCAGTAACTACCAGCTATATCTCAGAAAAAAAATACATAATGTATTCACCAATCTGAGTGGTGACAGGGGCAAGACGCAATATCAGTGGTATCTAGATGGCTAAATAACATAGAATTAAGCAACTCAATTATTACAAAAGATTTTGAAGTCATCGTCAGTCGTGATATGAAACCAAGAAAACAATGCAACATTGTTCAAAATCATAGTGTTTAGATAGATATCTAGAAGCGTGAATAACAACACACAGTAATTTTAAAATTTCACCCGTCCTTAGTAAGGCTTCACATGGATTATGTTTTTAATTTTGCTGTCCAGTGTCCATAGATTGATTGTATGTTACGGTACAAAGAAGAATGGCAAAACAATCCAGAATAATAGAACATTAGAACATCAATAATATTCTAACGCCTGACGACTAAGGCCAAATGACACGGAATTATAGCCAGAATGGGTTTATTTAACAAAAGAACATTTAACAAAAGTAACAGATTTTTGAGGTAGTGAATATCATGAAATACATGATATGGTCAGTACAAAAGAAAGGGGACTTGGGAAAACATTAGGCTTGCATATATTAGAAGTGTAGAGTAAGAGAGGATATGATACAGATGGTTTAGTTGTAAGTGGAATCCTCAAATACGATGTGGACAACGGACTGCTGCTCCGTGATAAGCATGCAAAAGTTTGGTAGATATGTGAAATAGGCTATCATTGCTACAGTAGGATCAATAACGACAGAAAGCTTAGAAACATAATTAGATAGGCACATGACTGTGATGTGCTGATTGTCAATGGGATCCGCCGTGAATGGGCCAGTCCATGGTATAAAACCTAATATTAGTCTTTATACCATGGGCCAGTCAGCCCATAGAGTCAGTCCTCAGAAAAAATCCCTCTTTTATTATTTTTGTTTATGTAGGCCTAGTGGAATCAGGACTCATATTTGGCAGTTTATTCAGACTAGCTTTATACTATTATATTCAGAGTAGAAAAGGAGACTATTTTATTCAGAGTAGAAAGGGAATATGAAAGTCAAAGGGTAAATATAACATAGTATGTGTCCCTATAATTCCTACAGAACCTCCTTAAGTTGTATAAACCCTCTAATGAAAAGCCCGATTAAACTGCCAAAATTAGTCAATCCTAATGGGATTAATGAGTAT
Source organism: Paralithodes platypus (assembly GCA_032716605.1). Classification (NCBI taxonomy): domain Eukaryota; kingdom Metazoa; phylum Arthropoda; class Malacostraca; order Decapoda; family Lithodidae; genus Paralithodes; species Paralithodes platypus. The sequence goes on from CM064529.1 coordinate 42,769,671, forward strand.
ATATTTATTGATTCTCATGATAAACTGGTCTCTCTATTCACCAATGATAGTTTAGGTAAGGTATTATTTGTTATATTCGCAAACAAGTTATATGCATTCACTAAGGGGGAAGGAAGTAATAGGGGAAGATCTATCCTATATTGCACAGATAGTGGCGGGCAAGGTGGCTAGGATGAGTTACTAAACGGAACGTGGTTGTTTTTTAGGTAAACAACCGATGGTATAGACAGGAGTGGTTAATGTGCATATTATATCAAGCCATGCTAGCTTAATAGTATTTGAACAATATAAGTAAGGAGTTAACTAGTAAGTTATGGGTATTAGTGGATGAGTAATGAAATTAAGAAGTTATATAATGCTCGGTTAACATGAAATTAGCCAAGAGTTATATGATGGAAAGCATTACTCTGTATGATGACTATTCTATATATTTTATGCACAATATCAACTAGGACTAACTCACATGCCGTGTGTTCCTAGGCCTCCAACAGCGCAGTCTTCGACCCATGCGTGGTTGAGCTGAAAGTGTTCTTGTCTGAGAAAACAACTCTTGGTTGGGATAGAGGTATCCTGACCAGGATTCGAACCCACTCACTCCAGGTTTGTTTGGGAGAGTTGGGCACCGTAACCACTCGACCATGAGCGGATAAAGGAAGCCACTTTTATTCTTATTTGAAGAACCCCCGCCACCTCGGTTAAGTGATGCAATTTTAATCATCCTGAGACTATTATGGAACCTCTCTGACATTATCAAAACAACTCGTGCCCAATAGTCAATGCCCTGGTCAATAAATAGTTGAGCGAAATCAAGCCTAATTTGTTTGTGCCTCTTGGTTAAGTTTGGCTTGACAGCTGGTGATCTTTGTTTATAGCCCATCTCCTTCAATCTCTTGCGTATAGTTTCTGTAGAAGCTTGAAATTGCAAATGTTGCTTAGCTTCGTCGGCATTGGAGAATGGATGGTTATACATATACTGTTTAATTTCTTGGTCCTGTTATGACGTGGTTTTCCGCTTAGCTCCACTTCTATATCAGTTTGTCAGTTGCCCTTCTTCCCACCTTTTTTTGCAACCGGTAAACGTTCCGACACCCCACTCTCGCTCATCCAAACCTTACTACAGCGTTTAGCAACCTTAGCAGCCTCATGAGCCATGACTTGCTGAATGGATGACTAGGTGTGATGTGGGCAAGAGAGTATTGAGGATTTTCTGATCACCTCAGTTTCCAATAATTACAGCTTCACGTTTTTTTTTTTATTTATTTATTTATTTTTAACCGAACAAAGTTTGACCTTGGAATATATTGCGTAAAGTGTTAATGCATGGTTGGAGTGGCTGTAGATATGCATGTAATCTGTAATCAGCCAATTGCCGATATCTGGATTTTGAGCGTTTGGTTGACCCGTATGGTACCCGTCCAGGTAGTAATAGACCACCAACACTAAAAAAAACGTCGTAAGTGGCCTCTTATTCCAGAGGCCTATTTATACTGCTAGGTCTAAAGAGGCACATTGTGTAAGAAGAATTGCCCAAATGTTTCTTTCCCGCCCGGGAATGGAACCCGTGTCCTTTTGTCTGTGAACCAAGTGCGCTAACCAGTATGCTACAGACCACTCTCTGTGTGTGTGTGTGTGTGTGTGTGTGTAAAATTCTGTAAAATAGAACTTAAATTATATACCAGGTAAACTAAATAATGTTTAGTTATACTCACATATATTTCCATAGTAGACATAATTTCATCGAAGTTAGATTCTAAAATCATGATACGGTAACGATAATTTTCTATATTCTAATAGTATCTCATAGAAACAGTAAGAACTGTAGCTGTATATTAACCCTTTGAATACCAGCGACGTCTTTTAAATTTCATTCTAGCTATATTTAGACGATATTATGCAGCTTAGGAAGGATCTGTGGTAGTTAAAATGGTTGGTTGAGATAGTTTGAAGCCTTATTATGGCTAGAGGTCTTTCCGAAGCAGAATAAAATCGCGTAATAGTTGCTAGAATAGGAAGAAAAGGACGTCGCCGGTACAGTATTGGTTAATACACTTTCTTATCATTAATAATATTACCTGATGCAGATGTTGAAATTAGAACTACTCGTATAACCCAGCACTGCAAGATGATGCAGATTATAACATACCTGTATTATCTAAAGAGTGTTAACCCCTTGAAGCTCTGGTGCATTTTAGCACTTTATGTTGGCTATCATTAGACGATTTTATGCAGCTTAGGAAAGATCTGTGGTTATTAAGTGTAAAGACTAGCTCGATCAACCCTCTGACTTCCATATACCCTTCCTAATCTGAATAAAATCGTCTAATAATTACCATAACACAGAACAGAAATGCGTATCGGATCTTGAAAGGGTTAATTAGATAAAAGAACACAATTATTTACACCTCATTGTTTTATCAAGGAAATCAGTGAAGAATGTAGGTTTATAACACTGAACTTTGCCTTCCGTTTCTGTGTGTGCGTGTATGTGTGTGCTAATTAATCTACAAATAGTGTAGTGAACATTGATTGATATTAACTTCAGTGAGAGAGAGAGAGAGAGAGAACCTTCTAATACGATACAAACAAATAATGATAGCAATATTGTCATATGTAGCGCCCAGCATTTGCGAGTACTGTGTCTGTGTGCCCTGGCTGTGGTAGCTCAGGTGGCGGTGGCGCCTGCCTAGACACCACGGGTCTCTGCTAGACAGGACCACACAGGCTTGGGACGGGAGGGCAAACAAGACAGGTGTCACGTACCTAATATTGTCGCAAAACTTAGTTGGGCTACTGTACATGCTCACATTAACCCTTAACTGGCGGCGCCCGGCTATAGCCGGGCAAGAAAACCAAGGACTATGTGGCGGGGCCCGACTATAGTCGCATGCAATTTTGAGCACGTAATGTGCTCTGAGAGAGAGCGGAGCGGTGGGAGGAGCGTAGGTTACCTCATGACCGCTCGCCACGGTAGCCGTGGAGCTACTGAGATGTACTGCACCCTACTCCACCCTCCCTCACTCGTTTCACACGTAATAATGTAAGGAAATTACCGTATTTTACCGATTTTGCCCTTCGGTTGCACGATCGTTGCAAGACAACCAGTGATCGTAGAAGGATGGTTCTGGTGTCATTGGAATGCTGAATTAATGCCCTTTCAGGGATACATACTTGTATTATGCTCTGGCTCTTGTTTATGCATGAAAACGAGCACGGAAGCAAGCTCGTTTACGGTAAAACCCCCGCTGGGCGGCACAGTCAAATATACTCCACCACCCGCTCTTTGAGTGTTAATATGCAGGATTTGAAACTGCATAATAAATTGTAGGCTTGTGCATGATTTTTAAACTGTCTTGATAGCGTAATGCATAAATGCACAGAATTTCGGTGTGAGTATCCTAGGTTCAAGTCCTTGGAGTGCCACATATATTTGTTGATTTCATTAATTGAGCTTAGAAGTAAAGTTGGTTGTAATTGATATTCTAAACCCTTCCCACCCAGGCAGCATTTTAAAATGACGCGGCTTCCGAAGGGCCGGAGCCCGGGCGTCCTTTTAAAATCTGTATGCTTGAAAGCGAGCTTTGAAATCTGCGCGGTTTACAGGGTCGATCGCAGCGCCACCAAGCCTCAACTACAACGCTTATCAGTCCGTACGTGCCCGCCATAGCATTATATAGCGAAACTATGTCTTCCGGCACGTCCGATTCTGTGCAACCTCCTGCGCGCCCCACTGCTACCCCGCTAGCTACGTTGACGCCTACTGCGACCGAGAAAAAGCCTGACCGTAAGGAAGTGAAGGTTTTGTTGAGCGACAGTGCCATTGAAAAAGAACTTTTGGCAATAGAAAGTAACAGTGAAATTGCTTTCGAAGCAAGCAGTGGTGAAAGCGAAGTTGACAAACTAAAAAACATAATTGAAGTTGAATTTGAGGGTTTTCAGGGTGATGATGCAATGGATTTATATAATTAAGCAGATAATAGTGAGTCCGCTGATGTTGAAGTGTTCAAGGAAGATGAAACTGAAATTCCTAGTATAGTTGAGCATAGGCCTACCCCGTCGCCATCACATCTTGCTCAGCTTAGGCCTACACCGGAACATTCCCCCTTGCCTGCTCGTACACCATTGAAAGTGGGCAAATACATTTATAAAAATTTGTTTAGTGAAAAGTGCCGCCAAAAAAGCACACAGGGCGGCAGAGGAAATAAGGAAAGGCAACATAAGTAGTGACAATGATGCCGACCCTGGTCTAGTCACCACCCACATTCCTTTGTCTCGTCGCCGTGACCCGGGACGCCACACGGGTCACCCACAGCCCTCAACTTTATCTCGCCTTCAGGATGAGCAAAGGGCCTCTACAAGTGGTATTAGTGGTGCGGCATTGTCCTCCTACAGTGTACCACAGCCCTCTTTCATATCGGCGAGCTTTATTTAGAGCGGAGAAGCCCTCACTAGCAGCTCGCCTCAAAAGGAGTCTAACTCCGGAGGCTGAGCATCCCAGTGTTCCACCCCCCCGCAGCTTCCGACCCCTCACGCCGCCTACGCCCGATCCCCTCTTTCGCTGGAAGTAACCCCCAAAGACGATGTCAACGACCCTGACATTGCCCCAGATGACCTGACATCACCTGAGGAGCAGGAGGAAGTGGAAGAAGAGGAGGAGATACCGAAACGGCGAATTCGAGGGCGAGGGTGAGGCCTTGGCGGTCGTGGGAGTGCAGCTCAGCCTGCCGATGCCGCTGCACGGCCATGGGCGTGGGCGTGGGCTTGAGCCTTCATCAGAATTGTTTGTCTGGACTGATGGGGCAGAATTTGAGCCAGATTTGCCTGATTTTGACGAGGAGCAGGTTGGCTCAGGGGTGTCATCAGCATATCCCTGTGGCCCAGATGCAACCCCTAGTGAACTTTTGTGTGGGTTTTATAACAACGAGGTCATGGAATACCTGGTGGAGGAAACCAACAACCCTCACAGCATCAGTGCAAACTTTCTTGGCAGGAAAACAAGCGCCAAGATGGTGGCATGGTGACCTGTCACTGTGCCAGAAATGTATATTTTTCTGGAATTTACTATGCTGATGACACACATCAGAAAATATGCACTGGCAGATTGTTGGATAACCGCCGATCTCATCACAACCCCAGCCTTCGGGAAATATATGTCCTGGGGACAGATATTTTAACATTCTGTCCTATCTGCACCTGACCAACAACATGGCAGTCCACCTTCAAGATCGGCTTTGGAAAATCAGGAAGTAGTACGACATGATACGCCATCGGTTTACCACCTACCTCATTCCTTTCCAGAAGATGTGCCTCGATGAGTCTCTGGCCCTGTTCCGGGGGAGGCTCCATTTCCGCCAATATATCCCGTCGAAGAGACACCGTTTCGGCATCAAGCTCTTTGTCCTCTGCGACTGCAAGACGGGATATGTTCTGGACTTTGTGTTCTACAGCGGCAGTGGAGGCGAGATAGTTACTGACCCCGACATAGGATTTGGCGGTGCTGTCGTGCAGAAAATGATGGAGAAACATTTCCACATACCACATACTGTACACTGATAATTACTACATGTCGCCCATCCTCACCAATTACCTCCAAGACCGGAACTGTCGGCACAGTCAAGGCCAAGAGGAAGGGCATGCCAGTATACCCAACCAAGACAAAGAAGATGGAGGTGTTCCACAAGAAGAGTGGCCCCATCATCTCTATCCACTGGTATGACCAGAGGAAAGTAAAGCTCCTCACCACATGCCACAAAGCTGAGATGGTCGCCACCGAGAGAGTGGACTGAAAGACAAAAAAAAAAAAAAAAAATCAAACCAGCTGCTGCCCTTGACTATAACCTGAACATGTGTCTCATTGATAAGTCCGATATGCAGATGGGCTTCATTGCCTGCCTGCAAACGTCCTGCAGGTGGTATAAGAAGTTTGTTCTGCACACAGTCGACATGTCAGCATTGAACGCATATAATATCTACCGACTGAGGACTCCTGGACCCAAGAAAAACAAGTCACTGCACAAGTTCGACAAGCAGGTGATACCAGAGCTCTTCGGCAAATATGATATAGCCGGGACTCCTTTAGCATGACCAGGCCGGCTGGACCGCACGGCGTGTGCAGAATATTTTAGGAAGCACCACCTCACCGCCCTTCCTCCCAAATAACCAGTTGCTACTGCCAGGAGTCAGAGGATGTGCCATGTCTGTTCCCACACAACCCGCAGACCCACACATGGGAATGCCTCTAGTGTGAAGTGGCACTGTGTGCTGGACAGTGCTTCAGCGATTTTCACACTCCACACAACTTTTGAAGTGCCTGTGACAATGACAGTGTAATTGACACTCTAAAATGTAGGCTATATAATATAAAACAATTAGTCAAAGTGAAAGCGACACAAATAACCGTAATAACAAGTGTCTTCATAACAATATGAACAAGTGAAAGTGACACTCTAAAATGTAGGCTACATAATATAAAACAATAAGTCAAAGTGAAAGCGACACAAATAACAGTAATAATAAGTGCCTCCATAACAATATGAACAAGTGAATGTGACACTCTAAAATGTTGGCTATATAATATAAAACAATGAGTCTAAGTGAAAGAGGCACAAATAACAGTAATATTAAGTGCCTTCCTAGCAATATGAACAAGTGAAAGTGACACTAAAATCTATATTATAGCTTACCTAGCAATAAACACAAGTGAAAATTACACTATCAATTATCATAGTCCAGTGAAAGTGACACTAAAAATATGTAACAAATAACAGTACAAGTGAGACAAAAATATATTTATAAGTAACTTTATTGAGTGAAAATGGCATAACAATGATTATAAATGGCAAAATAAACCAATAGAAACACTCAAATCGCTTCCCGGCATAATTGCGGGTGGTGCGGTAAGTGTAGTAGTGCGTCATAGCCAGGGCCGCAGTAAAGCGTTCTGATGCGTCTAGGTAAATACACGGCAAAAGTTATCTCCACTAAAATCGTCATCACACCTGAACCAGTTGAGCTAGAGAGCTCTAGTCAATGCCAGTCTACAGATACAAGCAAGGGTTACATGAGGTTTGTTTGAATGCTCTAGCTATTAAATTAACAAAGATAGACCTATGTTTACAGACGTCATTTTTTAGCCAGAACGCCCGGATAGGACTGCCATCATTTATAAAGCCTGCCCGGGCGGGAACGGTTAACTGTACCTCTAGTCCTAATTACTCATATATTGTTGACTCTACCCTACACAATTCAACCCAGCATACAATAACTCCAAAACTGACATGATTATAAACAGTATATATATATATAATTATATATATATATATATATATATATATATATATATATATATATAATTATATATATATATATATATATATATATATATATATATAATATAACTATAATTAATATGGCTTCAGAGATATCAGCACAAAGTCTTCCATTGTTAGATTCTGTTGTCAATAGCCTTGCGTATACAATAGGTTCACTACAAACTGTGAGGCTCAACAAGTGGTCAACATTTAGGAGGTGTCGGTGTTACGGTCATGTTATACCGCTAGGCTGAGGTTGGAATGTGTTGGAGGATATGCTGGGCTTTATTAAATTACATATACTGTGCTGGTGGTTTGTTTGGATTTAAGTTAGACTCGCACGATACGGTACATCATATTGGAATTACCGACACACGGATACGTTTATCGGGGAATTGTATAGAGTCTGGAGTCAGCAGCAATGTTTCTTATTATTTTCTTGGATTTGTGTTCAAAACTATCAGTAACAAGATAAACATATTGTTACGTATCTTGATCCTCAAGTGGTTAACTTGATGAATCTAGATAGCACAGAGATATATATTAAGGTATCAGTCAGCTGAAGGCAAAACGAAAGTAAAATCTAATACAATTATTTCCTGTTGTTGCTTCCTTTCCTGTTGGATCTTAGGACTTGGTATCCTTTATTGACTGATACTCTTTAATTATGGAATAATACTGAAACTAATTAAAGTCATGTAGTATTTATTAAGAATTATTATTTAACCGAAGCTTAGTAGGCTATGGTTATGAACCGAATAAGTTATATCTAAAGAAGGACTATTAATTCTATATCAAGTCTTGAAAGATAAATATTAAGGTAAGAATATTTCTGTCTCTTACCTTTTTTGAAATGAATAGATAGTTTTCTTATATCATGTCCTTTTATTTATATTTAATGTACCGGTAGTTATTATTCTTGGTTCTTGTCTTACGTTAATAGTATTATATTATTATTATCAGGATTAATATCAGTCACATAAAAAGTTAGATATATATTTAATAATTAGATAAATGTATTTCTTAACCACGTAACATTGAAGTTTGATTATGAGTAAATTAAGTTACAGGATCGCTTCATAGATTCGATTCAGGTCTCACTCAAATAATATGAAAAACAAAAATAATATTTTGAAGCTAAACAAATTGTCTTCAGCTTAGGAAATCACTAGAAGTAACATTAAAACAGCCATGTTAGTCTAAGGCGATATTACTAATATGAGACAATAGTATCACCGTTCTTGTTCTTACCAGCAATGTAAGCTTAATTAAAAGAAAATTAAAGAACTCGCAAGTATTAATATAAAACAATAGTATTACTTTTATCATAACCCAATTACTTAAAGAGTTTCTTTAGTCCACAAGTCAGTCAACTAAAATAGTTAAGTACATAATAGTAGCGTTAACGTTAATTCCCAATCACAGATCTCACTAACCAACATAACGTAAGTGTTTACACCGAACACACTTAACACACACTTATATAATCTGACTGACAGTCACAATCCCATTATAATACTTCACCCCGTCTTCCTCCAGCTGCAAGTTCACCTTCCCAACTCCAAGTGAGACTGATTTGAATGCCCACTACTCGGGTCTTATATACTATGCAATGATGGTGTAGGAACGAATCAGGAGACGGGGGATGGTGCGCGCCCCAATCACAGCTCCTCTAGTTGCGTAGCAGGTGCGTGGTCCAATGGCGTTGATTTGCGTCGATCATCGTCATAGCGTCGGGTCATCGAAGTAGTTTGCAGGGTCCCCATATGACGCACGCAGGTGTGAAGGCTTGTTTGCTGGTATGCAGATGAGCTGGTTTCTCACTCGCTGGTTCGATCGCTGGTCTGCTTCGCCGCCTGGGTAATTCGGCACTCCTTCAACTCTTAATTCTAACTCTTAAATAAACATACAGGGCTCTGTATGTCAGACCTCCCCCCTAGAAAAGAGTTTAAGGAGTATAGTACATAATATACATAAATATATTCACTACCAGATTGGCAACAGCAAGATTATAATGAGGATATAATAAGGATATCACCCAAAGTAGGCAACGTCTCCAGGTACCATATCAGAACATAGCCGGAACGTAGCTCGAGCGTTATTCGAACTGCAAGGCATCTTACAGCTGAAGGCTTGAAAGCGCACTACTAAAGCATATTTACCTCGCTACAAGGGAGAGCTAATTGCCAAAATCCTCTCATTAAGTTAATCGTACTGCTGTATGAGGCCAACCTGGTAAATGCAATCTTTTATAGATACGTGTTAGGCAATCGGCTAGCACGTTCTGGACCCCCTTAATATGTTTAACATCCAGGGAGTATTCCTGCAGCAACAAACTTCACCTGGTCAGTCGTTAGTTTTTATTTTGGAACTTATGCAAAAAATTTAAGGGGTGATGGTCAGTATACACAGTGATGGCACCAGAGGCAGATTGAACATAGACAGCAAAGTATTGAAGGGATAAAATTAATGCTAACAGCTCCTTCTCCATGACTGAATAGTTACGTTGAGCAGAATTTATTTTTTTAATAAAATAGCACACAGGATGCAATACTTCACAGTCGTCTTCCTGTAGCAATACTGCACCAACCCCGGTATTGCTCGCATCCACTGCTAGGGAAAAAGATCTGTTAAAATCAGGAGCTCGGAGTACATGATAATTTGATAAAATATATTTGGTAGCATTAAAGGCCTCCTCACATTCGGAGGACCACTCAAACTTCACATCCTTACGGAGAAGATCTGTCAGGGGAGCTGTTAACCTAGAAAAGTTTAAGATGAAACGCCTATAATAACCAAGCATTCCTAGGTACCTTTGGATATGTTTCTTAGTGCTAGGAGTTGAGAATTCTAGAATAGACTCTACCTTTGCTTGAGGAGGTGCAACCTGCCCCTGACCTACCGTATATCCTAGATACTGGACCGTACTCTTTACAAAGGTGCATTTCTTAAGATTAACCACCAGATTAGCATCAGCAAGATTTAAGAACAGCAATCTAAGTTGGTAAAGATGCTCCTCCCATGACTGTGAAAAGATAAGAATATCATCGATGTAGACAACGCATCCAGGTACCCCTTCAGTCACCAAATTCATGAGGCGCTGGAATGTAGCTGGAGCGTTTTTCAAGCCATAGGGTATTACGTTACAGCAGAAGGCTTGATTGTTGACTACAAAGCATGATATTTCCCTCGCTCTAGGGGTGAGAGCTACTTGCCAATATCCCTTCATTAAGTCAATCTTGCTGATATAGGTGGCTGTACCAATCTGGTCAATGCAGCCGTCGATCCGTGGCAGTGGGTAGGTATCGTTCTTTGTGACAGCATTAACTTGCCTATTGTCCATACATAACCTATGGCTCCCGTCTGGCTTTGGCACAAGTATGACCGGACTACTCCACTGGCTTAAGACTCTAGTGATCAGCTCGTTTGACAACATGAAGTGAAGCTCGACCTGCAGTATACTCCTGCGTTGTGGTGAGACACGGTAGGGGGATAGTTTAATGGGTGTTGCATCCCCTACGTCGATGTCGTGCAAGGCCAAAGAAGTGAGCCCTGGAGTATCACAGAACAAACTGGGAGACAGATAAAACAGAGATTAGTTGGTTCGCTTGATCAGAGGGAAGATGACATAGTTTAGATGGTAATTCCCCCCAAGCTACTGAGTTATACTGAAAGTTGGATAGGCTACATGACTAGTCAAAGTCTGCATGGCTACCTTCAGGCTCTGGAACAGTCTGTTGCGGGTCAGTAAGAGAACTGAAGACTTCGTCCGCACCAGGCTGTCCACAGGTCCTGACATTCACTGCCAGAGTGGGAGAATCTGGAGGAGAGGAATCAGGGGACCTATGGTAGGGTTTCAACATATTTATATGGAATAATTGCGTGGGCTTTCTCCTGTCTTGGGTAGTTACTAGATAATCGGTAATGCTCACCCTCTGAATGATCTTATATGGGCCCCTAAACTTGGCAGATAAAGGTTGGCCAAAAAGGGGGAGCAGGACCAAAACCTCATCACCGGGCTGAAACTCCCTCTCACAGGCTTTTCTGTCATACCAGTTCTTCATGGAGCTTTTAGTCACTGTCAAGTTTTTAGCTGCAACCTTACATGAGGATCTCAGCCGGGTTTTGAAATCTGAAACATACTTGAGGAGGTTTTGGTTCCCCTCCTGGCCAACTGGCTATCCTGCAATAGTTGCAAAGGACCTCTTACCTGGTGACCGAAAACTAGCTCATTAGGGGAAAAACCCAGGGATTCAGTTGGAACCTCACGAGTAGCAAATAAAAGAAAAGGTACCTCCTTATCCCACTCAACTCCGGTCTCAGTACAATATTTACGCAACATTCCTTTCAAAGTTTGATGATACCGTTCGAGAACCCCTGGACTCTCTGGATGGTAGGTGCTCGACTTAACATGCTCGATAGAGTCGATACCCAACTCCTTCAGGGACTGCTGGAAAATGTTAGAGGTAAAATTAGTTCCTTGATCACTTTGCACCTCATGGGGGAAACCCATTCTGGTGAAGAATTTGAGCAGTTCCTTGATGACAGTTGGAGCAGAGATAGTCCTTAAGGGTATAGCCTCTGGGTAGCGAGTTGCCATGTCCATAATAGTTAATAAATAATTGTTACCTTGGGAAGTCTTAGGCAATGGGCCTACAATGTCCACTACCACCCGAGTAAAAGGATTCTCGAAGACGGGCAAGGGCACCAGAGGATGTACAGGCACCTTCTGATTGGGTTTTCCTGTCATCTGGCAAGTGTGACACACTCTACAAAACTCCACTACTACTGCACGCATTCCTGGCCAGTGAAAATGGGCTCTGATTCTGTCTAGAGATTTTCTCACACCTAGGTGTCCTGCCAATGGTATACAATGTGCCATTTCCAAGATATCTCTACGACAAGGCTTGGGGACTACTACTTGATGGACGTCCCAGGCCCCGTCATCCATTGGTCTGTGTGGCTGTCTCCATTTTTTTTTTTTTTTTTTTTTTTCTATATTCCAACTTACTTCCTCTCGGGCATAGGCTGAGAGCCGTAACATTCACCGCTTTACAATGAACAGTGAAGCCCGTGAGGTCTTGTTCCAGTCTAGGGAGTGAGACGTGTGAAGCACGTAGAGTACAACGAGCACCTGCCATCTTGCCTTCACATGAAGCACGGTTTTCACTCATGGCCCGAAACGACCCCATCTCTGAAGCCACCTCGTTCCCGTGCTTCACTGTCTCACCCCTACACTCGGACTCTCACACTTACACACACACAACGCCACCTGTTGAGCAGATAACTCACCACTTACGCCACAATACTCCTCCTTTGAGGTAGAAACATTCACCACCCTCCTTCTCACATTCCTCTTCACTCCCGGCCCTGGCAGCTAACTCCTTGCATTCTCTATAATCTCTCTGTAGCTCTACCAGGCCACTAGAACAATTTGGAGGGGTTTCATGGTCATTGTTAGGGTCAAGATGAGCCATAAAGGTGTCAGATAAATCCACCTCTGTCACATCATCAGGCACAGTTGGAGCGTCATTCACACTCTCATCATCCCTTTCATCAACTCTTACATTTGGTACATTTCTGTCTGAGGGAACTGCTACTTGAGACATTGAACGTGTGACAGCACACACAGGGAAAACTGTTGGCATCTCCTTTTCGAGCTCACCGGTTAGTGGCTCGTTAACAGGGGAAAGTGACAAAATCGGGTCTGGTCGGACCTTCTCACCTGCTACATCATTCCCCAAAAGGAGTGTTACCCCGGGCACAGGGATATCTTGGGACCTACACAAAGCTATGGTGGCCTCACCCTGTAGTAACTCGCATTCCATTTCGCCTTTTACCAAGTATGCATAAAATTGGCCTCCAGCACCTCTCATTATAACTGGCTCGCCAGGTGGGCACTCAGTGTAAGGATTCACCATGAGGGTGCTAGTAGAACCTGTGTCTCTCAGAATTTTTACCTCATGCATACAACCATTTAATCTCCCGTTGCCAGATGAAATAAAGGGACGGTAACTGTCCTGCACTGATGGTAAAATTATTATTTGCTTAACCCTAGTGGGTTGCACCACGCATGCTACTACACCCCTGTCTAGATGGTTTACGTTAGCTGCTAGGTATTCCTTCTGTCGAGCGTCTTGCATTAAAGGAACTTTTGGTGCTAGGTACTCCTTCTGTCGGGAGTCCTGGATTAAAGGAACTTTTGGTGCTAGGAACTCCTTCTGTCGGGAGCCCCTGCATTAACCCTTAAAAAGCGGCTCACCACATAAGTCGTATTTAATAAAGCTGGACTATGTGGCGGCGCTCGACATAGGTCGAGTGGCAATTTCAGCACGTAATGTTGCTGAGAGAGAGCGACAAGTGGTGGCAGGAGACTAGCGAGCGTATGACTGCTCCAGACCACCGCGGCGAAACCTACTGACATGAATCTCAGCTCCCTCCTCCCTCTCTCACTCGCTATATACGGAATTGTATCGGGAAAGTGGCTAATTACATGCTTTTTGCACTCGCGTTGCACGGTTATTGCAAGAAAACTAGCCATCATAAAAGGATCGTTATGGTGTCATTCGAAAGCTCTGTTTATGCCCTTTCAGGGATAGATACTTGTTTTACGTTCTGGGTCTTATTTAGGCATGAAAATGATCACGTAAACAGCCCTATTTTGGCTAAAAACACCCCGCTGGGCGGTACATATAAATAAACCGCATAGGCCGCTAAAGAAGGGTTTAAAGGCACATATGGAATTTGAGATACGGCGGCAACTGTCTGCCCCGATCTCTCGGTTTTCTCCTTGGCCCAGCACTGATAAGCTAGGTGGCCTCTCATGCCACAAAAAGTACATACTTTAGGGGATACGGGAACGTTCCCTCTTTGAGCATTACTATTATTTGGGCCCCCACCTCTGTTACCATTGCCCTGAGTCGCATTTTTAGTTGGGGGAACAATTCTATTTTGGCTAGCTGGGAAGACGTTACAGGCTTGTGACTGGGTCTGTCAGATTTGTGATTGGGATACTTAAAATTAGAACTAGAATTATCGTAGGGCTTCTTTCCACGAAATTTGTTGTTGAGCACGTATGTGTCAGCCATGTCAGCGGCGTCGGCAAGGCAATCTACCTTTTTCCCCCTCAAATGATAGGCTACAGAAGAATCAATTTTCCATAGGAAATTTTCTAACAGGACCAACTCCTTCAGATCGTTGTAACTTGTGACTTTCTTACTCTTGACCCAATGATTGAAAGTTTTAGTCATGGTCCTGGCAAATACCTTATGGGTTTCTTCTACTTTCTTCTGGTTTTTACGGAAATATTGCCTGTAAACCTCAGGCTATAATTGATAGTTTTTTAGGATAGCTTCTTTGAGATTATCATAATCCTGCCTAACCTCTGCTACTTCTGACAAATACGTGGCTCGAGCCTCCCCTGTCAAAACGGTTTGTAACATAAAAGGCCATTGATATCTTGTCCACCTCATACCTCCAGCAACCTCCTCAAACAAAACAAAGAATCCTGCACATTATCCTCAGTGAAAGGTGGAATGACACTGGTCATAGTCAATCCCAGAGGGGGAGCAATTAAGGGAGCATTTGTATTGACATTTAGTTGAGCTATTTGATATTGATATTGATATTGTTCGGTCGTTGCTCTGGCTTGTTCGACTTTTATTCTGGCTAGTTCGGTATTTGCTCTGGTTTGTTCTAGTTCGAATAATTGATCAACGGTAAAACCAGGTGGCAATTGTTCATCAAGTTGGCTAGGTTTACTCTGGATCCCACCAACTGCTCCGTCTCCTTCCCCGCCTTCTACAGGGAACAGGTGGGTTTTGATGGTCTGAGCCACCTCTACTTTGAACATGTTTGAGACAGTTAACTGGAGATGCGAGGCAAGCACTTTCAGTTCGGATTTTGACAGACGGTCAATATCAGGGGCTGTGGGGACTGATTCTATGAAAACTCGAGCATCTTTGTCATTAATTAGATCAGGCATGATATTAATATTATATTTTTAAGTAATGAAACTGAGTGAAACTGTGTGAAACGAATCCTGGCGAGGTCGCCACTCTTCTGTTACGTATCTTGATCCTCAAGTGGTTAACTTGATGAATCTAGATAGCACAGAGATATATATTAAGGTATCAGTCAGCTGAAGGCAAAACGAAAGTAAAATCTAATAAAATTATTTCCTGTTGTTGCTTCCTTTCCTGTTGGATCTTAGGACTTGGTATCCTTTATTGACTGATACTCTTTAATTATGGAAAAATACTGAAACTAATTAAAGTCATGTAGTATTTATAAAGAATTATTATTTAACCGAAGCTTAGTAGGCTATGGTTATGAACCGAATAAGTTATATCTAAAGAAGGACTATTAATTATATATCAAGTCTTGAAAGATAAATATTAAGGTAAGAATATTTCTGTATCTTACCCTTTTTTAAATGAATAGATAGTTTTCTTATATCATGTCCTTTTATTTATATTTAATGTTGTTATTATTCTTGGTTCTTGTCTTACGTTAATATTATTATATTATTATTATCAGGATTAATATCAAAGTCACATAAAAAGTTAGATATATATTTAATAATTAGATAAATGTATTTCTTAACCACGTAACATTGAGGTTTGATTATGAGTAAATTAAGTTACAGGATCGCTTCATAGATTCGATTCAGGTCTCACTCAAATAATATGAAAAGCAAAAATAATATTTTGAAGCTAAAAGAATTTTCTTCAGCTTAGGAAATCACTAGAAGTAACATTAAAACAGCCATGTTAGTCTAAGGCGATATTACAAATATGAGACAATAGTATCACCGTTCTTGTTCTTACCAGCAATGTAAGCTTAATTAAAAGAAAATTAAAGAACTAGCAAGTATTAATATAAAACAATAGTATTACTTTTATCATAACCCAATTACTTAAAGAGTTTCTTTAGTCCACAAGTCAGTCAACTAAAATAGTTAAGTACATAATAGTAGCGTTAACGTTAATTCCCAATCACATATCTCACTAACCAACATAACGTAAGTGTTTACACCGAACACACTTAACACACACTTATATAATCTGACTGACAGTCACAATCCCATTACAATACTTCACCCCGTCTTCCTCCAGCTGCAAGTTCACCTTCCCAACTCCAAATGAGACTGACTTGAATGCCCACTACTCGGGTCTTATATACTATGCAATGATGGTGTAGGAACGAATCAGGAGACGGGGGATGGTGCGTGCCCCAATCACAGCTCTAGTTGCGTAGCAGGTGCGTGGTCCAATGGCGTTGATTTGCGTCGATCATCGTAAATAGCGTTGGGTCATCGAAGTAGTTTGTAGGGTCCCCATATGACGCACGCAGGTGTGAAGGCTTGTTTGCTGGTATGCAGACGAGCTGGTTTCCCACTTGCTGGTTCGCTCGCTGTTCTGTTTCGCCGCCTGGGTAATTCGGCACTCCTTCAACTCTAAATTCTAACTCTTATATAAACATACAGGGCTCCGTATGTCAGTATATATATAAAAAAGTGTTAATATAGGTAAAACAACTGCAACCAACTTAATTAATTTTACTACCGTAACTTACCAGTGTATAATTGACTCCATGATTCCTGATTCATCCATCTTTAATCCAAAAATGGTCTATGGGAGACCTTTTTGAAACTCCCTGTTTTGCCCCATTAGTTGGAGATTTGAAGGTTTTCCACTTCTATACAGTAGTTTGGGTATAATAAGGCGCCTCACTACATTCAGGTTTACATTTTGGGGGGGGCTGGATTGGAAA
>CM064529.1:42789251-42904228 GCA_032716605.1 Paralithodes platypus
CCCGTCCCCCTTCAATTATCATCTATTGTCCCTGTTATTCCCTAATTCGTTGGTATATTTTTGTGCTAACATTAGCAAAATGTGTGGAGGATGTGCTTACGTGCCTAGTGAGTGTGTTATACAACCGAGTGTGTGAATGAGTAGGGTCAGTGTGGCTAGAGGCCTCGTGGAGGGAGGGGTTGCCTCAATTTTCTCCATAATTCATGAATGGGCTGGTCCATCTATATTCGCGATTTTGACCAGAAAAATGATATTTTCACTTGTTTGATTGTTGTTACAGGTTACTATCTTCATAGTGAAGTTAAAATGGGCTCATATGAATAAATAATAACGATATTTATCGTAAAATGATGATTATAGGCCTGAATGGAGCCTATATGCTCGCCCATGGGCATCGAGTTCAATACCCCCTGCTCGCCATTTATAGGTTAAGGAAGCCATACTGGCAATCTGAGAGCAGATTATGAGAAGAGAAATGCTTAAGAAATTTGGAAGCAAGAATAGTTTCAAAAACTTTAGAAAGACAAGAAATGAGAGCAAGTGGACGATAGTTGGAGGATTGAGAGCGGTCACCCTTCTTTGGGACATGTTGAATGTGAGCAAACTTCCAGCATGAAGGGAAAACGTTAGAGGATAGACATAGACGAAAGAGTTTGCCTAGGCAGGGAGTCAGCACGGAAGCACAGTTTTTGAGAACAACAGGAGGAACACCATCCGGACCGTACGCCTTCTTCGCATTAAGCCCAGAGAAGGTAGCAAGTACATCTTTAGAAGAGATTAGGATATTAGGCATAAGTAAGAGAGAGGAGGGTGGAGAGGGAGGAATAGCACCGAATCATCCAAGGTGGAGTTTCTAGCAAAAGTTTGAGCGAAGAGTTCAGCTTTGTCAGAGGAAGAAGTGATGGTTGTGCCATCAGAGTGGGAAAGGGGAGGGAAAGACGAGGAAGAAACATTTTTGGAGAGGTTTTTGGCTAAATGCCAGAAAGCTTGGGAAGAGCTAGAGTTGGATAGTTCAGTGCATTTATTGTTGATGAAAGAGTTTTTGGCAAGTCGAAGAACAGATTTGGCTTGATTCCGGGCAGAAACATAGGAAGAATGAGAGCCTTGAGTTTTAAGGCGTCGGTACTGTTTGAATGCTTCCTCCTTATTGCGGACAGCAGTAGAACAGGCGTGAGTAAACCAAGATTTTTTAGCATTTGTCTTAGAGAAAAAAAATGGAATGTATGCTTCCATGCCCGATAGGATTACTTCGGTAATGCATTCAGCACTCTCCGAGGGTCCCCGGCCATGGAAGTAGAAATAATTCCATGGGAAATCATAGAAGTATTGCCGGAGAGCCTCCCAGTCGGCTGCGCCAAAGTGCCACAAGCGCCGCCGGCTGGGAGGATCGGGTGGCCGTACTGGAGAGATAGGACAAGTAACAGAGATAAGTTTATGGTCGGAGGAGCCCAAAGGAGAGAAAAGATCGACAGTTTATATATATATATATATATATATATTAGTAGGGCAATGAGAAGAAATACGTTGTGGAACATCAGGATTTATTCTAATTTTCGGCGACATATATATATATATATATATATAAATCAAATATATTTCACAAACACAAGTGACCTTAAGCTTGTGGTGGGAGGGCTTTTCATCCCCATGATCTGGGAGGCACTGCAGGTTGGAAGCTGAGCTCCCTACTTCTTTTTCGGGGTGAGGGTGCCACCCCTCCTGTTCTGGTTGCCAGTGAGTGGTCTACTAAATGGTCCCTGACTCCTTCTATAGGGATCATCTTTTCTCTGGTCAGTTGCTGCCCACCTTAAGGGGAGCGCTCCTTCCCTAGTAAAGTACAGATCCCTGCTGAAAGCTCTTGCCCATGTAAGCCTCTTGGGCTAATGGGATTGACCCCTCCAATATAGGTGGATTTGTTGGCTTGAAACCTCTGTGTTACCTCCTTTTTTCCCATATGTTGACACCCCAGGCTCTTCTGTTGATTGTTCCTCCATGGTGGTAACGCTGTAATTTTTCCAGTCTGCTCCTCTGCCGACCATCTGCTGGCCATGGTGGTTTTGGTGAGAGTCTGCGTTCCAACCATCGGTTTCTTGGGCTTCCTCTTGATATGGTGCCATATCCCTGTGTCCTGTCTTTTGCAAATGTCTTGATTGTCCGTGCTGTTGGTGGTGTTTCTTTAACTGAAATGGATATATTTGATACCCATCATGCTTTAGTTGCTGTGTGTGGTGTGGCCCCTTGTGTGGTCTCCCGCTATGACGGTTGCCTACTTGTTGAAGTCTCTACTTCTGCTCAGGGTGAATGCTTCCTAGCTCTCCATTCTATTAAACTTAATTAAAGATAAGGTACTGCGGTTGCATATTTCTCTTATGAGTTTTTAAATTAGTCACGTGGGGTTATTTTCCTTTTGTGAATTGCTGGGATAGCCTACAGTGATGAAACCTTGCTTTCCGAGTTTGCTATTCGACATGTGGTTAAGGTTGAAAGGATTCATAAGAAGATTGATGGTGTACTGTCCCCGACTCTGACCTCTTCCCAGCATGCTTAGGGCTGCTTGGTTCAATTTATGTGTGAAGCCCTATGTTCCTTTACCCAGGCATTGCTTTCATTGTTAGGTGTTTGGTTATGTTCGGAGATCCTGCTGCCGTGATGCTCAGGCCCTCTCACAAAAATGGGGGTGGTGCATCTTCCTATACGTCTTGACACAAGCCATCTGGCGATTCCTGTATATGTGGTTCTGAGCTTTCAGGTGCTGCTCCCATGCGGGACATTTCTTTGTAACAACAGAGGCCAGATCGTAAGTTTGCCTAGGCCCCTTCCCGGAGGAACAATGTTTAGTTTTCTTCAGTGGAACTGTCGTGGTTTACATGCTAATGGGAGGAGCTGCGTTTTTTTCCTTTCTGACCGTACGGTACCCCTGTGTGCGTTTGTCTGCAGGGAAACGATATTGGGGACCCAACTCTTTCTGCTCCTCCTGGGTATTTAGCCTGCTACTCTGAGCCTGCTCCTGGTCAGGGATGTCATGGTGGCGGTGCTATTTTTGTACGGAATGAAATTTCCTTCTGCCGTGTGTGGGTTGTTTCCCTATTGCAAGTGGTTGTGTTGTTCATTTACTTGCATTGTGTATATACTGCTAGTTCCCTGTATCTGCGACCTGGGGCTGTAATATCGAAGGTTGATCTGGAGAGCCTCCTCCGTCAACTCCCGTCTCCATTATTGTTGCTTGGGGATATCAATGGCCGTCATCCGTAGTGGGATATTTGCCTCTCTAATCCCAGAGGTACCAATACCATGCTTGCTCATCTGATTGAGCTGGAGGAAGAGAGGCTTCTGAGCTCTGGGAAGTTTACCCGGTTCCATGTTCAGATTGGGAAATTTTCTGTTATTGACCTTTGTGCTTTGCGGATGCTCTCCTTGATTTTACGAGGGGACTTTTGCCGGATTTACATGGCAGTTACCACTGTTTATTGAGTCTACTGTGCTGGGCCCTGTCTTCTGGTGCTTTCCCCAGCCGCCCTGTCCCTTGGCGGTCAGCTCAATGTTATATTGCTGTGCAGGTTAAGCGAGCGGTGTTTTCCAGATATCAACATCATAAAGTGGATGTTTTTCTTGTTGCTTATCATCAGGCGAGGGCAAGTGCATGCCGTGTCATCAGAAAGGATAGGATGGGTCCTGGAGTTAGTTCGTATGTCTCCTCAGTTAATGGTTGGAGGCCTCTAACCCAAGGGAGGTGTGGCGGAGTGGTCTTGCCACTGGACTGGTAATCCAATGTACCCGGGATCGAATCCCAATATGTCAATGGGAAGATATTATTGGGATGGAGTTTGTGCTGTACCTAGTTTTAGCGCATTACCACAGCACACCGAAATGCCAAAAACTACCCTCATTGTTCCCTGATTAGATAGCATTGTATGAATATTCCCATATTCAAAATATGCTACAGGGGTGAGTTAATTGCTCATTAGGTGGCATTCTGAGAGTGAAGGTTCAAGTCTGGGGGATGAGACGGTGAAGTGCAAAGGCGAAACAGCTTCAGAGATGGGGTTGCTTCAAGCCGTGAATGGGTGCTTCACATGTCTAACTCCCTAGACTGGAAAAAGACCTCGTGGGCCTCACTGTGTTCAGTGGTGGAATGCACAGGCTCTCAGCCCATGCCCGAGAGGGAGTAGTTGGAATATAGAAAAACAAAACAAAATGGCAAAGGGTTCACAAGATTGCTGGGAAATTCTCCCGTCAGACCTCCGTGTGAGTGATGCCTTCACTGCTGACCAGGATGTGGTTGCGAATGCTTTTGCTTCTGCTTTTGCTGGGGTTTCGGGTTTTGCCGCCTTTTCTCCAGAGTTTGCCCGTGTTAGTCACCGGAAGAGTCTCAAGTACTGGACTTTGGTTCGTTGGGAGGGGAATACTACAACCTCCCCTTTTCCATTCATAAACTTCAACATGCTCTTTCCCTGTATCATGATGCTTCCCCCAGTCCTAATGCTATTACCTCCTCTATGCTTCAGCACCTCTGTCCTGATGCTTTGCTTTTAATCTTAGCACTTTTTAACTGGATCTGGCTGGAAGGAGTCTTTCCCTTGGGCTGGTGCGAAGCCGCTGTGTTTCCCTTTTCAAAACCTGGGAAGGATGGCTCGGAACCCCTCCATTACCGTCCTATTGCACTTACGTCTTGCCTTTAAAAAGTGTTGGAACAGATGTTGAACTTGCATTTGGTGTATTTCCTTGAGAGGTATTCCCCCTTATCTCTATGCCAGTCTGATTTTAATCCTGGGTATTCTACTGTTGATTCTCATATTCTCTATAGAAAAATTTACAAAATTAGCCTGCTGTCAAAAACATTTAAACAAAATAGTTGGCTCGCTACTGCTTTCCGGGAAAAAATCGACACCTGGATGGGGATAAACGTCTTTAAACAGTAGACTGAATGGGGCCGAATGTATAACAGTCAGAGAAAGATAGAAAAGGAGAACAAAACAAAACACTATAGCCTTTATAACTCAAATAAGACTAGATTAATGGAGCTAGTATTTTTATCACCTCATATTCACTTGCTCGTTGTTGCTCTCTCTCTCTCACACACACACACACACACACACACACACACACACACACACACACACACTCTCTCTCTCTCTCATCACCAGTTGCCCTGCTCGCCTTCTGCACTTCCCGGCTCTTCCCTTCTCATTATTTAGTTTTTATCTGTCTCATCAACGGTATCTATGAATGTCTCATTATCACCACATTGACTGTCATATACCGCCCTGACTCGTCAACTCATTATATCTATATATTTATAATTATATATCAGTCAATCCATCCAGTGCTGATCGTAGCGCAGCGACTATAGTCTGTTCACTTTCAGCTGACGGTAAATTGAACCCCTTAGCAACTGATTTATCGATACTTAATGGATAAATATGAAACTACTATGCCTCTCCATCATATAAACTACTATGCCTCTGCATCATATAAATACTAAGTTTTCATAATTAACAACATACTGTATTTCGCTGCACAATCTTGGTAACAGCTGAGTAATTAAGGTGAGGGCATGGCAATTTACCCTCAGCTGGATATGAACAGAGTATAGTAGCGTAGTTTTGTAGAACATTTACCATAGCCTGTTCCAAATAAGTAGGCCAAAGCTTTTGAACATTAACCTCTATAACTCACAAACGACTAGAGTAATCGAGATAATATTTCGACCATTTAGGAAAGGTCAGCCAGAGGATAGGCGTAGCAATGTACAGCCCATTTGCTCTAGCCCTCTTTGAGTTACAGAGGTTAGGGTTCACGACTTCTGGCCTACCTATTTGGAACAGCGTATAGTAGCGTAAATACGTATCTCAGACATTATTTTGGTAACGGTGTCAATGTTAAAATTAACACCAATAACTAGACATTCGCGGATTCAGTAGCTCAACTACCATTAAGAGAGTTTCCAAATGGTACTCTATATATACTAACTACTGAACATCTCAATTTATTAAGAATAAAGGAAGTGGATAATAATTGTGCTGAATTTTAAAAACAGATAAACAAGAAAACAATTCAGTAATCTATCTATCTATCTATTGCCTGACGCCGTGATCCCCGAAGGTGTGGCCACGAACGAACCGCCCCCATGCACCTCTGTCCTCAGTCAGTTGACGCCCCTCCCCCAACCAGAACCGCCTTCGTTCATGTACTTCCTCACTCCATCCTTCCACCTCTCATTCGGTCTACCTCTCCCTCTCTGTCCCTCCACCTCGCTCTCGTACACCCTCTTAGTCATTCTCTCACTTTCCATACGTTCCAAATGGCCGAACCATCTCAAGTTGTTCTTTTTCACACTTTCCAGCACATCTACCTCCATACCACACCTCCTTCTTACTTCCTCATTAGTCTGTCTATCCCTCCATGTAACTCCGCACGCACTCCTTAAGTAATTAATTTCCACTGCTCTCACTCTTGGTCTGAGTCTCTCAACCAACGTCCATGCTTCGCTTCCGTAAGTCAGTGTCGGGATTACCACACTGTCATGCAAGGACTTCTTCACTTCCATACTGACCACCCTATTTCTTGTTACTGCTTTTAGCGTTCCTACAACCCTCTTCCCCTGTTGTACCCTCTCTCGCACTCTTCATCCATAGTCCCATCTTTACTCAACACACTGCCCAGATACTTAAAAGAGTTGACGATCTCCATAGCCTGACCGTTCAGCTTCACGTCACACTCTGTGACTTCACCCCTTTCGAAGACCATAACCTTGCTCTTCCCTGCATTTACCTTCAAATTCCGTTTTTCGCACACTGTTCCAAACTCATTTACCAGACCCTGCAACTCCCATTCATT
Organism: Paralithodes platypus; assembly: GCA_032716605.1. Classification (NCBI taxonomy): domain Eukaryota; kingdom Metazoa; phylum Arthropoda; class Malacostraca; order Decapoda; family Lithodidae; genus Paralithodes; species Paralithodes platypus. Next base: position 42,796,089 of record CM064529.1, read on the forward strand.
ATCACTCATCAGAACTGTATCATCCGCAAACAGCAGTATAGGTAGCTTCCACTCAATTCCCTCCCTTTTCAGCGATACACCAACATCCACTGCTCTTGATAGTATTTCTTTCATGACTCCATCCATATATACAGTAAACAACCACGGGGACATCACACACCCCTGTTTCAAACCAACATTCAGGTCAAAGAGCTCGCTCTGCTCACTCTCCACACGTACTGCCGCCTTCGCACCCTCATACATGCTTTTCACTCCTTTCAGCAACTTGCCCTCTACTCCGTATATTCTAAGTACTTTCTACAAACCTTCTCTATCCACTCTGTCATAGGCCTTCTCCAAGTCCATAAAGGCAACATACACCTTTTGTTTCTTCTCCAGATACTTCTCCGCAACACAATTCAGGGTAAAAATCTGATCTACACATCCTCTTCCCTTCCTAAAACCTCCCTGCTCGTCGCCTATCCATTTCTCCGTTCTCACTCTCACTCTCTCAATCACTACCCTACTGTATACCTTCCCTACTACGCTTAGAAGACATATTCCTCGGTGGTTACCACACACTCCTCTTTCCCCTTTGCCCTTATATAGGGGGACTATTATGCCAATCTTCCAGTCATCAGGTGCACTCCCCTTCTCCCATGCTAGTTTGCACATTTTCCATACCCATTCTATCACTATCTCACCACCATACCTCAACATTTCCCCACACACTCCATCTGTTCCTGGTGCTATCCCCAACTTCACTCTTTTCATGGCTTCCCACACTTCTGACCTCCTGATCCCCACCTCCTCCTCCACTACTTCTCTTCTTCTCCATCCCATACCATATCCAGCTATGTTTGCTGGCTCTTCATTCCTTACATTTAGCAACTCACTGAAGTACTCCCTCCATCTTTCGACTCTCTCTTGCTTCTCGGCTAGCATTCTCCCATTCTTATCTTTCACACCCTTACTGTTTCCCTTGCTACCTTCCCTAACTGTCTCGACTTTCCAGAACAATTTCTTACTCTCCCTCCATTTTACACTCAGATTCCTTCCAAATTCGTCATCTACTCTACTCTTACTTTCCTTCACTACTCTCTTCACCACCCTCTTACTCTCCACGTACCTCGCTCGTTTCTGTCTCTCGAAATCTTCATTCCCTCTACTACCCAACCACTCTCTATATGCTTTCTTCTTATCTTCCACAGGTATTCTTACCTCTTCTGTCCACCATGCTGTACCTTTCACTCCCCTCCCTCTTCTCCTCACTCCACAAACCTCCTCACATGCTGCACAGATCTCATCCTTAAACACCTTGCTCATCTCCTCCACTTCCTCCATAACTTTCAGGTTGAACCCACCTAGTCGTCTTTCCACTGCCCTCCTATACTCCTCCCTGACTTCCTCCTCCTGCAACCTCTCCACCCTCCTCACCATTCCACCCTCCTCTCGCCTCCCTCCAGCTCTCCTCACCCACTTCTTTTGTATCCTAACCTGAGCTACCACTACATAATGATCAGACAGACCCCCTCCAATACCCCTATACACCCTAGCATCCATCACAGATTTCTTCATTCGTTCATCCACACATACATAATCAATCAATGACTTTCATTCCACCACTGTCTTATCCTTCATCGTCAACATCCGTTTCCACGTGTACCTGTGGATCATTCTGTGTCAGAAGAAGGTGTTGGCTATCCACAGCCTCCTCCCCACACATACGTCCACAAGTGCACTACCATTCCCATTCACCTCTGATGGTACCCCCCACCCTCCCACCACTCCCTCAACGTTCCTATCCCTTACCATTCATATCCCCAATCAGAAATATTCTTTCGTTCTTGTCAAAGTTCTCCAGGCACACCTCCACATTCATCCAGAACTCCTCTTTCTTTCTTTCAAGTATATCCTCTGTCGGGGCATACACGCATACAATCACCCACATTTGTATTCCTACATTCATTCTCACCCACACAATTCTTGAACCCACAGACCCATGCTCTCATACACATTCTTTCCATTTGCTACTTACAAACAAACATGCACCTTCTCTCGCTGTTCCTTCACTCACTCCAGCACACACACCCATTCCACACGCCCACTCCCTCACATCTGAACCTTTCCATTTGGTCTCTGTCATTCAACATACATCCAGCCTGGCATTCACTAACACTTCCAGAACCTCTCTCTTTTGTGCCATCATTCATGCCACTAACATTCCACGTAGCCATTCTCAGAATGTCAATATATTTACATATATTGATATGTAAATAAAATATATCAAATCAAATTAAGTAGTGTACATGTACAGGATTATAGGAAACACATGTGGAAATTAAACTACAGTAACAAGAGGGAGAACAACACTTGTGACACTATTGTTATATTTGCGTGACATGCTTTTATTAAGAAGTAGCGGAAGCTGTAACTATTTAGTTATTCAGTTACGCTGGCCAGCTTGCCAGAATGTGCTCGTACTCGCTAGCGCTCCCCAGGGCAGTGAAATGGGCTATAATAATCGTAGAATGATGTTCTTTCTTTCTTAGTATTCATGATGTCACAGACAGATCAGTGGTGGTCTTTATTCTTGTCTGTGACATTTGGAAGTATTTTATATCAGTGATAGAGTATAAGATATGTAGTGTGAATTCCAAGGAGAGAGAGAACGAAGAAGGCAGCGAGGTGGTATTATGTGCGCGTGTATGTACGTGTGCCTTTCTCGCTCGGGCGGAGTTTCCCACGCTCATGATTGGCCGGCGGGCCAGGCGCGTCATATGACGCCTGCTCTTCATGACGTAGTGGTCTGTGATTGAGTGCCGCTGTCTTAGTTTTGGTGCTGGGGGGCTCCTACCCGCGTGTCTCCTTAGAGCTTGGCATGGTGTGCTTGGTCCTAGATGTCCCTTGCAATCTGTCCCCAATCTAACCCCCTGTACTACTGTTTCTCTCTCTGAACTTCTTGTTTTCCAATACTTCTTATCTTTATTCAATTACTTATCCCTTCTGGTTCTGCATAAGACTTCCATAGTCGGCCAGTCGTATTACCAGCACCAGTTCTCACATATATGTTTTGCACTAGCTTTAGGGATTATTAGTCATAGTCACATGGAGTCATATTATCATTGGGTGCTTCTAATTATTGAGTTGTTCTTTGTTACTATTTAATGCTAGACAGTGGAGGGTATTTTTGGTCGTTGTCTGAGTTATGTAAATGGCAAGTCAGAGCCTGTACGACTTCGACGGGGCTAGGTAGCCTGTAACCCTTGTGCATATTTTTCCTTTGCGAGTGTAGCAGTATACAAGCGAAGGGCTTTTGCCTACTCTTACTTATATGCTTGCTACCTCATTTTGTTGACCTTTGTGGAGCGCCAGGGTAAGACCAGATACTTGAGATCTGGACTTACCAAGAGAGCCTCCTAGTCACTTAATGTAACATAAGGGAAATCTGTTCAAGGGGAGACAGTAGGCTACGAGCATGCTTGCGCTCTGCCTAGCCTCCTTGTACCTTTTATACCGCTGCTAGACTTTATTAGTAATAAAGACAGCATTGTGATTATTAACTTTAACTGCGTATGCTTTAGGAATTATTCATGTATTATTTTAGCCTAGGTTGATGCATGGTGCACAACCCAGTATGGCTGTTACTTTGGCTAAGGAAGTACTGTTTTGAGTGGCTATTGTTGGTGCTGTCACAGAGTTGTTGCACTCCATTGTTTTATATATATATATATGTATCCTACTTGTTCGTGTATTTAAGATACACGCTTTGGTGTCCTGCCCCTGCATTATTTCTGTTCTATTTTTGACGAGCATCTTAGAGCATCAGACGTTTTCAGAAGATTCCATATCTGTTTGCTGTAGGACTAGACTTCCAGTGTTTTCATAGAGCATTGAAGAGTTTAGTGTTGAGTACAGACTCACACTAAAGTTAACGTAAGCATATACTCCTTTATTAAATCTTGTTATAGTTTATTTAAGCATTGTTATTACTTGAGAGCATTTTATTAACGTAAAGTACTCCTGTTGTGAGTAGGCTTTGCCGTCACCGGAAAGCCTTTGTAGAAGTGCACTAAAACCCAGGTAATTGGTGCCCCCTTATCCAGTAGATTAACTCTGGAGGGTTTAAGTGTTTTGTTCACCGGCGTAATAGTTCGATGGTTTGGAACTAGCGTACCGTTATTGCAGATATACCCGATCATCTAGTCCAATATTAAGTGCCCTTGTTTATTTCGTAGTGCCGGTCGTAACAAATGGCGACCTTAGACCAGTATATAGTGAACTGAATATTGCAGGTTTTCTTTTTTGGAGAAATCTTATTGCCATTTGGGGTTGAATTTATTTCTCGCAGTGTTGGCAGTGGACATTGTTTTGAGGATATATGGAACTTGTTGGAGTTTAATGGTGCCCTAGTATTGCACTTAAAAACATCTTCGAGTATTTGTTGTGAATAAAGCTACGCGAGAGTTTGGCTACTTTTGTCTTGACTTGAGAATTTTTTTTGTTGACTCCATCATGTCACTGGACGGGTCTGAGCATAGTGAGGGCACAGTGCGAGAGACAGGCGAGGAGGTGGAGAAGGTGGAGTTGTTAAACGACGTTCGGGTGGTGAACAATGAGGAGGATGCTCGGATTTTTTTTGGAGGAGCCTATGACGGCGGACCGGGTGTCGGGACTGGACCGGTACGGACTGCAGTGTGTAGCCACGGTCTTAGGGTTTTCTGGTACTAGCGGTTTGTCGAGAGGTGAGCTGGTTACCTGTGTGCTCGGTGGGGTGCGTGGGGCTTCGGGTTGAGCGGGAGCGGGGGCACCTTCGTCCCAGCCCCCATTCCACTCGACTCCTATCATGGTGCCCCCTCGGGCTCCGGAGCCGGGTACGTTCCCGCAGGCCGATGCCCGCTGGCGGTTGGGTATGCCTCTAAGTGACTCACGGGGTGGGTCCCCGGTAGTAGCACCCCCTCCTCAGGGTTTGTCTTCCGAGATGTTGTTTCAGCTCGAGGTCGCCAAACTTCAGCAGCAGGAGCGACAGCGAAAGCATGAGGCTGAGCTCGAGCAGCGAAAGCATGAGTCTGAGCTCAAGTATAAGTATGAGTCTGCAAGGTATTGTGCCGATATTGACCTAGAGAAAACGCGTGTAGAGGTGACGAGGAACCGGGTCACCCAGGGGGGTCGACCCCATGACCAGTCCCTGTCGCATCTACTAAAGTTGGTTCCAGTATTTGATGAGATAGGAGTTACAGAATTCTTTCTCCGTTTTGAAAGAAAGTGCCGGGAGCACCAATGGCCCGAGGAGAAGTGGGCAGCCCTTGTTTCGTCACGATTGCCGGGGAAAGCACTCAAGGCGTATGATGCTTTGCCCCTAGATTCCTGCGTGAATTATGAGGCGTTGAAAGAGGCTGTCCTGAGGGCGTATGAGTTGCAGCCTATAGGCTGAAATTTAGGGCTGTTCCCAAGAGAAAGGAGAGTACTTTCCAGGAACACGCTAGAGAGCTGTCAGATGCATTTGAGAATTGGTTAAGGTCGGAGAAGGCAACTACTTTTGATGCAGTGAAGCAATTAGTGTTGTTGGAGCAATTTTTTAAATGTACTGGCAGTTACTTGACTCTTAAAACTGAAAGAAAAGCAACCAAAAACTCTGCGGGAGGCGGCTGAGCTGGCTGACCTCAGGTTGTCATTGATTCGTGGGTGCGGGTTTGCACAGAGAGCTGAGGCAGGTAACATGGGGCGTACCACTCCACCCCCCCGAATTAATGACACAACTAATTATCCATTTAACAGTACTGTTGCCAATTTTGATCCCAAGTCGAAACCCTTCCCGTTAAAGAAAGGCCAGGGCCCTTACCCACCTCAGGGGAAGTCCAAGAGTGAAGGGGAATGTTTCAAGTGTCATAAGAAGGGGCATATTGCGCGCTCATGTCCGAGCACACCGCCTACAGCAGTGGTGTCACTAGTGAGCAACATTGGCGTGTCTTTGAGGTCTTCCGCGTTTGCCCGTGGTAAACAGTCGGTTGCGAAGTCACCGCCGGTGCAGAAGCAGCAGGAGGGCTCGTCACCCGTCCGAGATGTTTTTTGTGGTCATAGGGGGCACGGCACTGTGAGGTGGGCTGGTGTGGAGCATAGGCTTGAGTTGCTGCATGATATGGGCGCTTCCCATACACTTGTTAAGAATTTCACTGGCAAGCCTATTAACGCGGCTCGGGTTGTGGTGCTTCAAGGTATCAATGCTACGCGGTCTTGCCCGCTGGTCAGAGTGGAGCTTGAGGTGGATGGTGTGACATGAGAGTTGGACGTGGGTGTTGTGGAGAAGTTGCCAGTTGAGGGGGTCGACCTCCTTCTCGGTAACGACTTTGCGGTGCTCACTTCCGAGGTTCCACCTTTAGTCGTTGCCGAGAGGGCGGCCGACACGAGTAGGGAGGGGCAAGAGTGGCTCGAGAGGTGCCAGATGCCGCAGATGGCATGTGCTCTCACCAGGTCTCAGTCCGCTCAGGTGTCACAGCCTAGTACCCAAGTTTTAGACCAGCGGAAGAAGGGTCGGAAGGAGAAAATCAAGGCTGGTCGGGTTGAGAGTTTGGAACCAGCGACACTCCTTGGTGACTCGGTACTTGCACCCATTATGAGGTCCGGAGTGGCCCCAGAACCTGTCCCCCCTAGTGACATGGTAGGACGTGTTAGCACTCCGCGACAGAAACGTTCCCAGGCGAAGCAGGCAAGGCTTGAGCAGCCCAGTATCGGGGGTGGCCACAAGTTGCTTCAGGAGCATTTATACAGGTTGGCACCCTCGGATATATGTTGGTTGCAAGTAGAAGATCCTGAGCTTGAGAGTTGTGGGAACGGGGCTATAGAACTCGATGAGGACGGGGATGCAAAGCCGGGAGATTTTTTTCATGTTGGGGGAATCCTGTACCGCCGTTTTTTGGATCCCAGACGTAGTTGGGATGGTGGGGCAAGAGTGGTTGACCAGTTGGTGGTCCCTGAGAAGTGTCGTGATAGCCTGTTGCGGTTGGCGCACGATGTTCCGTTGGCAGGTCACTTGGGTGTGAGTAAAACGTTAGCCTCGTTATCTAGGTTGTTCTGGTGGCCAGGTATTAACACCTTAAGAGCGGCCTATGCGGTTTATTTATATGTACCGTCCAGCGGGGTGTTTTTAGCCAAAATAGGGCTGTTTACGTGATCATTTTCATGCCTAAATAAGACCCAGAACGTAAAACAAGTATCTATCCCTGAAAGGGCATAAACAGAGCTTTCGAATGACACCATAACGATCCTTTTATAATGGCTAGTTTTCTTGCAATAACCGTGCAACGCGAGTGGAAAAAGCATGTAATTAGGCACTTTCCCCATACAATTCCTTATATAGCGAGTGAGAGAGGTAGGAGGGAGGTGAGATTCATGTCCGTAGGTTCGCCGCGGTGGTCTGGAGCAGTCATACGCTCGCTACTCTCCTGCCACCACTTGTCTCTCTCTCTCAGCAACATTGCGTGCTGAAATTGCCACTCGACCTATGTCGAGCACCGCCACATAGTCCAGCTTTATTTAACTCGACTTATGTTGCTCGCCGCTAATTAAGGGTTAAAGCCCAAGTTTCGGCCTGGGTGGCGATGTGTGGTACCTGCCAGAGAGTGGGAAAGCCGAACCAGAGCATACCTAAGGCTCCGTTGCACCCGGTGCCTGCTATTGGTCCTCCCTTCAGCAAGGTTATCATCGACATGGTAGGCCCTTTGCCTCCCACTAGTGCAGGTAAAAGGTTTTTGCTAGCCCTCATGGACGTCTCCACTCGCTACCCTGATGCATACCCTATGAGAAATGGCAAGTCTAAAACTGTTGTGCGAAACTTGCTGTTGTATTGCTCGAGATACGGGTACCCGCAGGAAATTCAGTCGGACCAAGGGTCAAATTTCACGTCCACTCTCTTTAAACAGACCATGCAGCAGCATGGGATCAATACGGTTGTCTCTTCAGCTTATCACCCAGAGAGTCAAGGGGTGTTGGAAAGATGGTATTCTACTTTGAAACACATGTTGCGGTGCTACTGTATGGAGAATGGCAAGGATTGGGACCTGGGGCTACCGTACGTTTACGTTTTGTTTGCGGCACGAGATGTACCTAGGGAGAGCCTTGGGTTTAGCTCCAACACGTTAGTTTTCGGGCATCAGGTTAGAGGTCCTCTGAGCATGGTAAGGGAGATCTGGGAAGGGACTGTGCTGCCATGTTCTCTAATTAAGTATGTCCTCGAGAGTAGAGAGAGGATGCTGAAAACCCTGGAGTTGGCAGGGAAAAATTTGGTGGGTAATCAGGCCTTGATGAAGGATCGGTATGACAAAAAAGCAAAGCTCCGGAAGTTTGTGGTAGGACAGGAGGTTTTGGTCTTATTGCCCTTAGTAGGCCATCCCCTGTCTGCCAAGTTTGTCGGTCCTTACAAGGTCGTGAGGAAGTTATCTGACCTAGACTACCTTGTGGCTACTCCGGATAGGCGAAAGAAAAATCAGCTCTGTCATGTGAACCTGTTAAAAGAGTTCGTGAGGCAGCCTACTGACAGTAGCAGCCTACTGTCCCTGTGTTGGTCTGCAGCGGCCAAGGTGGAGAAGGAGAGGGGGGCAGTGAGGCACAGGTGGAGGAAAGTTGGGATTGTCATGTCTCGGCGGATCAGTGGGCGGGCAACACGAACCAGGTGGCTGTGGAAGCGCTTGAGCACCTGCCTGAGCAACAGCGTGCAGCGATCCAGCACCTGTTCAGTTTATACCCCACTGTTTTTGCCGAGCACCCAGGCCTCACAACTCATGCGGTGCACGATGTAGACGTTAGAGACCACCCCCCCTTTAAATCAGTGCCCTATCGTGTACCTCCCATTAAACTTCCAGCTCTCCGAGCGGAATTAGGCTACATGTTGGAGAAGGGGCTGATAGAAAAAGAGGCGGTTAGGTGGACATCTCCCGTCACTCTGCAGCCTAAACCAGACGGCAAGGTCAGGTTTTGCATTGACTTCAGGCGGTTGAACAGCTTAACCCCCACCAATGCTTACCCTCTTCGCCGCGTAGATGACAGTGTTGATAAGATCGGGTGTGCACGTTACCTCACCAAGGTGGATCTTGTCAAAGGTTACTGGCAGGTGCCGTTGTCTGAGCGGGCGAAAGAGGTGTGCGGGTTTGTGGTGGATGGGAACACATACCGTTGCAACGTTATGCCGTATGGGTTGAAGAATGCACCTGCAACCTTCCAATGCCTGATGAACGAGTTAGTGGCGGAGATCCCTAACTGCACCGTTTATCTAGATGATGTAATAATCTACGCTAATGACTTTGAAAGCCATTGCGAGCACATCGGGGCATTGTTCAGGAAGCTGAGTGAGGCTCATTTGGTGGTCAATCTGGGCAAATGTGACTTTGTTCGGGCAACTGTGCAGTACTTAGGGTTTGTGGTAGGGTTAGGTCAGGTCTGCCCCCCCAAACAAAGATACAGGCTATTAACCAGTTCCCCAGGCCGACCACCAAAAGACAAATCATGAGGATCTTGGGCATGATTGGGTATTACCGCAGATTCATTCGCGGATACTCCTCAGTGTTGGCTCCTATGACTGATCTACTTGCAAAGACGAAAAAGTTTGGGTGGGCCCCTGAGTGTGAGAAAGCATTCTCACTGGTGAAGCATCTTTTGTGCACTCACCCCATACTCAGGGCCCCAGATTTCTCAAGACCTTTTCAGTTAGCGACAGATGCTAGCGGTGTAGGGGCTGGTGCCGTCTTGTTGCAAACAGACACAGAAGGTGTGGAACACCCAGTAAGTTTCTTTTCCAAGAAGTTCAACTCAGCGCAAAAGAACTATTCGGTGGTAGAGAAGGAGCTTCTGGCCATTGTTCTGGCGCTTAGGCACTTTGCGGTGTATGTTCCCGCTTTTGGCCCAGTCGTGGTGATTTACACTGACCACCACCCTTTGAAGTGTTTGAATAAGTTCCACAACCGGAATATGAGGCTAACCAAATGGTCCTTAATGTTGCAGGAGTATAACCTAGACATTCGGCATATTGCCGGTTGTGACAATGTGATAGCTGACTGTTTGTCCAGGGTGGAGGACCCAGGGTAGATCACCACAGGTGTGTTGGGTTGTGTGGAGAAAAATTAGGCTTGCCCCTGTAGTGAAAAGCCGCCAATAACACTATTAAAAACAATACAAAAACCTCACATACATTTTTTTTTTTTTATAGTATATAAGTGCAGTACGTTACAGCAAGAATCTAAGACATTCTGAGTTTTGTCTTAGTAGGCTAGGCTTGTTGAAGCTTGCTCATTGAGTGTAATATTGTTAAGTGATACTATTATTTTGGGGAAGTGTTGTGTAGATTTTTTATATAATGAAGTGTTTTCTGTTTGTGATTGTGCCTTGTTTTTACAACTTGAGGGAGTAGCTGGGTGAGGCGGGGTTGTTGAGCATTCTGTCTGGTCAGATGTAGCGTTTACCTGAGGTTAAAACGTCCCACATCGTGGGCGGGGTGTTACGCTGGCCAGCTTGCCAGAATGTGCTCGTACTCGCTAGCGCTCGCCAGGGCAGTGAAATGGGCTATAATAATCATAGAACGATGTTCTTTCTTTCTTATTATTCATGATGTCACAGACAGATCAGTGGTGGTCTTTATTCTTGTCTGTGACACTTGGAAGTATTTTATATCAGTGATAGAGTATAAGATATGTAGTGTGAATTGCAAGGAGAGAGAGAACGAAGGAGGCAGCGAGGTGGTATTATGTGCGTGTGCCTTCCTCGCTCGGGCGGAGTTTCCCACGCTCGTGATTGGCCGGCGGGCCTGGCGCGTCATATGACGCCTGCTCTTCATGACGTAGTGGTCTGTGATTGGGTGCTGCTGTCTTAGTTTTGGTGCTGGGGGGCTCCTACCCGTGTGTCTCCTTAGAGCTTGGCATGGTGTGCTTGGTCCTAGATGTCCCTTGCAATCTGTCCCAATCTAACCCCCTGTACTACTGTTTCTCTCTCTGAAATACTTCTTTTCCAATACTTCTCATCTTTATTCAATTACTTATCCCTTCTGGTTCTGCATACGACTTCCATAGTCGGCCAGTCGTATTACCAGCACCAGTTCTCACATATATGTTTTGCACTAGCTTTAGGGATTATTAGTCATACTCACATGGAGTCATATTATCATTGGGTGCTTCTAATTATTGAGTTGTTCTTTGTTACTATTTAATGCTAGACAGTGGAGGGTATCTTTGGTCGTTGTCTGAGTTATGTATATGGCAAGTCAGAGCCTGTACGACTTCGACGGGGCTAGGTAGCCTGTAACCTTTGTGCATATTTTTCCTTTGCGAGTGTAGCAGTATACAAGTGAAGGGCTTTTGCTTACTCTTACTTGTATGCTTGCTACCTCATTTTGTTGACCTTTGTGGAGCGCCAGGGTAAGACCAGATACTTGAGATCTGGACTTACCAAGAGAGCCTCCTAGTCACTTAATGTAACATAAGGGAAATCCGTTCAAGGGGAGACAGTAGGCTACGAGCATGCTTGCGCTCTGCCTAGCCTCTTTGTACCTTTTATGCAGCTGCTAGACTTTATTAGTGATAAAGACAGCATTGTGTTTATTAACTTTAACTGCGTATGCTTTAGGAATTATTCACGTATTATTTTAGCCTAGGTTGATGCATGGTGCACAACCCAGTATGGCTGTTACTTTGGCTAAGGAAGTACTGTTTTGAGTGGCTATTGTTGGTGCTGTCCAAGAGTTGTTGCACTCCCTTGTTTTATATATAATTATGTATCCTACTTGTTGGTGTATTTAAAATACACGCTTTGGTGTCCTGCCCCTGCATTATTTCTGTTCTATTTTTGACGAGCATCTTAGAGCATCAGACGTTTTCAGAAGATTCCATATCTGTTTGCTGTAGGACTAGACTTCCAGTGTTTTCATAGAGCATTGAAGAGTTTAGTGTTGAGTACAGACTCACACTAAAGTTAACGTAAGCATATACTCCTTTATTAAATCTTGTTATAGTTTATTTAAGCATTGTTATTACTTGAGAGCATTTTATTAACGTAAAGTACTCCTGTTGTGAGTAGGCTTTGCCGTCACCGGAAAGCCTTTGTAGAAGTGCACTAAAACCCAGTTAATTGATACCCCGTTATCCAGTAGATTAACTCTAGAGGGATTAAGTGTTTTGTTCACCGGCGTAATAGTTCGAGGGTTTGGAATTAGCGTACCGTTGTTGCAGATATAGCCTATCATCTAGTCCAATATTAAGTGCCCTTGTTTATTTCGTAGTGCCGGTCGTAACAAGTTATATATTTGCCGACATATAATCGCAGTGACAGTGGCACTATTACAGTTGAGTAGTTGTAGCTTTACAAACGATACTTCTAAATAGTAGTGGGTACAACACTGTATTTATCATTCTCTCTCTCTCTCTCTCCTACTTTCTTGTTCTTCCCTGCTCATTATGTATTTGTGTTATCTCTCTGTATGTCCCATCTCCGGATTATCTTTCTCTCGTTATCACCACATTGACAGTCGTATCTCCCCTCCGACTCTCAATCTTACCTGCTTAACTCCTTCAGCATACGACCCTGTAATATTATTAGCATGAAATATTGGAACAAGGAGAACAAATTATCATTAACAAGTAATCCATTCACCTAATTGACCATTTGCGAGTTTCAGGCTATAAGGAATTTGGAACCGTTGACATTGAAACCAGATATTAATGGTCAAAGTCAGTATTCAATGTCAATGGTCAAAGGTCAAAGTCAAAGACAGGTTTCAATGTCAGAGGTCAAAGACTCTAAGGTCAAAGATAATTTTCTAAGCGGATTATCACTACAGTAAGCTTTCATACTCTGTCACAGTGGGCGGGTGCCCAACCCCGAAAGGGGGTTTGAAATAGGGGAGCTATCCCCCCACCAAAGGCGGCTTTCTAGGGCCTTTCCTAGCTGATGCTGAGAGGATTGGGTTCTAGTCATATGGTGATGGGCTGGTCTATCAGAGTGAGAACTGAGTGATCTCTGCCATACCCATAGCTTACTCCGACTGTTCCTTTTACTTATGTATTTCCTAGATCTCAAGTGACGGCGTCTTTTCCGTGGATTGACCTCCCAATCTACCAAGATTGGAAGTCAAAGCGTCACATTTTTCCTTTGCCCCTCAACTTTCTCTTCATAATTGCTGAGGGGCACAGGGCTCTGGGTGGGGCTTTGGTTTCCCGGGCGTTTCCGCACCCTCCTCAGCTCCCCGCCATGGAGTGGCTTCGGTCACCCAGGCTTTATTGTGGTAGGCAGGGAGGGTTCTGTGGGGGTGCTCGGTTATGGCCTTGCTCGGGGCCTTGGGGCTGTTCGGCCAGGCAGCTTGGGGAACAACAACAACAACAACAACTCTGTCACAGTTATACACTTATTAAACTCTCTAGAAGAATATGATGCTTTCATTGGTAAATTCTAAACAGAATGATAACAGGATGATGATAATTTGACCAACGTTATTGTATTTTTGATTTATTAAATGTTTGATCATTTATGTGTTGTTTGTCTTTTTCAGGTAGGATTCGGAAGAGCGAGCCCCTTTTCCCTGATCTGTAATCCTCAACACTGGTCTGGCAGCGTATGGGGTAACGTACTTAAATAACTTCGGCACCAAAATATAATGATCGTAAGTTTAATTTCTGATATAGCTATTGTCACCGAAAATAATATATCTTGTGTAATTTCCAATATAGCTAATGTCGCCGAAATTAATATATATTCAGTGAAATTTCTGATATAGCTATTGTCGCCGAAATTGATCTATCTTCAGTGTAATTTCCGGTTACTAAGGATCCCACAATTATTACCGGAATAATATTGACCTTCGAAAATTTAAGTGTGCCCTCCAATCCTTAGTTTGATAGCCCCGTTCTCTTTTGTCATTGTCGGTGTCATACAGTTGTTACATACTCTTACTTGACGAATTGTAGTCCTATCATAGTTTTGTATCGGTAATTTACTTAGGTTAGGTTATTATTATGAAGGATTTGACCATTTAAACAATTGTATTCAATATGATTATACAAAAGGCAGTAGATACACAATTCACAATTTATTTATATAGGAAGTGAAATAGGCAAACCCTTAAATGATAAACATGTTCTTTAGACTGTCCTCTTTAATACATCGTCCCCCCTACAACAAGGGACTGGAGTTTTCAAAAGGGGGCTTTAGTCATAGTCGCGATTAAGGAAGACGTCTGGGGTTCCCGAGGAGGACAACCTCTGGGTTTATATTCCCAGTACACCTGGGAGTATACTGTATATTCCCAGTACACCAGGGAGTATACTGTATATTCCCAGTACACCAGGGAGTATACTGTATATGTGGGGGTCGCGGGGACTCTGATCACGTTCTTCCTGACTTTAGAGTGGGCTTAACATTCCTCATGGGTTGATAGCCTCTAAAGTCCTATTTTAACTAACTAAGTAACCCCCGTACGGCCACACTTCTACCCCCCCCCCTTCCCACACTCTTACCCCCCCCCCCCCCCCCACACACACGCACACAAACAGACACGTTTGATGACAGGTTCTGACAATGTTCCATTTGGATGTGAACTATACTTTCACTTCTATGTCGACTAACTTCTTTCATGTGTCTGTCAGAGAGAGTTTGTGTGAGAGATAGAGAGAGAGAGTGTGTGTGTGTGTGTGTGTGTGTGTGTGTGTGTGTGTGTGTGTGTGTGTGTGTGTGTGTGTGTGTGTTACTCAGTTACTTGTTCGTCAAGGGGAATCCACGCAATGCGAGCTAAGCTCATTATTATCGCGCCTCCTTAACTGGGAATGTATTGCGTGAAATGCATGTTAAGTGTTTTATGTACTGTTGGAATGGCTGTGGATGTGTGTGTAGTCTGTATTTAGCCAATTGGCGACAACGGAAACGAAGGCTTAGGGTGGATCTGTATGGTACCATTCTCACTATAGACGGTACCGTCTCGCCCGAAGGCTTAGGTAGCCATCAGCTTAGGTGAACCATATGATACCCATCTCGCCTTGTACCATTTTTGCCAACCCCAGATGGGACGTCACAACGTTGTCCACTTATTCCAGGTACCTATTTACAGCTAGGTGAGCTGAGGCTAACACATGAAAGGAGACAAGCCCAACTTGTCTCCGCCCGGCCGGGGATTGAACCCCCGACCCCTCGTGTGTGAGACGAGAGCTCTACCTACTAGGCTACGGGCTGTGTGTGTGTGTGTGTGTGTGTGTGTGGTGTGTGTGTGTGTGTGTGTGTGTGTGTGTGTGTGTGTGTGTGTGTGTGTGTGTGTGTGTGTGTGTGTGTGTGTGTGTGTGTGTGTGTGTGTGTGTGTGTGTGTGTGTGTGTGTGTGTGTGTGTGTGTGTGTAATAATAATAATAATAATAATAAACGGTTTATTAAAGAATGGCAGCCTCATGAGCTGAAAATACACATTTTACAATTTAGTGGATGAACATGAGATGTACAGATATGAGGATGGTAAGCTTAGTTTACAAACAAAATAAATAAATACAATAATGATGCATGTGCAGAATACAAATTATCATAAAATAACCATGAGAGTAAGTGATATACAGTACATTTACACATTTATTAACTTACTCATATACAGAACATACGTATATACACGTACGTGCGCACATACATATACATACATATATAGGAACATAAGAACATGCAGTAAGTGTGCACATGTCCGTATACACAAACGCTCACGTATGCACACAGACATACATACATACAGAAACTGTTTTGGTAAGTGAGGTAAAGAGGGTGCGGGTACTACAATGGGAGGTTAATCCTCGGTAGTGTGTGTGTGTGTGTGTGTGTGTGTGTGTGTGTGTGTGTGTGTGTGTGTGTGTGTGTGTGTGTGTGTGTGTGTGTGTGTGTGTGTGTGTGTGTGTGTGTGTGTGTGTGTGTGTGTGTGTGTGTGTGTGTGTGTGTGTGTGTGTGTGTGGTGTGTGTGTGTGTGTGTGTGTGTGTGTGTGTGTGTTAGTTGTGTGTGTGTGTGTGTGTGTGTGTGTGTGTGTGTGTGTGTGTGTGTGTGTGTGTGTGTGTGTGTGTTTGTGTGTGTGTGTGTGTGTGTGTGTGTGTGTGTGGTGTGTGTGTGTGTGTGTGTGTGTGTGTGTGTGTGTGTGTGTGTGTGTGTGTGACAGAAGGCGAAATATGGAAGAGCTGGGCGTTCTATTGTTAAGGGTGGAAATACATGGATGAAGATACGCGAACACTTAATAATAGATAATGCTTATGCATAGATTTATAATCAGAAGTTGCGCTAGTGAGCAATATGTTCTCGCTCATATGTACGTATATTTACATACATATGTGCATATGACCATAAAAATATAAATACACGTACAGTACATATATATATTATATACCTTATATTCTCAACCGGGCTCGAACCATTGACAGCACGTACACACAGACATACATATACATAAATATATGCACATTACATGCATATATGCTCTTCTCTTATCCTACCTGATACTCTCAGCCGGGCTCGAACCACAAACAGTATACACTATACACATATATATATACATAAATAACGCATACATACATACACATATACGCACACATACATACACATATACTGCACATACATAGATACATATATACACATATACATAAACAAACTCAAGCAAATACATACATAATTATATTCTAATACACACACGCACACACACTTATGCATATATTATTAAAGGTGGGCGCGTATATATGGTGTGACAGACCGTTATTACACATTATTAATAATATTAACAATGGTTGGGATAGGACTATTTTTATATCTGTCAGTTCTTGCTCTTATTGGTTGGAGTGTGTTGAAATGACGAGCTGCACGTGTAGGTCTAGGGGCGTCTGGTGGAAGTAAGTTTCTGTGTCGTGGGTGAACAAGCAGCTTAGATGCAAACTGTTTGAGTGTGTTGTAGTGGTGGGTTGAAAGTGCAGGTATGCTAAGGGTGGTGAGAGCTTCCTCGTACCCTGGATATGTGCCACCCAGGATGATCCTGCATGCCCTCCTCTGAACTCTCTCCAGTTGACGTTGTTGTGTTAGGTTTAGAGAGGAGGACCAGGCGGGAGAGGCGTATACTGTGTGTGTGTGTGTGTGTGTGTGTGTGTGTGTGTGTGTGTGTGTGAGAGAGAGTGCCAGACATACCAGATTAGTTACGTAGTAGTCGGTATTAAAAGATTCATCTGAAGGTGGTATGAATGAAGAGGTTACACACACACACACACACAAACATATTCTCTCTCATCTCCTGACCCGTAAGGTTACACTTCCGTGTATTTTCCGGTAGGGCCGAAGGGAACAGAGGGTGGAGAGGAACCCTTCTGCTTTGTTGTCCTATTTTTCTACTTTAAATTGTCCCTGTCTCCAGTAATATTAAGGCCGGACAACTTATTAGGGACCGCGAGTTCACTGTGGTCAGAATATCTGTGTGTAACACTGTGTGTGTAACACACTCTCTCTCTCTCTCTCTCTCTCTCTCTCTCTCTCTCTCTATTAGAAGGATGTCCTGACCACCTGGCATGAGTATTAAGGTCTATTTGGTCAATATATCTACGTAAAAATCGCCTAAGTTGTGATGTTCACCCTAGTGCGATCGTATTGTTCATCTCTTACTGGCAGATATATGTATTTTCAACAAATATATATTTGGCATGCAAGTAAAAACAAAAATAAATAATATAAGCTGTCTCAGATATATGAAGAGTTTGTATATTTTAGTAGGCCTAGCTGAATTTGTGTTGTATATATATGTTTGTCTAATTGTTCAGTGTGTGTGTGTGTGTGTGTGTGCATGTGGATATTATGCTATTATTGATATATATTATCCGCAAGAAAAGTGAAAATATACATCACAACAAATAGACGAAATATACACCAAAGTTTTTTTTTTTTCAACCCTAATTTATATTTGCTTATTTTGCATTATTATTATGGTTTTTAAATGGGACCTCAGAGGTTATCAACCCTATTTTATTATTAGGCCATCACACAATAAGTCAAGAAAAGCGTCAGGACTGGACCATCTTATTCGAGAACAACAGTCCATTGTTAAAGCCTAATTAGTTAGTTAAAATATTACCTCAGAGGCTATCAACCCTATTGGATTATTAAGCCAGCACACTGTAAGTCAAGAAGAAGGTCAGGAATGGAGCCTCTCTGCAAGAACTCCAGTCCCTTAATTAACCCTTAACTAGCGGGGGGGTTTTGGGCTTATTTGGGCATATTCAGGCCCTCCTGAATGATAAATCAAGTATCTGCATGAAAAGAAATGTATTCAGCAAAAAATTAGGCGCTAAAAGCTTCAAAATGAGACCAGAACGAGCTACGTAGCACTCGTGGTTCTCATACAGTGGTACCAGTAACATGGGAGTTTAGCGTATAGCGGTATATTTTTCCCAGCTACGCTCACTACTGGCTACACTGCTGGCCTCTCGAGAACAGAGGGAGGGTGAGTCAGTGGGCGGCGGTAGGCCCTCGGAGTCGGACGTGTGGCCCGCTGCGCTCCCGGCCATTTGCACTCTATTTTAACCTTTTAAAAGCCATAATAATGCTCCTAACTTGCTGCAAATTGGCGCCCGGCTATAGCCGGGCGCCGCTCTTTAAGGGTTAAAGCCTAAATATTGTCATACTCTATTTATCTTCCTTTACTGACATTTTTTTCTTCTCACCTTTAAGCTGTTTTTATCTTTCACCACATTTTTTTTTCAATTTTAAGACCCTTCGTGCCATTTTTTTTCTTGGTTAGCAATATTTTAGGAGGAGCATCCTTCAGCCCAGACAAAACTACCGAAAAAGGTACATATTCATCTCGAAGTAGGGTCTTTGGGGTGTTTCTTTTAAGCTTGATGGAGGTCTAGGGAACAAACTAAAAACCTCTCACTTACTCGACGAGACAGGGCGAGGGAACGCGAAAGTGGTCCTGGCCCCTGAGAGTAGGAACTTTAAATGTTGTTTCTATTTGGGCTCTGTCTCATGTCGGCCACCCCCAGCAATGCAGTATGTGTCTGAGTATAATACATACATACAAGTTTTCGAATCTGTCCCAAACTAAATTGATTCATCCAATTTATCACTACTTACCTAATATATACATTTCGGAAATTCGTTTTGCTGGTTGGGGGTTCATAATTATTAGGCCTTTCGTGTTATTTAGATGATTTAGATTTCGATATTTTCCTGGCAAGCGATAGTGAACCTTCAGTTAAGGAAGAACAAGAATGTGGTTAGGAATTTGTGGATAATCTCTGCAGTTACAATTGACTACTTGCGAGTTTCAGGATAAAAGGACGTTGGAGCTGTAGACATTGGTAGTAAATAGAAATGCAATAATATCAAGATGTGTTATGGCTAAAGTGTATGTTGAATTGAGTTATCTGTATTTGTAAATGGACTACGACTGTATTTTAGCTGATATTTGTGCTGTACCTAGTATCAGTGCATTACCACAAGCCCACCGAAACGTCAATAAAAAACCCTCATTGTTCCCTGATTAAATAGCACTGTATGAATATTCCCATATTCAAAATATGCTATAGGGGTGCAATGCCTGGTGAGTTATCTGCTCAACAGGTGGCGTTGTGTGTGTGTAAGTGTGAGAGTCCGAGTGTAAGGGGCGAGACAGTGAAGCACGGGAACGAGGTGGCTTCAGAGATGGGGTCGTTTCGGGCCATGAGTGAGCACCGTGCCTCACGTGAATGCAAGATGGCAGGTGCTCGTTGTACTCTACGTGCTTCACATGTCTCACTCCCTAGACTGGAACAAGACCTCACGGGCTTCACTGTTCATTGTAAAGCGGTGAATGTTAAGGCTCTCAGCCTATGCCCGAGAGGAAGTAAGTTGGAATATAGAAAAAAAATAATAATAATAAAAATATCTATGTCTACAACTCTAACTTCTTTATAGCCTGAAACTTGCAGGTGGTCAATAATGATACTTGGGTGAACTAAACTAATTGAAACAAAATAATTATATTACTGGGATTCACTCTTTATAACCCTTAGAAGATTATGTCGCATCCTGACAGTTTATTCTGGCTATCGTTAGTTGATTTTATACAATTTAAGAAGGATGTACGGGAAATATAAGGGTAAAGACTAGCTCGATTAACCCTCTGAATATCACATAGTCTAACTAATATGAATACAATCGTCTAATAAAAGCCAAAACATATAACTGTAAACAAATGCGTTGTAATTTTCAAAGGGATGACACTCACCGTCTTGTTTGTATCATTAGGTGATGGTCAGGTATTAATGACGGTAACTGTACCTGAGTAAATTTAATATGTATTTATTTGTATATATAAGGACCTTAATTACACTTGATTATGTAAACTGTGTTCGTGTTTTAAAGTGAGTACCATATACAGTATCAAATTATTATTGGAACATTTAAGGAAAAGTTAAAGACGTTCTTGACATGTAAAGTCTATTATTTGTTTTCGCTCTCTCTCTCACTCTCTCTCTCTCTCTTTATAGGCAGGTCATTTGAGCATAAATCCAAAGAAGTTATTTTAACTCCTTACAATTCCTTAGTCCGCCCCCTTCTGGAATACTGCGTTCAATCGCGGTGCCCTTATTACCAAAAAGATATAGACATGCTAGAACGAATTCAACGTAGAGTTGCCAAAATTATACCTAGCCTAAAGAACAAACCATACGAGGAGCGTCTTAGAGAATTAAATCTATTTCCTTTAACCCAACGCAGATTAAGGTGCGACTTAAATTCAAGTGTTTAAAATCATCAATGGCATCGACAATATGAACTGTAGTAAGTACTTCACTATCGACCAATCTAAATATACGCGGGGAAACGGTTGCAAAATTATTGGTAAATCTTTTAACTCTCAGAATCTAAGAATTTCTTCTTCAATCGAGTTGTCAACTTGTGGAATGGGCTTCCCCGAGATGTTATAGACTGCAGCACCATTGATTCTTTTAAACTTCGCCTAGACAAATATCTTGCATCAAACCCGCGACTGACTGCGTTTGTAAATGAATAACTTTATTTTATCCCCCCCTCAGTTACTAACCCATCTGTCCCCTAATAACTTCCAAATCCTGCCATGGACATTAGTTCCAGGGCAGTATTTCCCTTTCCAATGTTCCCTTACCTCTCTAAACCAGTGTTTGGACACTTGATCCTCAGTATTTTGGAGGACAAGCAGCGTAGAAGGGTCACTAGACCTCTTGTTGCTTGATGTCCTTTGTACTCCTTTGTACTCTCTCTCTCTCTCTCTCTCTCTCTCTCTCTCTCTCTCTCTCTCTCTCTCTCTCTCTCTCTCTCTCTCTCTCTCGTCCCAATGGTGTTTTGTATTTTGCTATTTGTTTTTCTAGTCTACGTATTCTGGTTTTAGTTTCCAGTTATCGCTCTTGTCCGGTGTTTTCTACTTCACTATATATTGTTGTTTCCTATGTTTTTCGTTTTCTTCTACAATTATCTGTCCTTTGTTGTGGTTTGTGGTTTATTGTTAATTATATTGTAACTCCTACTTATTTGTTATGTACATTACATTTTTGTTTTCTGTATTTTGGTAAATTGTCTATTATTATTATTATTATATTTGTAGTCGCCTCTCCTGTCCTGCGTTTTGGTGTTTCTCTTTATATTTGTCTCTGCTGTATTTCGTTTTCTTCCACACTGATCTGTCCTCTTTAGTGTGTTTTATTGTATAATTGTCTTTAACTCCTTCAGTAAGATGACTTAATGTGTTCATGATATTTATTTTATATATACAGTATACTGTTTTCTGTTTGCTTTATATATATATATATATATATATATATATATATATAGATATATGGATATATAGATCTTATGCACACGACATTGGCTTAATATATTTGAGTGTTAAATACCTATATAATATTTGAACTGTTATGTCGAGTTGTAATCCAACTGGCTTCAGTATTATCTATTATCAATCCGAGTTTCGGATATTTAGATTTGGAATATTGCTCAACAGGGACACATCGAGCCTAGTGAATATGATAATTATTTACTCAATTAGGCAACGATAACACAATAAACACACAGGTTAGATTACACTCTTATTTATCCATGAGAGAGAAATTATCGAAAATCGTGAACAGAACGAACGACCTCGTAACGTAAACATGAATGGTGGTGAATGGATGGGACATTCTGGTGACAGACTCACAGCATTATTGAATGAAATTTATACAGAAGTGATACAATGGCAACATAATAAGTTTGAACTACTGATTTGTGAAGCCGCAAAAGACGTGCTTGGGGAACTCAGACGTATGATCCTATGTTATATTCAGGATGCCCATTTGGCGCACGTGGCAATCAAGATAGCTACTTTCATTCCTCAGTTGTTCCTTCAAAGAAAAAGACCAAAGGCAAAACTGAATGAGAACATTAAAGTGCTGAAAC
Source organism: Paralithodes platypus (assembly GCA_032716605.1). NCBI lineage: Eukaryota > Metazoa > Arthropoda > Malacostraca > Decapoda > Lithodidae > Paralithodes > Paralithodes platypus. The sequence goes on from CM064529.1 coordinate 42,818,477, forward strand.
AGAGAATGGAGTGGTGTAAAAAAATCTTAGCCAAGTACAAGGAATCCAGCAAAGACTGAAAACAAAACAACGAAGAAAGAGGAAGCCAGATGATATGGCACGATCAGTGGGAAATAGCATGAGGATTGGTAAAGTGGCACAGGCAGTCAGAATGGTCACTGGGAAAGCCTCAAGTGAGGTGCACTAAGTGAATCGACACATCTTGGACCAGCTAAAGGAGAAACACCCAGAAGCAAAACCAGCAAGTGATGAGGCCAAACTAGAAGGGGAATATGTTCCTCCAGACCCGGTGATATATGAGAATATAACGGGAGACCTTGTATGGAGAAAGGCGCTGAAAACACAGGGAGGAGCAGGTCCACCAGGTGTAGATGCTAAGACTTGGAGGATCTTCCTAAGTCAAAACAAGTTTGGTTGTGCCGCGAGTTACCTTTGTGAAGCAATAGCAATGCTTGCAAAGAAACTTGCATCATCACCATGCGTGAACATAGAAGCTCTGACAGCATGTTGCCTGATACCTTTAAATAAGAATCCAGGAGTTAGACCAGTAGGCATTGGGGAAGTTCTTAGAAGGATTATAGGAAAAGCAATCATGTCCGTATTTGAAAAAGATGTACAAAGAGCAGTGGCCAACTTACAAGTATGTGCAGGACAGCAAGCCGGAGGAGAAGCAGCAATACATGCAATGGGGAAGGTGTATGATGAGGAAGATTGTGAAGTGGTACTGCTAGTGGATGCAACAAATGCCTTTAACACCATTAATAGGGAGGCAGCTATTCACAACATCAAGATCAAATGCCCTAGCATTGCAAAGTACATAGAAAACACTTATAAGGAGCCAGCTAACCTGTATATAGTCGGAAGCGCAAAGAAGGAAGAAATTAAAATTCTCAAATCAAATGAAGGAACAAAGCAAGGAGATCCAGTGGCAATGGCAATGTACGCTCAGGCACTATCTATTCTGCAGCAGAAAATAAAACATGAGGTAACCCGAGTGAAACAAGTGGCATATGCTGATGACCTCACATGTGCAGGAATAATAAGGAATCTCAAAGAATGGTGGATGAGAGTACAATCGGTTGGCGCAGTCATTGGGTACCATCCTAATGCTAGTAAATCTATACTAATTGTGAAAGAAGACCAGTATGAAGAAGCGGTGCAGACTTTTGATGGGACAGGAGTGAAGATTACAAAGGAGGGCAACGCCATTTAGGAGCAGTAATAGGCACAGAGGAATGCAGGAGAGTCTACGTACAAAAAAAGGTAGGAGAATGGGTAGAGGAAGTGAGAACCCTGGCAGACATTGCAAAATCTGAACCACATGCTGTTTATACTGCCTTAATATATGGCGTTAACCTAAGAAGTGCGCACTGTATGTAGTGAACACCAGGCGGTGGTGCGGATCTATTTCACTGTTTCCATCACTAAAGTCGTTATATTACCATAAATATCATTAATACTTATCCATATGCGCCTATTTTACGTTTAATATAAAGATATTAACATGATAGAACAATAAAACAAGTGGAAACAGTGTTTAGCTGGTCAAAATCGCGAAATGAAAGCAGGAGTTTCATTCATCAAGTGTGAGCCAGCCTGGCACACATCCTCCCCTCACGATGCCTGGAGAGACACTGACGTCCCTCTCTTTATCTCTCGTTCTTTCCCATGCTTGGTAACACATATGACCACGCCCTGCTAGCAACTCGCTAATGTTAGCACGAAATTAGAGGGGGGGAGGGGAGAAGGAGGGGATGTGGAGGAGTGATATGTTGCATGGCCGAGGGACAAAAAAAAAAAAAAAAAAAAAGTTTCAAGTGCTACTGGAGTGTTTTAAATTTTTTATTTTTAGGCCTAGGATCATAAGAGTCTTCCCGCAGTCGGCCAGTAAAACTCATAAGAGTCTTTCTGCACTTGCCGGGTTAACCACAGATGGACCTTTCTTATGAGAATAGAGCCTGACATTGGACCGATGCTCCAACCGCTGGAGAAAAATATCAAGGAAGCATTCATACCTGCTTTAACAGAGAGGCAAGGCTTCACACAAGAGCTAAGAGATCTATTAGCTCTACCGCCAAGGTTTGGATGTATGGGGGTCCCGGTCCAGATCGCCGCTCAAGCGATCCTACAAGTCGTCTACAGAGACGTCCAGGTCGCTCAAGAGGCGGAAGACAGACACGGCGTTGTCTAATGACAGACAGTCAGAGGGGAAGGGACATAGACACTCCCGCAAGGAGGCGACGTGCTCGCGGCCTCGGCAATCGCCGGGGTTGCGTCCATCGCCCTCCACCCCTACCTCTACCAGGCCTAACGTCCAATCTGGCAGTTCCGAGGTAGGGACGGAGAGAGCTGAGTCAACTCCCAGGGATGGGGCTACTGATAGATATGTGGAACATAATGTGAACTTTGCTATATCTAAATTAGATACTGCACATAGCAGGGCTCCTATAATGTCTCAAAGAGTTCTTGCCGAACAGTACGGTGGTTACACAGTGAGTGAGCTACATGGCTATGATACGGGTTTACAGTTAAGTCAGAGTTCTCAATTTATCCATGATTCACAACCTAATGTAGAGCAAGGCCGCAGTGTGTGGAGACACCCTGACACAGCCCTTACAACAATACCCGGTGGATAATAGAGGTAGTGACAATGTTGACAATATTCCCTCCTCCGTCCCTGACCTAGTATGGCCAGGTAGTGAACAGTTTACATCTGAACCCCGGCAACAACCGGAAAAGATGGAGGTTACAGAGCAAGAGCCGGAAGACGTAGAACATTTGTTTTCAGCTTAGCCTGGGCCAGTTGAGGAAGGGTCAGAGGTAGGGTCTGAGTCATCCAAGGGTTCACAAAAATATTTCACCAGGGAGGATCTAGATTACATTCTCCATAATATTATGCAACAATATAACCTACCACCTAAGTCACAGGAAACTCCCAAAGCTATACCGGGGGCTCCTCCGATTGGGTCTATTGTGCGGCCATTAGTGCCAACTAGAGTCGTTGTTCCATCAAAGTTGCCACCCTCCTTACCTAACGTAACTCAACCTACTACTTCTACTAGTAGTGTGCAAAGTCTGGTCTTAACCACCACTAACGTGCGTGTAATTACGGACATTAATTCCCCTCCTTTAGAGAAAGTACCGATAAAGAAAAGCCCTATGCCTCTTCTTTACGGACCGGATTGTTCATGGGAAACTATCATGGCTTCAAATCCAACTGTAACACAAACAACAATCGCGGGGGAGCTCCCAGTCCCCAGTGACTGGGTAATCCAGATGAATAAGAGTAGAAAATTAAGGGCAAAAGACACACAGGGTCAAATTTTGGATGTTGCCATCAGAGCCATCCCCAATGTTTATTCCTATGAGTATTTTGTGTATTCTCCCACGCCGGCTATTTTTTCTGCACGACTATTTGCGGATTGGTCCAAGACTGACGGCATGAACGACCTAAAAGTTTTAGCCAAGCTCACGCCGGAACTGGATACACTTCCGGTGAGCGACCAGTCCGGTAATCCGGTCCTGCAGGTGGGACAGGTAGTCTCAGGCCCTTGGGTGGATTAGGAGATTGAGGCGCAACAGTTTGCGGCTACAATAACATCAAAATCCTCTCACCAAACCCATCAGGAGAATCATAGTTGGTTCTCACAGCCCATCACAAAAGTCGGAGGTATTCCCCCTGCTATTTTTTAATTTTCTTGCTGCCCCTAAATTAGCCCTTTTCAACGCTTCCTCCGGCACATCTTGACAGAGATTTCAAGTTGAGACATAAAGCTTTCAGGCTCTTTTGCCAGTTCTTACTCAGTCGCAAAATAGCCCAGTCACTCATCACTAGAACAATTGATGCTATAAATGACACAGATGTTAGGAAAGCCACGGATTTGTCATGCCGGCTCCTACTACATAACTCAATACAATCTCTTGTCGACGTCAGGATAGCCTTGTTGGAGGCTGTCTGCACACGTCAAGACTTAAGAGTCTACATGGTGAAGAAATTACCGGAAGACATTGGTCGCCGGGTAATCCTTTCACCAGTGTTGGTGCCCTTTTTACTTTGCCCCAACACTTGGAAAACAGTCTTCAATATGGTAGATACTGTCAAGCAGGGTGCTTCCCAGGCTAGGAAGGATCATTTTAAGAAACCTTATTCTAAGCCCAAGAGCAGTGCTAAACCTCAACCTAGTGGGTCTAAGCCCTTTCAGAGCCATAAATCACCTCCACCACAAGGAAGTACCCCACCCAAGTATCAGCAGGGAAAACAATCAGGTAAATGGCACAAGCATCAACCAAAACATACATCAGGTCAGGGATCGACATCTGCCAAAACTAGTCAGCCGTCTAACCCTACCCCACCACCATAAAAAAAATAGTCATATCACAAACTCTCTCACTCCCGGGGCCTGTCGTGGGCGAGTTGGATACGAGGGTAGTTACGCCGGACAAGCCCAGTCAACGAACTGGGTCATTCCGTGCGTGTCACCGGGCTAGGCCCCGGCGAACTTGGGCACGGACAGTGGTCCGCAAGGGCATAACCTGGCGGTGGCTCCGGCGACCTCATTTACGTCAACCACTAGAAATAAATCATGTATCTTTAGAGGAGGAGTCACTAGTCCAGGAAATGATCACCAAGCATATAATTGTCCTGGTCAATCCAACTTGCCCAGTTTATACCTCCAGACTTTTTCTCGTACCAAAGAGGGACAATATTCAGATGAGACCGGTCTTAGACTTATTTTGTTTGAATTGACACATTCACAACACATCGTTCAGGATGCTCACTGTGAATCATGTCAGGCTAACTCTTCCGCCGCAAGGTTGGATGTGCTCATTAGACCTGACAGAAGCCTATTGGCACGTCGTGGTAAAGAAATGGTTCCAAAAATTCCTCGGTTAGAGGATAGAGCATCAGACTTACGTCATTCAAAGAATGCCATTCGGATTGAACTTTGCACCGAGAATATTCACAAAATTAGTCTGGCAAGCCCTCATGCTAATATTGAATCAAGGAATCAAGGTTGTGGTACTTAGACGACTGGCTAGTGGTCGCAGAATCAGAGTCAACACAAAATTCATGTCACTCAAATTAGAAACCATGTTCTATCCCTAGGGTTTAAGGTAAACTTGGCAAAGTCGAACCTTGTTCCCACACGGGTAATTAAGTGGATAGGGCTGGTCTGGTTCACAGCATATCTTACTCACAGGCAGAGTGTGGACAACTGTAACAAATTTCGAAAGAAATTATTTTTGTTTCTCCACAGTCTGACTACCACGAAAAGGACATGGGAATTCCTGGTTGGCTCTCTCAACTGGATTCAATTAACTGTGAAGTTGGGGCGGTTCAAAGTAAAGAGATTAATCGTGGAAGGTGACAAACAATTCCCACTATTGCCGGCGGGAAAGGTATGGCGAATTCCAAAATTAATTCACAACTTATTATCGGTCTGGGCGAGAAGAGAAACATTGCACTCAATAATGACGTGGACATCTCCCCCACCTACGGTATTGATAGACATGGATGCTTCAGGGACAATAAGCTGGGGTTATCAGTCGAACCTAGGCCATCAGGGTCAAGGTCTTTGGTCCCAATCCGAGAATGTTTACATCAATGCGAAAGAACTATTATTCCCATTATTTTTCCTTCAGGCTCACGGCTCCACCTTGCTGGGGAAATCAATAGGTTTTCGAATGGACAATTTGAATGTGGTATCATGCATTCAAAAGCAAGGGTCAACAAGGTCTCGGAAGTTGCTAGAGTTGTCAGAGGAGATCTTTGTTCTGGCCAAAGAGCTGAACATCCATCTCCATTCATCATGCCTCCCAGGCGTAGCGAACGTCTGGGCAGACGCCCTGTCAAGAAGACAGAGCACCAAAGTAGAATGGGCCATCAAGCAAAACATCTTCAACCAGATGATTGCAGAGCCATGCCGTCCACAAGTGGACTTATTGGCAACCAAGGAAAACCACAGGCTTCCTTTCTACCTAACCCGCCGGGAAGTGTCTCCGGCGGGGGGTCCAGACGCATTGCTGGAGAACTGGAACAGGTGGAGTTTCATCTATCTGTTTCCGCCTCCAGACGCTTCACTCATGTGTCAGGTAGTCTCGATGATCGCACCTAGTATCAGTGCATTACCACAGCACACCGAAATGCCAAATAAATACCCTCATTGTTCCCTGATTAAATAGCATTGTATGAATATTCCCATACTCAAAAATATGCTACAGGGGGGCAATGCCTAGTGAGTTAATTGCTCAATAGGTGGCATTCTGAGAGTGAGGGTCTGAGCCTGGGGGATGAGACTGTGAAGCACAGAGGCGGAGCAGCTTCAGAGATGGAGTTGCTTTGAGCAGTGAAGCTTCGTATGTCTCACTCCCTAGACTGGAGCTAGACCTCACGGGCCTCACCGTGTTCAGCGGTAGAGTGTAAAGGCTATCAGCCTATGCCCGAGAAAGAGTAGTTGGAATATAGAAGAAAAAAAAAAGTGTGGTACCACCAGTTGAAAATGTGGTGCGAGACCCCGGTGTCACTCCCGATCTAGTACTTCCACTTGGAGACAATTGGCAGCCTAAAGACCTCGCTGACTATTGCCTTTTGGACATTCAGAATGCCAAATGGTTAACCCCGTATGGAGAGAGTGTCACAAATAAATTCCTCAATCAGTATACTTTTTCTACCAGGCGTCAATATCAAACGCATTGGAAGTCTTTCACGACCTGGATAGTAGAAACGGTGCAAACTGACGCATCAGTAGCTTTGATCTTCAAGTATTTGGATTATTTATTTGAGCAAAAACGCCTTTCTGTAATTACACTGAAAAATCATTTGTCAGCTATTAGAACACCCTTTCATGACTTAACAGGGCTATCTATACCGTAGGCAGAGGAGAAAGGGTTCATGAGGGCATGTTTCAAGCTTCGCCCACCACCCAATCAGCTCATGCCTACCTGGTCACTTGACAAAGCTTTGTTTTTGCATCATTCGCGCAAGTATAATCATGCGCCGAATTTCGACTCACTGTTAACACTCAAAGAGCGGGTGGTGGAGTATATTTGACTGTGCCGCCCAACGGGGGGTTTTACCGTAAACGAGCTTGTTTCCGTGCTCGTTTTCATGCTCGTTTTCATGCATAACCAAGAGCCAGAGCGTAATACAAGTGTGTATCCCTGAAAGGGCGTTAAATGAGCTTTACAATGACACCAGAACCATCCTTCTACGATCACTGGTTGTCATGCAATGATCGTGCAACCGAAGGGCAAAATCGGTAAAATACGGTCATTTCCTTACATTATTACGTGTGAAACGAGTGAGAGAGGGTGGAGTACAAAGGAGTACAACTCAGTAGCTCCACGGCCACCGTGGCGAGCGGTCATGAGGTAACCTACGCTCCTCCCACCGCTCCACTCTCTCTCAGAGCACATTACGTGCTCAAAATTGCACTCAACTATAGCCGGGCCCCGCCACATAGACCACATTTATTTCATTTGACAATAGCCGGGCGCCGCCAGTTAAGGGTTAAAGAAGGCTGTGTTCCTTATGGCTTTGGCCACAGGTAACAGGGTGTCTATGCTGGCGGCGATGAGTAACGAACCTAATTGCTTCAGGTTTGGGAAACGCAATATTAATATACAAATTGCTCCTTCCCCCACCTTTGTCGCAAAAAAATTACATTCTGGTCATGTTTTTTCTGAATTTACTGTCCCGGCACTTGAACGCAGAGACACACACCATATTTTATGCCCAGTACAATCTCTGATAAAGTTTTTGAGAGTGTCACAACCTCAGCAACAGGAAGCTTTATGGGTTAATAGTGCAGGTAAGCGTGTCACAAGAAGAAAATTGGCATCATTGCTTGTAGATGTAATCCGAGAAAGTAATACCGGCATAGTGGGAAGAGCCCACGACATCAGGAAGTGGGCAGTTTCATTAATATTCTTGCATAATTATTCCATAGATGATATTGCTGAGATACGGTTGTGGTCATCCAATCATACTTTTCTGACACCCTACCTATATGTGGCCTTAGATAAACCAAAACTTACCTGTGTGGCGTTACGGCAACGGGTCTAGTTGGTCTTGTGTGCTACTAGTTATAAGAATTGTCTTACATGTAAAAAGAACGGGGAGTGGGGGGGTTAATGAGAGCCAAGACCCTCAGACCCTCCGCCGGAGAATGGGATAAGTATGGAACTGTGATACTTGATAAGCTGGACTGGTTATACAGCACCCCCCAAAAAAAAAAAATCGGATTATATATCATTATTAGTTACACTATGAGATATAGAAGATAAGTTGTGCAAAATATTAAGTATGTACAAATTAATCTTAAGGGCCAAATGTATATAAACAAATTATTTGTTTGTTCCTAGAGAACTTTGACGCCGAGGAAGGGTCAAAGACTTCTTATGTTTTTGGACAAGAATACAACAACTCTTGTAAAATATATTTTATTGAATCTCAATATGATATTAATTTACTGATGTACCTGCAAGGTTCAATATAACAGACTTCTTTGAAGTACGCAATCTGCTTTCTTTCCATTTTTTACCAATATTGTTGTTTGTATACAATAAATTTAAGATTGTTATATGGTTCTTTTTCTCTACCTATGGAAGGCCGTCGATATGTCTAGCACAATAGAAAAGGTCTCACCGAAGTCCAGAAAGGAGGATGACCAAGAGTTAGTAAGATATGAAAGAAGATCACCAGTAGAGCAACCCTTTACAAAGCCATACTGGCGATCTGAGAGTAGATTATGAGAAGAGAAATGCTTAAGACATTTGGAAGCAAGAATAGTTTAAAAAACACTTAGAGATATATGAGATGAGAGCAATTGGACAATAGTTGAAGGGTTGAGAGCAGTCGTCCTTCTTTCGGACAGGTTGAATGAGAGCAAACGTCCAGCACGAAGGGAAGACGTTAGAGGAGAGAAAAAGACGAAAGAGTTTGCCTAGACAGGGAGTCAGCACAGAAGCACAGTTTTTTACTACAACAGGAAGAACACCGTCCGGACTGTACGCCTTCTTAGTATTAATCCCAGAGAGGGTAGAAAGTACATCTTTAGAAGAAATTAGGATATTAGGCAAAAGTAGGGGAGAGGGGGGTGGAGAGGGAGGAATAGCACCGGAATCATCTAAGGTGGAGTTTCTCGCAAATGTTTGAGCGAAGAGTTCAGCTTTGTCAGAGGAAGAAATTATGGTTTTGCCATCAGAGTGGAAAAGGGGAGGGAAAGACGAGGAAGAAAGATTGTTGGAGAGGTTTTTGGCTAGATGCCAGCAGTGTATTATTGATGAAAAAGTGCTTGGCAAGTAGAAGAACAGATTTGGCTTGATCCCGGGCAGAAACATAGGAAGAATGTGATAATTGAGTTTTTAAGGCGTCAGTACCGTTTGAATGCTTCCTCCTTGTTGCGGACAGCAGTAGAACAAATGTGAGTAAACCAAGATTTGTTTGCATTAGACTGAGAGAAAGAAAATGGAATGTATACGTCCATGCCCTATAGGATTACCTTGGTAATGTGTTCAGCACTCCCCGAGGATCCTCGGCCACAGAAGCAGAAATCATTCCATGGGAAATCAAAGAAGTACTGCCAGAGAGCCTCGCAGTCGGCAGTGCCAAAGTCGCACAAGCGCCGCTGGCTAGGAGCATCGAGTGGCCGTACTGGAGAGATAGGACAGGTGACAGAGATAAGTTTATGGCCGGAGGAGCCCATAGGAGAGAAACGATCGACAGTATAAGAAGAATGGTTAAATGTTAGAAACAAGTCAAGAATGTTGGGCCGATCTCCGAGGCGATCCGGGACACCGGTAGGTTGCTGAACTAACTGCTCTAGGTCATTTAGGATAGAAAAGACATAGGCTTGTTCACCAGGTTGGTCAGTAGTGTGAGAGGAGACCAGTTGGCGGTGGTGAACGTTGAAATCTCCAAAGATGGAGATTTCTGAGAAAGGAGAAATGGATGGAATGTGTTCCATAGTTCCACTGTAGAGCTTAGATAGTCTAAGTATTTGGGATAGTCGGTAGAGTTACGGAAAAGATAGACAGCACAGAAATATTTAGTAAGAGAATGACATTAAAGTTTAAGCCATAAAGTTGAGAATTCAGAGGAGTCGAAATCGGAAATATGAGAGCAAGTGATTTTGTTGTGCACGTATGTACAACATCCGCCTTTGGCTTTGAAAATAGGATAGAGGAAGTAGGAGGATAAAGAGAAGGGGCTGCTGGCAGTTGCTTCAGACACCTGAGTTTCGGTGAGGAAAAGAAGATCAGGCTTGTAGGAGGAGAGATGATGTTCACAGAGGGAAAATGAGAGGAAAGTCTGTGAATGTTAAAAAAGTTAATAGAAAGAGTAACAGGCCGAGGTCCAGGTAATGTTGAGGGGTCGTCAGGAGAAGGTCGGGGTGGGGGGGGGGGGGGGGGGGTGGGGGGGGTTGAGGGAGTCGTCACGGGGGGGTGTTGGGGGGGGGGGGGGGGGGGGGGGGAGGGGTGGGGGGGGGGGGAGGGAGGGGGGGGGGGGGGGCGCATTTTTATGGTCCCCCCCCCCCCCTGGGGACTCCGAGACGGTGCTTGAATTCATAATTTTTGTAAAAAGACAAATGTTGTGTGGAAGAAGGAAGTGTGGTGTATATATATATATATATATATATATATATATATACATATATATATTAGATTACAGGGATGACAAATACACATCGTTGGGTAAAATTAATTGCTTCATTATTAAACGCAACCTGTACATTGACTGACACCTGATAATCAGTTTTAGACAGGTAGTTATTAACGCTATTAATATGGTGTCACTACAAAGGTATATGGTAATTTGGGAAGAGTCCACCAGAAAATAGGTGTGGACATTTACACCCAGTTTGCTCAAGGTCCTTTTGAGTTACGAAGAGGTCAAGGGTCGAAATAATTGTCAAATTCGTTGGCGCTACCTATACCAATATTTCTTTATAAGGGTATATTATGTTGGAACTGTTATTACTCCTCTGCATACATTCTTTAAGTCCATATTTATTTTTGCAGTGTGTGGCAGGTTATTAACTACATATATTTGGATTGTTTATAATAAGTTCCTTTTTCTTAGAGAGAACTGCGTATATCTCGCTACTGAAAAAGCTTGACGACCTTCCGAAGCTGAGTAAAATTATCTAATGGTAGCCAGAATAATGCTTAATAAATGTAATTGTATCCTTAAGGGTATTTTCTGAACCCTCTTCTCCCTCGTGTTTAACCCCATTAGTTTTGAAATTTTAAGACGCTCCCCCCCATTAGTTCGGTGATTTTAAATCCTTTCGCACCATTTTGTATCAATTGAAGACATTTTCTGTCATTTAGGTGTCGATTTTGCTCCTGGCAATCGATAACGAACCTGCAATTTAGGAGGAATCAGAAGTGTTCTACAGAAAAATGCACACATTTATCTTGATCAAAGGGATTTTTGTAAAAGCTTGAAGGAGAAGAAGATAAAAATTACCTACATCTGTACACGGTAAATTATAATGGGTATGAAAAGGGTCTATAGATTCCCATAATAGTCTACCTCTTTATCTCTTTCAAGATTATGACGCATTGTAGCAGTACATTCTGGCTATCAATAGGCTATTATATCCAGCTTAAGAAGGGTCTGTGGGCATCAAAAAGGTAAGGACTATCTCAATTAACCCTCTGACTTCCATACCCATCATTCAGTCGAGGATTTATGGCGAGGCGATTGTCTAGGCGAAGTTATACAAAATCAACAGTGCTGCAGTCTATGACATATCGGGGAAACCCATTTCACAAGTTGACAACTCGATTGAAGAAGACATTTTCAGACTTGTGTGACTTGCTGTTGTTGTTGCTGTTCCCCAGACTGCCTGGCCGAACATCCCCAAGGCCCCGAGCAAGGGCAAGGCCATATCCGAGCGCCCCCACATAACCCTCCCTGCCTACCACAATAAAGCGTGTGCGACCGAAGTCACTCCATGGCGGGGAGCTGATGAGGGTGCGGAAATGCCCGGGAAACCAAAGCCCCAACCAGGGCCATGTGCCCCTCAGCAATTATGAAGAGAAAGTTGAGGGGCAAAGGAAAAATGTGACGCTTTGGCTTTCAATCTACCAACCTCTAGGGTGGCAGATTGTGAGGTCAATCCACGGAAGAGACTTGAGATCTAGATCCACTTGAGATCTAGAAAATATATAAGTAAAAGGAACACTCAGAGTAAGCTATGGGTATGGCAAATATCGCTCAGTTCTCACTCTAATAGACCAGCCAATCACCACATGACTAGAACCCAATCCTCTCAGCATAAGCTAGGAAAGGCCCTAGAAAGCCGCCTTTGGCGGTGGGATAGATCCCCTATTTCAACCCCTTTCGGGGTTGGGCACCCGCCCATGTGAGTTAAAAGATTTACCCAAAATTTTGCAACCATTCCCCCACGTGTAATTTGATTGGTTGATAGTTCAATTTGTATTACAGTTCATATCGTCGATGACTTTGATGATTTTGAACACTTGAATTAAATTGCATCTTAATCTGTGCTGGGTTAAAGGAAATATATTTAATTATCTAAGAAGCTCCTCTAATGGTTTGTTATTTGGCAAGGTATCATTTTGAAAACTCTATGTTGAATTAGTTCTACCTTGTCTATATCTTTTTGATTGTAAGGGCACAAGGAATGAAATCAATATTTCAGGAGAGGGCAGACTAAGGAATTGTAAAGAGTTAGGATTACATATTTGGGTTTTGTGGATATAGGTTAAGTGCACACATAACATATATACAGAGTGTACACATGCCTTAATCATATTGCAACATACACACATGTACTTTCAGGGCAATACTACCATTGTTTCATATGAGATGATAATGTACCGTATTATGTAATAGCAGCAGCATTGCACCAAATATATCCGGCAACGCTGCACATGTTACCCTCAGTTAAACTCTGGTCGGCACATTCAGCACAGTGCCCCCCCAGCTCTCTGTATCTCTTTGGCTAATATAGAACCTACAAACTTATCTCTGGACTTTTACTTTACATCCTTGTGCAAGAAAGGATTATCAAGGTTGTTGTAGCTTTACATGACAACCATACATGGCGCAGTCAGTGTATTAAAGCCAGGAGATACGATCCAAGACCGGATAATCAGCCAGCCATCTTGGAAGACCTCACCTCTTCAACCTTGGATTTATTATTGTGTAGTGCTTTATAGTGCAGTGAAGTGCTTAAGAGTGTAGTGCAGTGCCTTTATTATATGTCCCATGTCATTTGTGCCCATTCCCGACTTGCTGTGAGGGTTATAGCTGCCGAAACATAGCTGGACAAGACCGAGGAGTAGCATACCCTCCCCCTCTAACGTTTCCAGCCACACTGAAGCTCTCACCCCTCATTGCACTCCAGCCCTCCAGTCCAGCTGGGCCGGCACATGCGCGCACAGGCACACGCACATCTATGCCAAGTCAACACGGTGTTGCCAAGCCTACCGCACTCACTCACTCTAACATAGATAATATACTGCACTTTTAAATAAACTGTTCCAGTTGTACTGCACATTTGCATCGTTCCTGCAAGACTACAGTGTGTCAGCTATCAACCAAGTATGGAGGGATAGGGGTAGATTCATGGGGAGCCCACAGACACCCCACACGACCATACTGGGGAGGGAGATAATGGTGGAGCTACTGGTGGAGATAGTGGTGGAGATAATGATGGAGATACTGTTGGAGTTGCTGGTAAAGGGTACCAGTCAGTTCATTCCACTCCAACCTCTCCTCTCACCACCCCTCATTTCACTCCACCTCCCCAACCTCCCCCCACTTTACCTCCCCTACACTATAGGGGGATGCGATCCCTGTCACCACACCCTGCAAGTCTACAACCTACCACAAGTGCAGACCTCCTTCAGCACATACAGTATATGGAGCAATGCAGACAACGTAACGACTATACCAGAAGACAGGAGGACCGCAGAAGACAGGATAAGGACCGCAGACAACAGGAGGAGGACCGCAGAAGATGGGAAGAGGAAAACCGACGACAGGAGGTGGAAACAAGACGACGACAGGAGGAGGAAACAAGACGATGCACGGAAGAGGACTACAGGAGACAGATGGACGATGCCAAGTCCTCCGCTCTTGTCCAGGCTCTGGCCCAGAGTACCCCACCTGCCGCCGCACCTACACCCACCTCACCGGGGACAACACCCCATTCCACAACATCCTCCACCCCTAGAGCTCCACCTCCACCACAGAAGGCTATCACCCAGAACCCGCCGCCCCTTCGTGCTGATGCCACCTTCCAGGTTTTCAGAGAATGGAGGCGTCGATGGGACGATTACTCTATTATGGTAGACTTATCTAAACTACCGAGGGAGAAACAACTGATCCAGATGCGGATGTGCTTAACCCTGGAGACACAGCGGCTTTTGGAGCACACCATAAGCATACCCCCTGACACTGACAAGACCGTTGACGCAGTCCTCGATGCACTTCAGGTAGCTTTACATGACAACCATACAGATTTATGCTCAAATGACCTGCCAATAAAGCCAATTATTTGATCTGCCTTCTTAACAACTTCTGAACATTGTTGACTCAGTTTTAGGTTACTCGATGTTGTTACTCCAAAATCAGTTACTCTGTCTACACTCTTGAGCAGGGTGTTATTCATTGAATAGTTTGCTTTCTCATTTCGATTTCCGATTTGGAGTACTTGACAATTATCCGCACTGAAACACATTTGCCAAATTTGAGCCCAATGTGACAACTTATCTAGATTATATTGTATATCTTCAACATGTTCATTTGAGAGTATGCTATTTGCAATGTTTGTATCGTTAGCAAACTTTGAGATTGTACAGGTGAGACCCTCATATATGCCGTTAATATAAACTAGGAAGGGAACTGGCCCCAGTACTGATCCCTGGGGTTCCCCGCTACTTACATTGATCCATGTGGATGCTTTACAGTTTATGACTACTCTTTGCCTTCTGTCACTGAGCCAATTTTGTATCCATTTCAAAACACCATCTTGTATTCCATATGCTTTATCAATAAATGTTTGTGGGGAACTTTGTCGACAGCTTTATTCTCATCATATAGGTTGAGGATATCGTGGACAAAATCTAAGAGGATTGTTAAGCGGGAGCGTTTATTACAAAAATCGTGTTGAGTATCTTTAAGTATGTTGTTTTCCTCTAAGTGATTTACTAGTTTGTCTCTTATGAGTGTTTCTTGTATTTTACAAGTGGAAGTGGAGGGGGGAAGTGGAGTGTGACCTGGACCCCAATGGAAATACGCCTAACGGCCTTATTGGGCTATCCTTAGTTGGAATTATGCAAAGCTGGTACATGTCATATTTGTAACATATTACCGGTATGTGGTACCAACATTGTAAAATGCCTACTTAATAAATATTATTATTATTATTATTATTATTATTAATACAGATATATCTTAGTTCATACTGGTAAGGTTATTATTGATATGCGACTTTACACACAGCTACTCGAATGTAGTGAAGGTGGTGAACAGGATGTTATACGCTGACATCGGTATTCTACGGATTACTGTATGCTGACTTGATTATACATCATGCCACCCCGTTAGAATGTATGCTCTGCATAATTCACACTCGAGCTGAAACGGCCACGGAAGTATAGAAGTTTCGGAGATATACGGCCGCTGGTTTTACCGGCCGCCAGGATAGGGCGCAGTCTTTCCACATTACTGGAGAACACTAGGCACTCTCACACACACCTTGGACACAACCAGAAGTATCCCGCAATCACTCCTATGGACCACTTCGCCCACCACAATCAAGTTCTCATATTAGGACTTGGGTAGAATTCACCACTCACCATTTTACACCTATTGAAGAATTACTATTGACGCTGAAAACCCGTATAGCTCAAGATATAACTATTATTACTGTTGTTGTTTGTTCCTGTTCTGTTGATGCTGACTCTACACCTACTTATTCAATAAATACCAGGCTTATAATCTTGTGTATTTATTCTGACTTCCAATTAGGTCATTAAATCATAATTGGTTGGTGGCAAGCAATAACCGCTACCGGTCCTACACATCACATGGTGCCACATAACACATGTTGGCATGCGGTGATCTTTCTTGTGATTAAATGTGTGTGTGAATGGTAACTGACCCTACAGACTGTCCCTTTAAAGAAGAGTCTTATGTAGCCCAAAACGTTAGCGTAAATCAAGAATGACATAATTTTATCTGTGTACATTCGCCCAAATATGTGATATCAGCATCAAGTATATTTTGATCAATAATTGGCATCAGCAATATCTAAACATGATATCTTCATTTCGAGTGAGATATACAAACATGTTTATACACTCACCCACCCTATTCAACATCTGACAGAAATTAACTCATTTAGTAGCGGTGACGTAAATTCATCATATTCGGGCAAATATTAGACGATTTTATTCAATGATCAGTTGAAGCTAAAGGGATCACGGGAGATTATCTGTAGCGTTTGAATTGCTAGAGGGCCGTCCTAAGTTGAATACAAGTCTTCTAATAGTTGCCAGAATATTACGAGAAGAGCGTCACCGGTACTGAAGGAGTTATTACAGTACAAAGCAAGCAAAGCGTAATGACAGCCGATACATGACTTATGTGTGCTTCTGTACCTCTCCCACACAATATATCCACGTTGTTTATGTTGGTTGTAGCTCATAAACCACATCAACAACAGCCTTGGCAACATAACGTCTGTACCTCTCCCACACAATATATCCACGTTGTTCATGTTGGTTGTAGCTCGTAAACCACATCAACAACAGCCTTGGCAACATAACGTCTGTACCTCTCCCACACAATATATCCACGTTGTTTATGTTGGTTGTAGCTCATAAACCACATCAACAACAGCCTTGGCAACATAACGTCTGTACCTCTCCCACACAATATATCAACGTTGTTCATGTTGGTTGTAGCTCATAAACCACATCAACAACAGCCTTGGCAACATAACGTCTGTACCTCTCCCACACAATATATCCACGTTGTTCATGTTGGTTGTAGCTCATAAACCACATCAACAACAGCCTTGGCAACATAACGTCTGTACCTCTCCCACACAATATATCCACGTTGTTCTTGTTGGTTGTAGCTCATAAACTACATTAACAACAGCCTTGGCAACATAACGTCTGTACCTCTCCCACACAATATATCCACGTTGTTCATGTTGGTTGTAGCTCATAAACCACATCAACAACAGCGTTGGCAACATAACGTCTGTACCTCTCCCACACAATATATCCACGTTGTTCATGTTGGTTGTAGCTCATAAACCACATCAACAACAGCCTTGGCAACATAACGTCTGTACCTCTCCCACACAATATATCCACGTTGTTCATGTTGGTTGTAGCTCATAAACCACATCAACAACAGCCTTGGCAACATAACGTCTGTACCTCTCCCACACAATATATCCACGTTGTTCATGTTGGTTGTAGCTCATAAACCACATCAACAACAGCCTTGGCAACATAACGTCTGTACCTCTCCCACACAATATATCCACGTTGTTCATGTTGGTTGTAGCTCATAAACCACATCAACAACAGCCTTGTCAACATAACGTCTCACTAGCCCCATTATACAACTTACACCCATCAAGCGGTGAATTGACAACTTGTGAGTTTCAGGCTATAATGAAGTTGGGGCTGTTAACATCGATATTATCCTCTTCTGTACCGGAGACTTCTTTTTAATTGTATTCATGGTAGTCAGGTTCACCGTGTCATGCCGTGGGAATTGCGTGCCAAAAGCGATTTTATTGTTTAAATGCCATCTATAGGGTGTTAATAAACAGAAAAACTTGGGTGGCAATTTTACTTTTGGGAATTTGTTTATTAACACCCTATAGATGGCATTTAAACAATAAAATTGCTTTTGGCGCGCAATTCCCATGGCATGACACGGTGAACCTGACTATTATTTAGGCATATACTGTGATATTTACACGATATGATTATATATGTTTATATATAATTATAAGAAAAAAAACGATAAATGTATGATAAAACATGTAATAATCATGACATGACTTCATAGCACTGATACAAATAATGGAAATAAAAATATACTTTTCTGTAATCATCACACATTCATACCACCCTTTACCACCAGTAATTACTCCACTCAACATCTAGATGAATATTAACAATAGACTAAATTAATGTAAAATCTTAAATGAATCTTATGGGGTCATTTGGTGCTCTTAATACATTGGCTAACTGATTGGCTACATGTCATCTTCGTCACAATTACTGTAGTGTTTCACGTTTCCACAGTCGGTGCATTTGCATAATGCTGTGCATGGCAGGCGATTTCTATGGCATGAACAGTTCACTTTCTCCTTGCACGCACCTTTGCATCCACACCTAACTAGTTTAAGTACTGCACGTGGTGCTGGCTTTTCGAGACATTGTACTGGTATAAGGTTTTTGTCGTCATTTAGTTTCCATCCATTGCCCTCTGGGAGCAGGTTCTTTGGCCTTGGTTCTTGGTAGGTTTTGTCTCTTTTGGACATCAGGTTGGCACGTTGTATGTGAGGTTTGAGAGTGCTTCGCGTCGGTGGAAGCTTTTCACCCTCCAAGTTCTTGACCTTGAACAGCTCCCATCGAAGATCTGGCAATGTGATGCACAATCTTTTGCTGGAGTATACACTGCAGACGAACGTCTCGACATTGAAAACATCAGCTTCAGGAAGACTGTCTGGACATCCAAAGATCTGGAAAGTCTTGATAATCTTGCTGCTCGAAGGTAGTTGCAGGAACTTGGTTATCCACGCTTTCTTCGATATACTGAAGAACTTTCCACCCCAATCCGCGCCAGTGAAGTTGTGCAGTCCTATCAAAGCCTTTGACTTCTCCGTTCCAATCGCAGTGCACCTCTCTTTGATGTCAATTGTCCAGAAGAACTTCCCTCTGCCAGTTAACATCTTCAATTGTTCAGCGGTGTGACACAAATCTAACATCTGACTTCGGCTTATGGCGAACTTGCTTGGCACTCTTCACATTTTGCACAAGTAGTTGTGATACAATGCTGACGGTGTTCTTAATGGCTCCATCCCGCTTACCAGAAACAGAGTGTGCATTTGTGCCAAAGAGTAGCCGCTTCAGAAAGAAAGATACCATTGGTGAATTTTCAAACGACATGCTACCAGTGAAGTGCCACTTATCTTTGCAATTCAACAACTCATCACGAAGCAACTTAGCAACTCCAACAATGTCGCTAAGTGTTTCCTCTGAATCTTGGGGTACTACTTTATCAACAGCAACTGAAAGGGTTTTACTACTGATGATATGATCACTTTCATTGAGTCGATGGGGCCTGACAAATTCAGCAGTACTGATATTTTCTGTTATCAAACTTTTTAGGTGGCGTTTGAAGTACGGAGCTATCCACACTAACATCATGTTCAGTCAAAGTTGACAGATACTCATCATTAACATCATTCATACTTAGAACAGCACCATAAGAGAGCGAACATTTGACTGCATTTACAATTTCAATGTCACACATATGCTTGGTGATATTATCATCGACCCCAATACAATCAAATTTGAAGGAATAGCATTGGCGTTCAACATTTCGTAAGCAATCTCTGTGATACCACATTTCATATGCAGCGGCATCACCAACTTCCTGCAACAGTGACAGGTTTGCTCGGACTTTGTTGGCACGTGTGTTCGCTTTTATGTCCAGAAACCGGGTCCCCATCGTATCTGTCAGGACAAGATTTTTTTTTTTTTTTTTTTTTTTCTATATTCCAACTATTCCCTCTCGGGCATAGGCTGATAGCCTTTACACTACCGCTGAACATGGTGAGGCCCGTGAGGTATTGCTCCAGTCTAGGGAGTGAGACATGCGAAGCTTCACGGCTCGAAGCAACTCCATCTCTGAAGCCGCCTCGCCTCCATGCTTCACAGTCTCATCCCCCACACTCGGACCCTCACTCTCAGAACGCCACCTATGGAGCAATTAACTCACTAGGCATTGCCCCCCTGTAGCATAGTTTTGAATATGGGAATATTCATACAATGCTATTTTAAGCAGGGAACAATGAGGGTATTTTTGGGGCCATTTTGGTGTGCTGTGGTAATGCACTGATACTAGGTACAGCACAAATTCCATCCCAATAATATCTTCCCATTGACATATTGGGATTCGAACCCGGGTCCATTGGATTACCAGTCCAGTGGCAAGACCACTCCGCCACTCCTCTCAATCTGTCCAACTTTCAATCTGTCGGATTGTCACAAAGAAACGCACAGGACTTGGTCTTTGGCTCCATTGGGCGACACCTGCGAACACGTCTGACAGAATCCTCATCATGTGCCAAGGATGGACGTCCGAGTTTAGCTGGTCGCATTTGTGATTCACCAGATGATGTTTCACAAAATCTCTTTTCGGCTCTCTCCAGCATGCCTTTGTGCACTACGAGTTTGTAACATTCTTTGTGGTAATGGATGTTTTCCGTATCAGATGCAGACAACTTTGACAGATTTTCAGCCAGAGGTGCATACTGCGTTTCTCCATACTGTGCTCGCTTCTCGGCAAAGTTCTTTATGTTACCAATAGAATCTGATGTAACATTCTGTACAAAGGTGTAGCCCTTCCGCTTGCCTTTATCACAAATGATGCAGGTGAGTGAGTTCATTGTCACGTCCGTTATAGTTGAATCTCAACAGGCCTCGCTTCGAAACGGGTGAACTTCTTCATAAGTGCATATCTGGAAATAAATAAACAATTATCAATTCCAGATATCAACTAAATATTTGGCACATAAATGAATGATGATATGAGGAAGACACCTGATTTGTTTCATAATTTTCCTATTAATATTTTAAGAGATACAAATTGTTATAACAATATTAGCGCTTTCATTTCGGGCGATAAACTGCGAAATGACGGTACCCCCCTTTAAGCCCCCACAAAAACCCAAATTCCCAAAAGTAAAATTGCCACCCAAGTTTTTCTGTCTACTAAGACCCTATAGATGCCATTTAAACAATAATATAGCTTTTGGCACGCAATTCCCACGGGACCACATTTCAGGTACACGGCGAACCTGACTATGGTGTATTAGGCAGCTTTGTGAAAATTAAGAAGGATCTGAGGTAGTAAAAAAGGTTCGAAGCCTGTTAATTGCTGGAGGTAATTTTAAAACTGAAGGTATTCGTTTAATATTGGCCAGCATAACGTTAAAAGGACTGCTCAGGTACTGAACGTGTTACACAGAAATGCAGTAATAATGTATTTTTTTGGGTGGATAAAAAGTAGGTTGAATTTGGTTTGATGTGTTTATGAATGCACTACAACCGTATTTTAGCTGGTACTTTTGCTAAATATCGATGTTTGCAGCTCCAACTTCCTTATAGCCTACATCTCGCACGTGGTTAATTGGCCACCTGCGAGTTTCAGGCTATAGTCCTTGGAGCCGTAAACATCGGTATAAAACAAAAACGTAATTATTATGTTGTTTTCTTATGGATATAAAGTATGTTGAATTTGGCCGTACGTATTTATATTTACAATACAACCATAACATAGGTCGTAATTCTGATCAATTATGTTACAAAACAAAAACATTCAACTTCCTAGTAGCCTGAAATTCGTAATTGGTCCATAGCTTCATTGAAGACTACTCTGTAAAAATGTGAACACATAATAGTAACACACATATTACACATAAACATTGCCTTCGGTTTATATGTTCATATCAGAACACATACACGATTACAACACTACACCTTTTCACATAAGAGTTGAGCCATTGTTACATACCTGTATGACATAATTCATAACCGTTTGACATAACACATATCGAGTAACACTGTTAACATAATATCTTGTTGACCACTCTAACATAATTAATTGACATAATTTATGATATTGACAGACTTGAACAACAAACCGACAGTCTGCATAATATTAAGAGATTGTATCATTTGGAAAATGACACAGTAGTATAACATTTTGACAAACAAATAATACATTGACAAAAACAAAATAACTGCTATCATATCCTGTGATGCATTTTACACAACAGAAGCTCATGTTACACAGAGGATTGCAATACCAAGGTGTTGACTATTCGAAACCAAAACATTGTGAAGCACTCAATCCACGAGATATTATTCAAAACAGTGGGATATTCTCAGAAATGAAAGGTAAGAACATGGTAATTCATAACATTTGAACAACTAACCGATATTCTGCATATTGTTTGACATTGTTACTGTAACTTCTGGGAAATTACACACAACATAATAACTGCTTTCGTATTACATGAGGTATTTTACACAGATGAGGCTAATTTTACACAGAGGATTGCAGTAAAAAGGGGGTGACTACTCGATACCATAAAATCGTGAAGCACTCAATGCACGAAACATTACCTTCCATACAGTGGTACGGAATTGAGCACCACTATAAACATTACCGAGGTGACTTAGTGTATCATCGGTAGATTGCTATCACTCCCATCTAGTACACCCACCCAAGGAGACTATGCCTCGCAGACGCTATCGCCGAGTGTCAGATGAGGATCGTGATAGAAAATTACTCGATATGAAGCTGGAGAAGATTTTTTGGACACTGCTGCCGAGCTACGCATTCCTAGAACCAAAGCTTATGAAATAATCCGCAAGTTTGTGGAGACTGGCGAAAGACGTGGTCGACATGGAGGAGGAGGACGACCACCTGTGCTTGATGACGAGGGAAAGGACTTTCTTGTGATGCTTGTTGAAGCTACACCAACAATAACCATGAGAGAACTTAACCATACACTTCGGAAAACATTTCCACGCAAACGACATGTATGTAACATGACTGTTTCTAGGGCTTTGGATGGGGAACTAGTATCCCTGAAACAGGTTCACAATGTGCCAGCCAACCGCAACTCCTCGGATGACATCAAAAGCGCTCGTGTACAGTTTGCTCAGTATATGTATGAAGAGGGCATTCATCAACACTATTACATCTCAAGATTATACTCTTTATTATGAAATCATTATTATCTTTCATATAATTTTAAGATAATCTACTTGCTATGAATGATATTATGTAAGCAACTATACATGAGAGGGGGTAATCATTGTAACTCTTTGTAACTTCCCCCTACTAAAACCAATGACTCAGGTTCCTTTCCCACACTATTAACCCTACTATAGCACCTTGATGTCGCCCAAGCATCTGATCGTATGACCAACGACGGTCACGTGGCTGTAAGGTGTTTCGAGGTTGTCAAAGCAGGTGAGAGGTGTGGAGAGGTATTGAGAGGTTAGATAGACATTAGCCACGAGCGAGAGAACATAGCTCCGTGATTCCTCTCAATATAGGGAATTCTCTATTTACTTATATTTAGTACTTCTGTATACTATTTCAGTTGATACTTGAATAAATATCTAAGTTGGTTCTGGATACCAAATATTCTATAATTTACCCTTTTACCTATAAGTATCAATATTATACTTATTAGGTTTAAAAGGACGTAAACGGTGGCAGCATTACTATTACTACATATCTACATAATTAATCTATCATCATCGAGCAGAGAGAACGAGAGCTGAGATCAACCTCCAATCAACCTATAACTAAAACATAATATCTACATCTCTTAAGGCCATCGACACCTTCAGTCAGCCTTATATAGAGTCAACAGTTAAACCAAGATAGGAGCGTATCTCAAAACGTCTTCCTAATCTTATTACCCATACTTACAGTGACTGGCAAAAGTCATACGAATCATGGTAGGCAGAGGTGCTCCTTTTTACCATGAATTGTTAATTTAGGCGACTACACCACGTTCCTTCGAAGAATTTTCAAGCCTATGCTCAACCATTCTACCAATTTCCAATTTGATCCAGTCTTATCCGGTCTACAATACAAATCATCTAGCAGCTCTACATTTATTGTTTCCTGAGTTCCTGTGCAAATTATCTCTGTTAAATTCCAACCACAAACCACAAATTGGTTAAGTTAATACCATTTCTACACTTCGAGATTCAACCAGTCTACCAGTTCATCTATGGCGATTCCTGTGTGAGCTGCCAGCAGACGATTTCGGAGAGAGAGAGACAGAGGGAGAGAGCTGTGCTGACGGTGCTGACCACGCAGTGGGCTGACGGCTGACTCCTCAACATTCAGCTTGTTGTTCAACCCTGACCTAGCTCAACCTCCACTCACTCCTCCTAGCTGTGGTGGCCCTAGAAAATTGACTACCATCACTACTCTTCAAAGTGCTTTTAAAGGTGTGTACAGTGAATATCAAACATCTATATATTACGGTCAATTATTTCCCGCATGTCTAGCGAGATAAATTCATTTTTCTAAATATGTCTCATACAATGAGTTTTCCTAGATATTGTGTGTTTTCTAACACATGTCAAATCGTCAGTGACATGGCGGTCAAAATATCATGTCGTTCAGTCAAAACTCCAATTTCTCATCATGTCATTTCATATCTGTATTCTCATATGGATCATGCCATACCGCGACCTCCTGACCCGTCCCATGATCGTGGACGGACGGACAGACAGACAGTCACTCATCCTGTGGGTCAGTCAGTCTGTCTCTCTCCCTTGCATAGTGTATAAGTGTGTGCGAGGTTGCGGTAATTTCCAGATGTATCCCTAATTAATTTTTTATTCCTAAGTGATAACATTGTTTTTAAAACTTTATAGGGTTTAATTTTCCAAGTCAATAACATTAATTTTTCTTAAGTTTCTTAACACTCAAAGAGCGGGTGGTGGAGTATATTTGACTGTGCCGCCCAGCGGGGGGTTTTACTGTAAACGAGCTTGTTTCCGTGCTCGTTTTCATGCATAAACAAGAGCCAGAGCGTAATACAAGTACATATCCCTGAAAGGGCATTAATTCAGCTTTCCAATGACACCAGAACCATCCTTCTACGATCACTGGTTGTCTTGCAACGATCGTGCAACCGAAGGGCAAAATCGGTAAAATATGGTAATTTCCTTACATTATTACATGTGAAACGAGTGAGGGAGGGTGGAGTAGGGTGCAGTACATCTCAGTAGCTCCACGGCCGCCGTGGCGAGCGGTCATGAGGTAACCTATGCTCCTCCCACCGCTCCGCTCTCTCTCAGAGCACATTACGTGCTCAAAATTGCATGCGACTATAGCCGGGCTCCGCCACATAGTCCTTGGTTCTCTTGCTCGGCTATAGCCGGGCGCCGCCAGTTAAGGGTTAAACCCGCACTTTGATCTAGGCGGTTGAGTTAAAACAATCTAAGTTAAATACATCTGAAGTTAAAAGTGATTCTAGTGTTCATCAATTAAACACTTTTCTTATCTTTTTGTTATAAGTGCGCGAGTGTCTTAGGCCAATGTCGTTTCGATTTCGACTCGCTCGCGGCAGCCAAGGTAATTAATTATTTTCTTGTTATTTATAAGTGCGTCTGTGTAACATCTTTATTGTACGTACAGTGTGATTTTAATTTATTTTAACATCTATTGTGATTTCTAACGAGTTTAACATTCCATCTTAAATTTGTTTTCTTTCGCTCGCTAGTAGGTCTATAATGTTTATTTTGTTGACACGATGGTCGATACTATGTGCTTTCATTTGAGTGCGAGTTCTGTAAAGATTAATTTTTGGGTTTTAATTAACATTCTGTCCAAATTTGTGGACTCTACCGAAACACAGTCGTTTTCGATTTTATTTTAGAGTTCTTTTGAATTGAATTTTTGGAAGTTTGATTGATTGATATTTTCTTGGAGTATTCTTTTTGGCATCGTTCAAATTATATTTTTGTTTTTCGTTCGGTTGATTCTGACGAATATTTGGGGAACTTCATATAATATTCCTTACAATTTGTTTTGCCCATTTTTTTTGTTTGCCTTTTAATATTGCTACGGGCTATATATAAATCGGTAATTTCGTTCGCTAATCTTGTGGCAATATATTTTTTTCTTGAGGATTTTTCCTAAGCTGAATTTTGTTTTCCCCTAGCGTTTAATTTCGAGTTAATTATTTTGCGATCACAGATTATTGTTAGTCATGTGTTTTCCATTGTTTTTATGAGTTGCTTACTGTTCAATTGTTTTCAAGTGTCCAAGTGTTCTCATTATTCTAATTTACCCGATTTTCTCGGGTTGAATTCATACGTTCAATTACCGTAGATTTATTAATGTAATTCTTGCTTCTTAAGAAAACGTGAATTTTTATGTTCATCTTTTGTTGGGCCCAGTGAGATTAAAACACGATTTGTAGTTCCATTTTTAGTATTTTTGTCTGAAACATTGGCTAGTTTGACTAATATGGATGTTGGGATTCACTGTAGTGGCAGTATTTTCATTGAAAAGGAAATGCTATTGGAAAATATTTTTAGAGAGTGCCTTGGAAAACTGACAGAAAATTCTCAGAGTATATTGATTTTGTTGTTTTCGTGGTCTTGGAGGTGAACGGCCATATGGAGAAGGAAAATATTAGTATATTCTGTTATATTATACACCTGATCTTGGATAATGGATTATATTCATCAACATTTGTATTATGTTGAGTGACTTTAATGAGGTTATGATGAAATAAAATGTTAGGAGTTGATTTATTAATATCTGTATGTTGTAAGGTATTACATATAACTTCTACATGATTTTATTTTAAGATAATTTTTTTTGGAGAGGTTTGAGTGTGAATCCTTAAGGTTTTGTTGGGGTTTAGGAAGTTATTTTAGAATTGTATTGCACTACCTTGTAATAATTTTATTTGCAACGTTGAGTGTGTGAATTTATTCTATATTTTCCTAAAATTGGCCATAGGAAATACATTTATTGGGATTACGGCTAGCTACCGTCAGAACACATTTATTACAATTTTAGTGGAATATTCTATATGATGTTATTTGCGCAATTGTGTTTTTTCCAGATTAGGAAGGTATTATATTACACACCACGGGATTGTGGCTTGCTGTGTTTAATATTGATATATATATAATGTTCCTATAGATAGGATGTTTTTTTGTTTTTTTGTACATCAGGTTTTAACTTTTGTTTTTAGTTTTAATTCGGTTTTATCAAACTTGCAATGTTTTATTATATGTTTTTGTATTATAAACTTGGATGGTATTATGATACATGCCACGGGATTGTGGAATTGTGTTTATTACTAGGTGGTGTTTTTCCTATGGGTAGGAATTGTATTTTATTTTATTTTTCTACAATTGTGTATGTGATTTTTCCCTAGGATTTTTTTGTTTTGCAGCTTGTTCACCTTGTTTGTATGTCAATATTACTTTGCTTTGTTAATTGTATTACTCCAAACTTCAGTGCATAATGGATTTTTTAATTGTTTTTGGGTTTGTTTCTTATTGGGATTTTGTTTGAAGATAATACCTATAGTATTTTTCTTTTTACAATGTTTGTTTTTGTTCATTGTCTTTGCATTTGTATTTGCTTTGTTCATTTTTTTCCGTTCTTTCTGATTTTACTATAACCTTTATATTGTATTAACAAAATACTTAGAAAATTTCCATTCCACTTTCGAATTTGTTCTTCAACTGAATTTTGTTTATCTTGAATTTAATTATTTTACTCTCACATAATTTTAAGTATCTGCGTGCGGTGATACGCAAGATTTTTAGTGTGGGCGTATTACATCTCAAGATTATACTATTTATTATGAAATCATTATAACCATCTTTAATATAATTTTAAGATAATCTACTTACCATGAATGCTATTATGCAAGCAACTATACATGAGAGGGGGTAATCATTGTAACTCTTTGTAACTTCCCCCTACTAAAACCAATGACTCAGGTTCCTTTCCCACACTATTAAGCCTACTATAGCACCTTGATGTCGCTCAAGCATCTGATCGTATGACCAATGACGGTCATGTGGCTGTAAGGTGTTTCGAGGTTGTCAAAGCAGGTGAGAGGTGTGGAGAGGTGTTGAGAGGTTAGATAGACATTAGCCACGAGCGAGAGAACATAGCTCCGAGATTCCTCTCAATATAGGGAATTCTCTATTTACTTATATTTAGTACTTATGTATACTATTTCAGTTGATACTTGAATAAATATCTAAGTTGGTTCTGGATACCAAATATTCTATAATTTACCCTTTTACCTATAAGTATCAATATTATATTTATTAGGTTTAAAAGGACGTAAACGGTGGCAGCATTACTATTACTACATATCTACATAATTAATCTATCATCATCGAGCAGAGAGAACGAGAGCTGAGATCAACCTCCAATCAACCTATAACTAAAACATAATATCTACATCTCTTAAGGCCATCGACACCTTCAGTCAGCCTTATATAGAGTCAACAGTTAAACCAAGATAGGAGCGTATCTCAAAACGTCTTCCTAATCTTATTACCCATACTTACAGTGACTGGCAAAAGTCATACGTAACATGGTAGGCAGCGGTGCTCCTTTTTACCATGAATTGTTAATTTAGGCGACTACACCACGTTCCTTCGAAGAATTTTCAAGCCTAGGCTCAACCATTCTACCAATTTCCAATTTGATCCAGTCTTATCCGGTCTACAATACAAATCATCTAGCAGCTCTACATTTATTGTTTCCTGAGTTCCTGTGCAAATTATCTCTGTTAAATTCCAACCACAAACCACAAATTGGTTAAGTTAATACCATTTCTACACTTCGAGATTCAACCAGTCTACCAGTTCATCTACGGCGATTCCTGTGTGAGCTGCCAGCAGACGATTTCGGAGAGAGAGAGACAGAGGGAGAGAGCTGTGCTGACGGTGCTGACCGCGCAGTGGGCTGACGGCTGACTCCTCAACATTCAGCTTGTTGTTCAACCCTGACCTAGCTCAACCTCCACTCACTCCTCCTAGCTGTGGTGGCCCTAGAAAATTGACTACCATCACTACTCTTCAAAGTGCTTTTAAAGGTGTGTACAGTGAATATCAAACATCTATATATTACGGTCAATTATTTCCCGCATGTCTAGCGAGATAAATTCATTTTTCTAAATATGTCTCATACAATGAGTTTTCCTAGATATTGCGTGTTTTCTAACACATGTCAAATCGTCAGTGACATGGCGGTCAAAATATCATGTCGTTCAGTCAAAACTCCAATTTCTCATCATGTCATTTCATATCTGTATTCTCATATGGATCATGCCATACCGCGACCTCCTGACCCGTCCCATGATCGTGGACAGACGGACAGACAGACAGTCACTCATCCTGTGGGTCAGTCAGTCTGTCTCTCTCCCTTGCATAGTGTATAAGTGTGTGCGAGTTGCGGTAATTTCCAGATGTATCCCTAATTAAATTTGTATTCCTAAGTGATAACATTGTTTTTTTAAAACTTTATAGGGTTTAATTTTCCAAGTCAATAACATTAATTTTTCTTAAGTTTCTTAACACACAAAGAGCGGGTGGTGGAGTATATTTGACTGTACCGCCCAGCGGGGGGTTTTACCGTAAACGAGCTTGTTTCCGTGCTCGTTTTCATGCATAAACAAGAGCCAGAGCGTAATACAAGTACATGTCCCTGAAAGGGCATTAATTCAGCTTTCCAATGACACCAGAACCATCCTTCTACGATCACTGGTTGTCTTGCAACGATCGTGCAACCGAAGGGCAAAATCGGTAAAATATGGTAATTTCCTTACATTATTACATGTGAAACGAGTGAGGGAGGGTGAAGTAGGGTGCAGTACATCTCAGTAGCTCCACGGCCGCCGTGGCGAGCGGTCATGAGGTAACCTACGCTCCTCCCACCGCTCCGCTCTCTCTCAGAGCACATTACGTGCTCAAAATTGCATGCAACTATAGCCGGGCTCCGCCACATAGTCCTTGGTTCTCTTGCTCGGCTATAGCCAGTTAAGGGTTAAACCCGCACTTTGATCTAGGCGGTTGAGTTAAAACAATCTAAGTTAAATACATCTGAAGTTAAAAGTGATTCTAGTGTTCATCAATTAAACACTTTTCTTATCTTTTTGTTATAAGTGCGCGAGTGTCTTAGGCCAATGTCGTTTCGATTTCGACTCGCTCGCGGCAGCCAAGGTAATTAATTATTTTCTTGTTATTTATAAGTGCGTCTGTGTAACATCTTTATTGTACGTACAGTGTGATTTTAATTTATTTTAACATCTATTGTGATTTCTAACGAGTTTAACATTCCATCTTAAATTTGTTTTCTTTCGCTCGCTAGTAGGCCTATAATGTTCTTTTGTTGACACGATGGTCGATACTATGTGCTTTCATTTGAGTGCGAGTTCTGTAAAGATTAATTTTTGGGTTTTAATTAACATTCTGTCCAAATTTGTGGACTCTACCGAAACACAGTCGTTTTCGATTTTATTTTAGAGTTCTTTTGAATTGAATTTTTGGAAGTTTGATTGATTGATATTTTCTTGGAGTATTCTTTTTGGCATCGTTCAAATTATATTTTTGTTTTTCGTTCGGTTGATTCTGACGAATATTTGGGGAACTTCAGATAATTCCTTACAATTTGTTTTGCCCATTTTTTTGTTTGCCTTTTTAATATTGCTACGGGCTATATATAAATCGGTAATTTCGTTCGCTAATCTTGTGGCAATATATTTTTTTCTTGAGGATTTTTCCTAAGCTGAATTTTGTTTTCCCCTAGCGTTTAATTTCGAGTTAATTATTTTGCGATCACAGATTATTGTTAGTCATGTGTTTTCCATTGTTTTTATGAGTTGCTTACTGTTCAATTGTTTTCAAGTGTCCAAGTGTTCTCTTTATTCTAATTTACCCGATTTTCTCGGGTTGAATCATACGTTCAATTACCGTAGATTTATTAATGTAATTCTTGCTTCTTTTAACCCTTCTTTAGCGGCCTATGCGGTTTATTTATGTGTACCGCCCAGCGGGGTGTTTTAGCCAAAATAGGGCTGTTTACGTGATCATTTTCATGCCTAAATAAGACCCAGAACGTAAAACAAGTATCTATCCCTGAAAGGGCATAAACAGAGCTTTCGAATGACACCATAACGATCCTTGTATGATGGATAGTTTTCTTGCAATAACCGTGCAACGCGAGTGCAAAAAGCAGGTAATTCGGTACTTTCGGTACATAATTGAGTATGTAGCGACTGAGAGAGGGAGGAGGGAGCTGAGATTTGTGTCAGTAGGTTCGCCGCGGTGGTCTGGAGCAGTCATACGCTCGCTAGTCTCCTGCCACCACTTGTCTCTCTCTCTCAGCCACATTACGTGCTGAAATTGCCACTCGACCTATGTCGAGCGCCGCCACATAGTCCAGCTTTATTTAACTCGACTTAAGTGGTGAGCCGCTTTTTAAGGGTTAAAGAAAACGTGAATTTTTATGTTCATCTTTTGTTGGGCCCAGTGAGATTAAAACACGATTTGTAGTTCCATTTTTAGTATTTTTGTCTGAAACTTTGGCTAGTTTGACTAATATGGATGTTGGGATTCACTGTAGTGGCGGTATTTTCATTGAAAAGGAAATGCTATTGGAAAATATTTTTAGAGAGAGCCTTGGAAAACTGACAGAAAATTCTCAGAGTATATTGATTTTGTTGTTTTCGTGGTCTTCGAGGTGAACGGCCATATGGAGAAGGAAAATATTAGTATATTCTGTCATATTATACACCTGATCTTGGATAATGGATTATATTCATCAACATTTGTATTATGTTGAGTGACTTTAATGAGGTTATGATAAAGTAATGGAGTAATGGAAAATGTGCAAACTAGCATGGGAGAAGGGGAGTGCACCCGATGACTGGAAGACTGGCATAATAGTCCCCCTATATAAGGGCAAAGGGGAAAGAGGAGTGTGTGGTAACCACCGAGGAATATGTCTTCTAAGCGTAGTAGGGAAGGTATACAGTAGGGTAGTGATTGAGAGAGTGAGAGTGAGAACGGAGAAATGGATAGGCGACGAGCAGGGAGGTTTTAGGAAGGGAAGAGGATGTGTAGATCAGATTTTTACCCTGAATTGTGTTGTGGAGAAGTATCTGGAGAAGAAACAAAAGGTGTATGTTGCCTTTATGGACTTGGAGAAGGCCTATGACAGAGTGGATAGAGAAGGTTTGTGGAAAGTACTTAGAATATACGGAGTAGATGGCAAGTTGCTGAAAGCAGTGAAGAGCATGTATGAGGGTGCAAAGGCGGCAGTACGTGTGGAGAGTGAGCAGAGCGAGTTCTTTGACCTGAATGTTGGTTTGAAACAGGGGTGTGTGATGTCCCCGTGGTTGTTTACTGTATATATGGATGGAGTTATGAAAGAAATACTATCAAGAGCAGTGGATGTTGGTGTATTGCTGAAAAGTGAGGGAATTGAGTGGAAGCTACCTATACTGCTGTTTGCGGATGATACAGTTCTGATGAGTGATAATGAATGGGAGTTGCAGGGTCTGGTAAATGAGTTTGGAACAGTGTGCGAAAAACGGAATTTGAAGGTAAATACGGGGAAGAGCAAGGTTATGGTCTTCGAAAGGGGTGAAGTCACAGAGTGTGAGGTGAAGCTGAACGGTCAGGCTATGGAGATCGTCAACTCTTTTAAGTATCTGGGCAGAGTGTTGAGTAAAGATGGGACTATGGATGAAGAGGTGCGGGAGAGGGTACAACAGGGGAAGAGGGTTGTAGGAACGCTAAAAGCAGTAACAAGAAATAGGGTGGTCAGTATGGAAGTGAAGAAGTCCTTGCATGACAGTGTGGTAATCCCGACACTGACTTATGGAAGCGAAGCATGGATGTTGGTTGAGAGACTCAGACCAAGAGTGAGAGCAGTGGAAATGAATTACTTAAGGAGTGCGTGCGGAGTTACATGGAGGGATAGACAGACTAATGAGGAAGTAAGAAGGAGGTGTGGTGTGGAGGTAGATGTGCTGGAAAGTGTGAAAAGGAACAACTTGAGATGGTTCGGCCATATGGAACGTATGGAAAGCGAGAGAATGACTAAGAGGGTGTACGAGAGCGAGGTGGAGGGACAGAGGGGGAGAGGTAGACCGAATATGAGGTGGAAGGATGGAGTGAGGAACTACATGAACGAAGGCGGTGCTGGTTGGGGGGAGGGGCGTCGCCTGACTGGGGACAGAGGTGCATGGGGCGGTTCGTTCGTGGCCACCCCTTCGGGGATCACGGCGTCAGGCAATAGATAGATAGATGATAAAGTAAAATGTTAGGAGTTGATTTATTAATATCTGTATGTTGTAAGGTATTCCATATAACTTCTACATGAATTTATTTTAAGATAATTTTTTTTTGGAGAGGATTGAGTGTGAATCCTTAAGGTTTTGTTGGGGTTTAGGAAGTTATTTTAGAATTGTATTGCACTACCTTGTAATAATTGTATTTGCAACGTTGAGTGTGTGAATTTATTCTATATTTTCCTAAAATTGGCCATAGGAAATACATTTATTGGGGTTACGGCTAGCTACCGTCAGAACACATTTATTACAATTTTAGTGGAATATTCTATGTGATGTTATTTGCGCAATTGTTTTTTTTTCCAGATTAGGAAGGTATTATATTACATACCACGGGATTGTGGCTTGCTGTGTTTAACATTGATATATATATATAATGTTCCTATAGATAGGATGTTTGTTTTTTTTGTACATCAGGTTTTAACTATTTTTTTTTTAGTTTTAATTCGGTTTTATCAAACTTGCAATGTTTTATTATATGTTTTTTTATTATAAACTTGGATGGTATTATGATACATGCCACGGGATTGTGGAATTGTGTTTATTACTAGGTGGTGTTTTTCCTATGGGTAGGAATTGTATTTTATTATATTTTTCTACAATTGTGTATGTGATTTTTCCCTAGGATTTTTTTTTTGTTGCAGCTTGTTCACCTTGTTTTATGTCCATATTACTTTGCTTTGTTAATTGTATTACTCCAAACTTCATTGCATAATGGATTTTTTAATTGTTTTTGGGTTTGTTTCTTATTGGGATTTTGTTTGAAGATAATACCTATAGTATTTTTCTTTTTACAATGTTTGTTTTTGTTCATTGTCTTTGCATTTGTATTTGCTTTGTTCATTTTTTTCCGTTCTTTCTGATTTTACTATAACCTTTATATTTTATTAACAAAATACTTAGAAAATTTCCATTCCACTTTCGAATTTGTTCTTCAACTGAATTTTGTTTATCTTGAATTTAATTATTTTACTCTCACATAATTTTAAGTATCTGCGTGCGGTGGATACGCAGGATTTTAGTGTGGGCGTATTACATCTCAAGATTATACTATTTATTATGAAATCATTATAACTATCTTTAATATAATTTTAAGATAATCTACTTACTATGAATGCTATTATGTAAGCAACTATACATGAGAGGGGGTAATCATTGTAACTCTTTGTAACTTCCCCCTACTAAAACCAATGACTCAGGTTCCTTTCCCACACTATTAAGCCTACTATAGCACCTTGATGTCGCTCAAGCATCTGATCGTATGACCAATGACGGTCACGTGGCTGTAAGGTGTTTCGAGGTTGTCAAAGCAGGTGAGAGGTGTGGAGAGGTATTGAGAGGTTAGATAGACATTAGCCACGAGCGAGAGAACATAGCTCCGAGATTCCTCTCAATATAGGGAATTCTCTATTTACTTATATTTAGTACTTATGTATACTATTTCAGTTGATACTTGAATAAATATCTAAGTTGGTTCTGGATACCAAATATTCTATAATTTACCCTTTTACCTATAAGTATCAATATTATATTTATTAGGTTTAAAAGGACGTAAACGGTGGCAGCATTACTATTACTACATATCTACATAATTAATCTATCATCATCGAGCAGAGAGAGAACGAGAGCTGAGATCAACCTCCAATCAACCTATAACTAAAACATAATATCTACATCTCTTAAGGCCATCGACACCTTCAGTCAGCCTTATATAGAGTCAACAGTTAAACCAAGATAGGAGCGTATCTCAAAACGTCTTCCTAATCTTATTACCCATACTTACAGTGACTGGCAAAAAGTCATACGTAACATGGTAGGCAGCGGTGCTCCTTTTTACCATGAATTGTTAATTTAGGCGACTACACCACGTTCCTTCGAAGAATTTTCAAGCCTAGGCTCAACCATTCTACCAATTTTCCAATGATCCAGTCTTATCCGGTCTACAATACAAATCATCTAGCAGCTCTACATTTATTGTTTCCTGAGTTCCTGTGCAAATTATCTCTGTTAAATTCCAACCACAAACCACAAATTGGTTAAGTTAATACCATTTCTACACTTCGAGATTCAACCAGTCTACCAGTTCATCTACGGCGATTCCTGTGTGAGCTGCCAGCAGACGATTTCGGAGAGAGAGAGACAGAGGGAGAGAGCTGTGCTGACGGTGCTGACCGCGCAGTGGGCTGACGGCTGACTCCTCAACATTCAGCTGTTGTTCAACCCTGACCTAGCTCAACCTCCACTCACTCCTCCTAGCTGTGGTGGCCCTAGAAAATTGACTACCATCACTACTCTTCAAAGTGCTTTTAAAGGTGTGTACAGTGAATATCAAACATCTATATATTACGGTCAATTATTTCCCGCATGTCTAGCGAGATAAATTCATTTTTCTAAATATGTCTCATACAATGAGTTTTCCTAGATATTGCGTGTTTTCTAACACATGTCAAATCGTCAGTGACATGGCGGTCAAAATATCATGTCGTTCAGTCAAAACTCCAATTTCTCATCATGTCATTTCATATCTGTATTCTCATATGGATCATGCCATACCGCGACCTCCTGACCCGTCCCATGATCGTGGACAGACGGACAGACAGACAGTCACTCATCCTGTGGGTCAGTCAGTCTGTCTCTCTCCCTTGCATAGTGTATAAGTGTGTGCGAGTTGCGGTAATTTCCAGATGTATCCCTAATTAAATTTGTATTCCTAAGTGATAACATTGTTTTTAAAACTTTATAGGGTTTAATTTTCCAAGTCAATAACATTAATTTTTCTTAAGTTTCTTAACACACAAAGAGCGGGTGGTGGAGTATATTTGACTGTACCGCCCAGCGGGGGGTTTTACCGTAAACGAGCTTGTTTCCGTGCTCGTTTTCATGCATAAACAAGAGCCAGAGCGTAATACAAGTACATGTCCCTGAAAGGGCATTAATTCAGCTTTCCAATGACACCAGAACCATCCTTCTACGATCACTGGTTGTCTTGCAACGATCGTGCAACCGAAGGGCAAAATCGGTAAAATATGGTAATTTCCTTACATTATTACATGTGAAACGAGTGAGGGAGGGTGAAGTAGGGTGCAGTACATCTCAGTAGCTCCACGGCCGCCGTGGCGAGCGGTCATGAGGTAACCTACGCTCCTCCCACCGCTCCGCTCTCTCTCAGAGCACATTACGTGCTCAAAATTGCATGCAACTATAGCCGGGCTCCGCCACATAGTCCTTGGTTCTCTTGCTCGGCTATAGCCAGTTAAGGGTTAAACCCGCACTTTGATCTAGGCGGTTGAGTTAAAACAATCTAAGTTAAATACATCTGAAGTTAAAAGTGATTCTAGTGTTCATCAATTAAACACTTTTCTTATCTTTTTGTTATAAGTGCGCGAGTGTCTTAGGCCAATGTCGTTTCGATTTCGACTCGCTCGCGGCAGCCAAGGTAATTAATTATTTTCTTGTTATTTATAAGTGCGTCTGTGTAACATCTTTATTGTACGTACAGTGTGATTTTAATTTATTTTAACATCTATTGTGATTTCTAACGAGTTTAACATTCCATC
The DNA here is from genome assembly GCA_032716605.1 of Paralithodes platypus. Lineage (NCBI taxonomy): Eukaryota > Metazoa > Arthropoda > Malacostraca > Decapoda > Lithodidae > Paralithodes > Paralithodes platypus. Next base: position 42,855,222 of record CM064529.1, read on the forward strand.
TTAAATTTGTTTTCTTTCGCTCGCTAGTAGGCCTATAATGTTTCTTTTGTTGACACGATGGTCGATACTATGTGCTTTCATTTGAGTGCGAGTTCTGTAAAGATTAATTTTTGGGTTTTAATTAACATTCTGTCCAAATTTGTGGACTCTACCGAAACACAGTCGTTTTCGATTTTATTTTAGAGTTCTTTTGAATTGAATTTTTGGAAGTTTGATTGATTGATATTTTCTTGGAGTATTCTTTTTGGCATCGTTCAAATTATATTTTTGTTTTTCGTTCGGTTGATTCTGACGAATATTTGGGGAACTTCAGATAATATTCCTTACAATTTGTTTTGCCCATTTTTTTTGTTTGCCTTTTAATATTGCTACGGGCTATATATAAATCGGTAATTTCGTTCGCTAATCTTGTGGCAATATATTTTTTTCTTGAGGATTTTTCCTAAGCTGAATTTTGTTTTCCCCTAGCGTTTAATTTCGAGTTAATTATTTTGCGATCACAGATTATTGTTAGTCATGTGTTTTCCATTGTTTTTATGAGTTGCTTACTGTTCAATTGTTTTCAAGTGTCCAAGTGTTCTCTTTATTCTAATTTACCCGATTTTCTCGGGTTGAATTCATACGTTCAATTACCGTAGATTTATTAATGTAATTCTTGCTTCTTTTAACCCTTCTTTAGCGGCCTATGCGGTTTATTTATGTGTACCGCCCAGCGGGGTGTTTTTAGCCAAAATAGGGCTGTTTACGTGATCATTTTCATGCCTAAATAAGACCCAGAACGTAAAACAAGTATCTATCCCTGAAAGGGCATAAACAGAGCTTTCGAATGACACCATAACGATCCTTGTATGATGGATAGTTTTCTTGCAATAACCGTGCAACGCGAGTGCAAAAAGCAGGTAATTCGGTACTTTCGGTACATAATTGAGTATGTAGCGACTGAGAGAGGGAGGAGGGAGCTGAGATTTGTGTCAGTAGGTTCGCCGCGGTGGTCTGGAGCAGTCATACGCTCGCTAGTCTCCTGCCACCACTTGTCTCTCTCTCTCAGCCACATTACGTGCTGAAATTGCCACTCGACCTATGTCGAGCGCCGCCACATAGTCCAGCTTTATTTAACTCGACTTAAGTGGTGAGCCGCTTTTTAAGGGTTAAAGAAAACGTGAATTTTTATGTTCATCTTTTGTTGGGCCCAGTGAGATTAAAACACGATTTGTAGTTCCATTTTTAGTATTTTTGTCTGAAACTTTGGCTAGTTTGACTAATATGGATGTTGGGATTCACTGTAGTGGCGGTATTTTCATTGAAAAGGAAATGCTATTGGAAAATATTTTTAGAGAGAGCCTTGGAAAACTGACAGAAAATTCTCAGAGTATATTGATTTTGTTGTTTTCGTGGTCTTCGAGGTGAACGGCCATATGGAGAAGGAAAATATTAGTATATTCTGTCATATTATACACCTGATCTTGGATAATGGATTATATTCATCAACATTTGTATTATGTTGAGTGACTTTAATGAGGTTATGATAAAGTAATGGAGTAATGGAAAATGTGCAAACTAGCATGGGAGAAGGGGAGTGCACCCGATGACTGGAAGACTGGCATAATAGTCCCCCTATATAAGGGCAAAGGGGAAAGAGGAGTGTGTGGTAACCACCGAGGAATATGTCTTCTAAGCGTAGTAGGGAAGGTATACAGTAGGGTAGTGATTGAGAGAGTGAGAGTGAGAACGGAGAAATGGATAGGCGACGAGCAGGGAGGTTTTAGGAAGGGAAGAGGATGTGTAGATCAGATTTTTACCCTGAATTGTGTTGTGGAGAAGTATCTGGAGAAGAAACAAAAGGTGTATGTTGCCTTTATGGACTTGGAGAAGGCCTATGACAGAGTGGATAGAGAAGGTTTGTGGAAAGTACTTAGAATATACGGAGTAGATGGCAAGTTGCTGAAAGCAGTGAAGAGCATGTATGAGGGTGCAAAGGCGGCAGTACGTGTGGAGAGTGAGCAGAGCGAGTTCTTTGACCTGAATGTTGGTTTGAAACAGGGGTGTGTGATGTCCCCGTGGTTGTTTACTGTATATATGGATGGAGTTATGAAAGAAATACTATCAAGAGCAGTGGATGTTGGTGTATTGCTGAAAAGGGAGGGAATTGAGTGGAAGCTACCTATACTGCTGTTTGCGGATGATACAGTTCTGATGAGTGATAATGAATGGGAGTTGCAGGGTCTGGTAAATGAGTTGGAACAGTGTGCGAAAAAACGAATTTGAAGGTAAATACGGGGAAGAGCAAGGTTATGGTCTTCGAAAGGGGTGAAGTCACAGAGTGTGAGGTGAAGCTGAACGGTCAGGCTATGGAGATCGTCAACTCTTTTAAGTATCTGGGCAGAGTGTTGAGTAAAGATGGGACTATGGATGAAGAGGTGCGGGAGAGGGTACAACAGGGGAAGAGGGTTGTAGGAACGCTAAAAGCAGTAACAAGAAATAGGGTGGTCAGTATGGAAGTGAAGAAGTCCTTGCATGACAGTGTGGTAATCCCGACACTGACTTATGGAAGCGAAGCATGGATGTTGGTTGAGAGACTCAGACCAAGAGTGAGAGCAGTGGAAATGAATTACTTAAGGAGTGCGTGCGGAGTTACATGGAGGGATAGACAGACTAATGAGGAAGTAAGAAGGAGGTGTGGTGTGGAGGTAGATGTGCTGGAAAGTGTGAAAAGGAACAACTTGAGATGGTTCGGCCATATGGAACGTATGGAAAGCGAGAGAATGACTAAGAGGGTGTACGAGAGCGAGGTGGAGGGACAGAGGGGGAGAGGTAGACCGAATATGAGGTGGAAGGATGGAGTGAGGAACTACATGAACGAAGGCGGTGCTGGTTGGGGGGAGGGGCGTCGCCTGACTGGGGACAGAGGTGCATGGGGCGGTTCGTTCGTGGCCACCCCTTCGGGGATCACGGCGTCAGGCAATAGATAGATAGATAAAGTAAAATGTTAGGAGTTGATTTATTAATATCTGTATGTTGTAAGGTATTCCATATAACTTCTACATGAATTTATTTTAAGATAATTTTTTTTTGGAGAGGATTGAGTGTGAATCCTTAAGGTTTTGTTGGGGTTTAGGAAGTTATTTTAGAATTGTATTGCACTACCTTGTAATAATTGTATTTGCAACGTTGAGTGTGTGAATTTATTCTATATTTTCCTAAAATTGGCCATAGGAAATACATTTATTGGGGTTACGGCTAGCTACCGTCAGAACACATTTATTACAATTTTAGTGGAATATTCTATGTGATGTTATTTGCGCAATTGTTTTTTTTTCCAGATTAGGAAGGTATTATATTACATACCACGGGATTGTGGCTTGCTGTGTTTAACATTGATATATATATAATGTTCCTATAGATAGGATGTTTGTTTTTTTTGTACATCAGGTTTTAACTATTTTTTTTTTAGTTTTAATTCGGTTTTATCAAACTTGCAATGTTTTATTATATGTTTTTTTATTATAAACTTGGATGGTATTATGATACATGCCACGGGATTGTGGAATTGTGTTTATTACTAGGTGGTGTTTTTCCTATGGGTAGGAATTGTATTTTATTATATTTTTCTACAATTGTGTATGTGATTTTTCCCTAGGATTTTTTTTTTGTTGCAGCTTGTTCACCTTGTTTTATGTCCATATTACTTTGCTTTGTTAATTGTATTACTCCAAACTTCATTGCATAATGGATTTTTTAATTGTTTTTGGGTTTGTTTCTTATTGGGATTTTGTTTGAAGATAATACCTATAGTATTTTTCTTTTTACAATGTTTGTTTTTGTTCATTGTCTTTGCATTTGTATTTGCTTTGTTCATTTTTTTCCGTTCTTTCTGATTTTACTATAACCTTTATATTTTATTAACAAAATACTTAGAAAATTTCCATTCCACTTTCGAATTTGTTCTTCAACTGAATTTGTGTTTAATCTTTAATTTTGTTGTATTTACTCTCACATACTTTTAAGTATCTGCGTGCGGTGGATACGCAGGATTTTAGTGTGGGCGTATTACATCTCAAGATTATACTATTTATTATGAAATCATTATAACTATCTTTAATATAATTTTAAGATAATCTACTTACTATGAATGCTATTATGTAAGCAACTATACATGAGAGGGGGTAATCATTGTAACTCTTTGTAACTTCCCCCTACTAAAACCAATGACTCAGGTTCCTTTCCCACACTATTAAGCCTACTATAGCACCTTGATGTCGCTCAAGCATCTGATCGTATGACCAATGACGGTCACGTGGCTGTAAGGTGTTTCGAGGTTGTCAAAGCAGGTGAGAGGTGTGGAGAGGTATTGAGAGGTTAGATAGACATTAGCCACGAGCGAGAGAACATAGCTCCAAGATTCCTCTCAATATAGGGAATTCTCTATTTACTTATATTTAGTACTTATGTATACTATTTCAGTTGATACTTGAATAAATATCTAAGTTGGTTCTGGATACCAAATATTCTATAATTTACCCTTTTACCTATAAGTATCAATATATATTAATTAGGTTTTAAAGGACGTAAACGGTGGCAGCATTACTATTACTACATATCTACATAATTAATCTATCATCATCGAGCAGAGAGAACGAGAGCTGAGATCAACCTCCAATCAACCTATAACTAAAACATAATATCTACATCTCTTAAGGCCATCGACACCTTCAGTCAGCCTTATATAGAGTCAACAGTTAAACCAAGATAGGAGCGTATCTCAAAACATCTTCCTAATCTTATTAACCATACTTACAGTGACTGTCAAAAGTCATACGTGTGTATGTAGATGAAACCGGGTACAACCTGTACACATGTAGGACCTATGGCCGAGCTCCACGGGGGCAACGAGTCAACAGGATAGTTGCAGGACAGCGTGGGAATAATGTGACCTTGATTGCAGCTATCTCCAATATGGCAGGCCTGTTTTACTACGATATTCACGTAACATCTGTGACCAAATTCACAAATTTCATGATTTCACTTGATGCTGTGCTAGGTCCTGATGGTACTATGATATTAATGGACAATGCACCATGTCATCTTGGAACTAATCAACAATTTGAAGGTCGTGCCATTAAGAAGCTTCCTCCACACTCACCTTTCCTATATCCTATTGAGAATTGCTTCTCAGTACTTAATGCCACTGTGAAACCACAACTACATGGCATAGCTGGTCGTTGTGATGTACGTGCTGCACGTCGACATGGGATCACTTTAAGGATGTACCGGGAGCAACTTCTGCAAGAGGTACTGAGGACATCAATAGCCAGTGTCGATGCTAATCTTTGCTCGGAAAACTACCGGCATTCTGACACATACCTACGGAGGTGTATTGCACGAGAGGACATCTGGGACTGAATTAATCACAGCTATTAACTATTGCATATTGGAACTTTGGTATTGAAAAGGATATTGGGTATATGCTGGGTAATTAATGTACCAGTACCTTTGTTAATTAATGCAGTTGTGTATCATAAAATAATTTGGGTATAATAGTTATGCACTGGTACTTTGTTTATTAAAGTTTGTTTTTCTGTATATAAATTTATACAAATATGTTGGTCTATAAGCCATTCAGTACTTTTGTTAATTGTCAAATAAATGCATCAATGTATCCAATCTTTTATTGTCACTGTCAATTGTCTTAGTACTTAGTCAATTACTATGTGATCAAATCATGCGACAAACTATTTTGTTACAGAGTCAATTTCGTACATGGGAATGTCAGAAGATGAAATAAATTGTCAAAGCCATAGGTGAACTGTCTTTGAATTACGTTAAACTGTCTGATCTAATATGTGCAAAGGTGTATTTATGTGTACAATTTTGGTTAAAATAAGTTATAATTTTTACATCATGCTTTATAGATGGCTTCTACGCAGCCCCAAATATCCAAGAATATATATATACCAACAATTATCCCGAGTTTCCTATCCACTAATTTTGACCATGTGATTCAGTTGTTTGAACATAATTATAAACCGTGTCAACATCAGTCGCAGTAACCGAAGTCTGACTCCCCTCACTTTGGAGATTAATTACAGTAATTATACAAAGTACGACCATCAAGCGGTGAATGTGGTGGTGACTCTCAGTTTCATTTTGAAGATTTACAGAAGTCTGCCTCGCTTGTTTACATATACACGCAGCAAAACACGCTAAGACCTATAATCTGTTTTTATCCAGCTGATGGTAAATTGCCACGTTCCCATCTTGTGAATTCGGCTTTTATGGAAGATTATGATGTTAATTAAGAAAACTTAGCATTGATAATAAATAGAGACATAGAAGTGTCATACATTAGTATTAAGTATCGATTTTGTTGATGGTGATAATGGTAGTAGTAGTGATAGTGGTAATGGTATAGTTGTGGTGCTGATGGCTGTAGTAATATTGATAGTTGTGTTAGTGGTGGTGACGGTCATATTCTGATTGGTGGAAGTAGTAGTAGTAGAAGTAGTAGTAGTAGTAGTAGAGCAGTAGTAGTAGTAGTAGTAGTAGTAACATCAATTCACAAACTTCCTTGGTCTGGGTCATATACAAAACTGTCCACCACCAAGGTTATGAAGCACCTCACTAAATTCAGGCTCGGACTACAAAAGTCGAAAGCCATTAGGTTTAATGGAGTTGGCATATGTGACTCTCTCTCTCTCTACTTCTACTTTTCTGTCCTATTCTTCCACTGTAAACTGTCCCTGTCTAGTAGCATTAATTAGGCCGGACCACCTAGTTGGGACCGCAGGGTCTGCGTGGTCTGAGTAGCAGTGTAACTGTGTAACACATCTGTCATATGAGTGTCATGCCTCAAGAGCCTATTCAAAATTACCGTCACCCCACACACACCTCCCTGTCATATGACTGTCATATAACCTTATATCAGATATTTCAACTAATCACTTTTTTATTGATTTAGTTATCCATGCTTTCATTTATTCATTCATCCAATTATTCATCCATCCATTCATTAATTGTTCCATTAATATGTTTATATATATTGTTATTTATTATATGTTTCTACAATTTACTATTTGCGCTATCGGGTTATAATGAAGTTGGAGCCGTAAACATTGATATTAGACAAGAATCCAATAATAATGCAGGTTTCTGATAGATAGAAAGTATGTTGTATTTTATATAAGTATTAAATTGGACAACAACCATATTATGTTTGTTAAATATGCTAAATATCAATGTCTACAACTCCAACTTCCTTATAGCCTGAAACTCGCAGATGGTAATTTGTAGAAACATGTAATAAATAACTATATATATATAAATGAATGAATGGATGAATTAATGACTGGATGGATGGATGGATGAATGAATAAATAATTGGATGGATGGGTGAATGAATGAATTGATGGATGAATGGATAAACGAATGGATGGATGGATGGTTGGATGGTTGGATGGTTGGATGAATGAATAAATAATTGGATGGATGGGTGAATGAATGAATTGATGGATGAATGGATAAACGAATGGATGGATGGATGGAAGGATGAATGAATTATAAAATGGAATAAGTGGTCAATTAGAGATTATCATAGGCTTGTGAGACAAGGGATTTGAGCACATACCAGTTTAAGGCTATAAGGAAGTTGGAACTGTAGTAATCAATATTAAGGAGGATGGTTGGTTCTTATGGCCCCCTTCTCCCTCGTTAGCTTGACAATTTTAAGACCTTTCACCTTATTTCTTCGTCAATATTCAGACCTTTCGTGCCATTTATGTGACATTTTTCTACCGAAATTACAACACTGTTTATGTTTACCATTGTTGTTACAATTAACTCATTCAGTACCGGTGACGACATTGCCATTATATTCTAATAACTATTAGATAATTTTATTCAACTGAGGATTGACGTATATCAATTAAAAGGCTATAAACAATATCAATGTATCCTTTTCATTGCCATATACCCTTCCTAAGCTGCATACAACCATCTGAATATAGCTGAATTAAAATGAAAACGCACGTTACCGGTACTGAAAGACTTAATTGTTTGTACAATGTAGCATAACAGACAGCGTACTGGCTTCACAACTTTAATGATTATGCTTCCTGTGTCAATATAAATTTCAAAACTCCAGAACCATCATACAGAATCGGATCCAGAAATCTAAAATGAAAATCTGGAGGGAGTGAATGCAGATTGGGACCATTGTTGGAACTAAATCCTATCCTACCATAAAGTTACAATGACACTGAAGGTACAGAAAAATCAGTAGTTACCGGTATCCGAAAATGTGTATTTTCAAGTTTCTATCCCTTTACCGTAAACTGTTTCTACTATACTCTGTTCCAAAGAAATATATCAAAACTCTTGAACATTAACCTCTATAGCTCACTAACAACTACAGTAATCGAGGTGATATGTCTACCATTTGTAAACGGTCAGCCAATTAATAGGTGTGGACACTTCCAGCCCATTTACTATAGACTGTTATGAGTTACAGAGGTTAGGGCTCACGATTTGTGGCCTACCTATTTGGAGCAGGGTATACAGTAGCTCGTGACTATAGTCTATTCATTATAAATAGGCAAGAAATGTAACCTCTAACACTAAAGTCAGTTCTATTTCAGCTGATGGTAAATTAAATCTCTTAACTCTCAAAGAGCGGGGTGTCGTGTGTATATCACCGTAGAGCAAGGCGGCTACATTTGCTGAAAATTACCTTCTTTCCATGCTCTTTTTCATGCATAAGCAAAAGCCAGAGCGTAATACAATTATATATCTATGAAAGGACGATGATAGCGCTTTCCAATGATACCTGAATTATCCTTGTACGACATTTTGTTATCTTGCAATGATCGTGCGACCGAAAGGCAAAATCGGTAAATTAGTGGTAATTTTGCTGTTTTTGGTGTGTGAGAGAGAGCGCATGAGTGAGAGGTGTGTGTGTAGGACTTCAGTGTACGCCGCCTATGGTCACTCCAATGCCCGGTCTCTCTCTCATCGCTTATAATAGCCTCAAAATGGCACCCGTCATATGACCGGTGCCGCAAGATAGGCCAATTTTCTCTCTCATGTCATATAACAGGCACGGAAAATTGAGGGTTAACATCTTATTCCTAGATACTTAATGGAAACATAGACATAGAGTATCTTTTTGTGTTGAATCAATTCCCAGTTTGAATAATTATCAATACATTTCACTACAAAACTATGTAAAAGGTAAGTGAGCAATATAGTAACTAGCAATTGACTCAGATGGGGAAAAAATTAATTATAACACAAACACTCACAAAGGACTACAGTAATCGAGCTACTATTTCTATCATTTGAGAAAAGTCAGCTTGGAAATAAGTGTGGAAATTTACAGTTTCTTTCTTCTTGCCCTTTCTGAGTTACAGAGGTAAATTGTCAAAATGTTTGGCCTAATTATAATGAATGCTGTAGACTATAGTACTATTTGTTTTTGGTCGTATATGTGTTGAGTTAATATCCGTCTCTCTATATACTGCATATCACACAAAACATCATCAAGGTTTCTGACGAACTATTAATTTTGGCTGTCTGTATATTTATTGCCGGACGCCTTACTCCCCTTTATGAGGGTGGCCATACTTAAAACGCCCCCCAATCAGACCTGTCCCCCATGAGAAGGACAACCTGTTCCAGTATATTCAAGGACTTTCAGGATTGACCACTAAACGTAGGGTCCGTCCAACTCTTTTCAGCACTACTTTTCAACAGTGGTGGGTGGCTAGTCTATCCACCAACCTGTTTCACCCTTAGGTGAGCAGTAGGGATTTACATAATGATGATTCCCCTATGCCGGATACCGGCCAAGACTGAAGACTTTCATTCAACCACAATTTTGGCTGTATTTCCCATATAAATCCATAGTAAAACAACTCTCGAAGCATAATAAAAACTAATGTAAAAAGGCAAAACGAATATTTGAAGGGAGTGCATGCAGATAAGTACCATTGTTTCAACTATATCATATCCTGCTATTACACAAAGAAGTTACAATAAAGCTTGTGACGCCTCCCGGCGTTAGCAGAATGGTTGCGTGGAGCATTGCAGCTCGCTAGCGCTCGCCAGGATGGGGGGATAGGCTACAGTTGTCCTAGAATGATCTGCTTTATTTCATTAGTGTTGTGTTGCCACAGACAGTCTAGAAGTGGTCTTTGTTTTGGTCTGTGGCCGCGCCTTATATTTTATATTCGCTATAATATAAATGTTGCTTGTGTGGGAGGCGAGCGAGAGAGTGTGAAGGAGTACACCCAGCAGCGTGGTGTGCTATGACACGGCTCGCTTGGGCGCTGACGGCGTTGGCGGCTGGGTGGTCAACTAGTCCCTTCCCGTCGCTGCCTCGTGGTTTTTACCAGCTCAGAGCTTGCCTAACACGCGTATCGCCTACATCCATTGCAATTCTGTCCCCCATACTCGCTACTTTGCATACTATTTCTCTCTCTCGACTTCTCCTTTCTCATTCTCTAATCTTTATTAAACTCAACATCCCTTCTGGTTTCAGCATAGACGTTCACCGTCGACCAGTCGTATTGTACGCGAAGCTCTCAGATATTTCCATGTATTAGGTTAAGGAGGTATTATGCTTTATTGAGGTTTAGAGAGACGGACTTTTCCGTATGTGTCCTCTCTCGGGAAGGTTGTAGACCGGTATATGTCTCCCTTGCAAGGTGTTGAGTGATTTTGCTTGGTTATCTAAAGCTAGACTAGGGGTAAGGTTACTGTGTCGTTGTCTCCGATGTGTGCAGTGTTAGCTAAGCTCTGCACGACATCGACAGGTACTGTGGGAGCCTAAGTTGTCTTCGGGTTGGTTTACTTTGCGAGCACAGCGCTGTGGTGTGAGAGGGCCATAGCCTATCCCTCACAACATAGTGCTGCCTCTTTGTGTTGACTTCTGAGGGATCGCCAGGATAGAGCTAGGTACTAGAGACCTAGATTTATCAAGAGAGCATCCCCGTCATATAACGTAATCTTCATTATACCACCCTTGGACAACGTTAGGCTACGAGCCGCATGCTCGCCCATTGTTGCCCTGCCTTGATACCCCAGCTAGACTTTATTAACTGAGCAGACACTGGTTAGAGATAAGCCCCATTATTATATGTATGCAGCATTATTATTCACTGCACTTTTGAGCCGAGGTTGTTGTTGAGTTGCACAACCCTAGTAGGCTGTTGCATTGTGTCACAAAGCATTTCTTTAGTTGTCGAGCATTACTACCTTTGCGCAGTCTTTATTATTCGCCTGCCAATTATTACTATATGTCCTAGCATTTATTGTGACCCGTATTCTGCATTATAATTGTTCAAGATTCTTTACGAACATCTTCCCAGCATCAGACTTATTTCAGAAGTTTCCAGTTGATGTTGCAGGACTAGCATTGCACTTTCTTTAATACAGGAGTGCCAGTTATTTGAGTATCTACCGTAACGTTAATTAATCACGTTAACTAACTTTTCTTTGTGTAACATAATCGAGTAATCTTTTACTGTTTGAGAATAGGCTGTTTCATTGAGCGTCAGCCTAGTGTGTGTGCACCAGTTACCGAGTCATAGGATACCTCGTTGTCCAGGCACGACTCAGGGCGGTAATGGTGTTTTGTTTTCCAGTGTTTAAGGCAGGGGTTGGATCTAGTGTTACCGTTGTTGCTTTTTGCCATTATCTAGTCCAATGTTGAAGAGCCCTGTGTCTTTGAGAACCTGGATCGTAACAAATGGCGACCTAGCTCAGGATCTTGTGAACTAAGAGATAATTGCAGGATTGTTGTGGTCATTTGTTTTATTGAGGAATATAGTGGGCACGTTGGATTTTTTTTGGCAAAGTAGTATAGCACTTGAGAGTCTTCAGACATTTTTGGCAAGTGAATAGTGCTGCATAGGAGCTTGGGTACTTTTTTTTTTTTTTATATAAACGTGAGAATTTTTGGTGGACACAATGGGAGACGAATCAGATCATACTGAGAGTTCAGGGAATGATGCAGGCTCTGATGGGCAGATGCCAGGGGGGTTAGTAACTAGTGAGGAGGCCGCAAAGAAGTTTTTGGAGGTGCCTATAACAGCTGATCGACTAGAGGGAATTAGCAAGTATGGTCTGCAGTGTTTGGCTCCCCTCATGGGGCTTTAGGTGGCTCATGGCATCAAGAAGAACGATTTGAGGGCTTGCGTACTGGGGGCGGCTAGTGAGGTCCAGGGTGGAGAGGGTGCTCGGGGACTTCTGCTCGAGCCCCCCCTCCACTCTACTCCCATCGGGACCTCTAGGATGCCGGAGTTTAGTACGTTCCCGCAGGCCGATAGCCGCTGGCAGCGTGGTTTAGGATCGCTGGGTGGGCCTCCAATAGTTGCACCTCCTCCTCAAGGTTTCACTACAGAAATGCTCTTCCAGCTTGAGATGGCTAACCAGCAGCGATAGGCTGATCTCGAACTCGCTAAGGCTAAACAACAGACGGATCTCGAACTCGCTAAGGCTAAACAACAGACTGATCTCGAACTCGCGAGAATAAAAGACCAGTCGGAGGCTGAGTCTACCAGGTACCGTGCAGATATCGATCTTGAGAAGACTCGGGTGGAAACGACAGGGCAACGTCTCGGTGGTGGGAATTGTGGGCATGATCAGTCTTTGTCGCACATGTTGAAGCTAGTCCCTGTATTTGATGAGTCGGGTGTCACCGAATTTTTCATGAGATTCGAGAAGAAGTGCCAGGAACACCAGTGGCCTGGGGAGAAGTGGGCAGCCCTTGTTTCCTCTAGACTTGTGGGCAAGGGACTCGAGGCTTATGATGCATTGCCTATAGAGTCTTGTATTATCTATGAGGAACTCAAGGAGGCTGTCCTGAGAGCATACAAACTACAACCAGAGACGTACAGGTTGAAGTTCCGGGGTGTTACCAAGGGTCGGGAGAGCACCTTTTTGGAGCATGCCCGGGAGCTGTCCGATGCTTTTGGGAATTGGCTGAGGTCGGAGAAAGCTACTACGTTTGACGACATTAAACAGTTGGTGCTTTTAGAGCAGTTTTTCAAATGCACGGGCGGCGACCTGACGTTAAACCTGAAAGAAAAGCAACCAAAAACTCTACAGGAGGCAGCTGAGATGGCTGACCTCCGGCTATCACTAATTCGTGGGTGCGGGTCTGCCCAGCGAAGTGAGGCAGGTAACAAGGGGCGTGACACCCCACCCCCCCGAGTTAGTGATATACCTTATGCAAACAAGTACAAGAGCCATGATACCAAGACTGACCACAAGACTAGCACCGTCCCGTTTAAGAAGGGGCCGGGCCCTTCCCAGTACCAAGGGAAGCCCAAAGGGGAGTTGGAGTGTTATCATTGTCATAAAAAGGGGCACTTTGCAAGAGTCTGTCCTAGCAAACCACCTACAGCAGCTGTGTCTTTGGCCTGCAACATTGGTGTGTCTCCGAAGTCATCTGAGTTTGCCCGGGGCAGTTCGTCAGAGGCTGAGGCACAGCCAATGCAGAAGCACCTGGGAGGCTCGAACCCTGCTCAGGATGTTTTTTGCGACCATAGAGGCGGGGTTGCGTGATGTGGTGCGCAAGCATTGAGTAGAGGTCTTGCGTGATACAGGTGCTTCCCAGACTCTGATGAAAAACTTGATTGGCTACCCTATAAACGCGGCTCGGGTGGTAGTGGTGCAGGGTATTAATGCAACTCGGTCATACCCGCTGGTGCGGTTGGAGTTGGAGGTGGATGGTGTGGCACGTGAATTGGATGTCGGGATTGTGGAGGAACTGCCAGTGGAGGGCGTCGACCTTCTTCTCGGCAACGACTTTGCAATGCCCGCTTCTGAGGTTCTACCCTTAGTCGTTGCCGAGAGGCCGGCCGACGTGAGTAGGGAAGAGCAAGAGTGGGTCGAGCGGTGCCAGACACAACCCATGGCGTGTGTTGTCACCCGAGCTCGGGCAGCTAAAGTGTCACAGCCTAGTCCTCCGTCTTCAGACCAGCGGAGGAACGATCAACAGGAGGAGGCTAAAGCTGTAGTTGGTTTTAAGAGTTTTGACTCGGCGGCTCTCCTGGGTGATTCAGTATTAGCACCATTACTTAATTCTGAAGTAGCCCCTGGGCCTGTCATCGAGTGACGAGGCTGGGCATGACGAGTCTCCACGACAGCAACGTTATGTACATCGAGAGAGACAGAGGGAGCAGCCCAGTATCGGGGAAAGTCATGCATTGCTCCGGGAGAAGTTAGATCGCTTGGCACCCTCAGATATACGTCGGTTGCAACTAGAGGACCCTGAGCTCCAAACGTGTGCTAATGGAGCTGTAGAGCTCGATGAGGACGGCGATGCACAGCCAGGAGATTTTTTTTTTTAGAAGGCATCCTCTATAGGCGTTTTCAAGACCCTAAACGTAGCTGGCAAGAGGGGTCCGGAGTAGTGGACCAGTTGGTGGTGCCACGGGAGTGCAGGGATAGCCTACTGAGGTTGGCGCATGACGTACCACTGGCAGGACATCTAGGGGTGAGAAAAACGGTGGCGGCTTTAGATTTTTTTTTTTGGTGGCCGGGGTTGAAGGGGCAGGTAGTAACCTGGATAGCAATGTGTCATACGTGCCAGAGGGTTGGAAAACCTAACCAAACAATTCCGAGAGCCCCGTTGCACCCCATTCCTGTCAGTGGACCGCCCTTCAGTAAGGTCATCATTGATATGGTCGGACCCCTACCCCATACTAGTGCCGGTAATAAATTTCTATTAACTATCATGGATGTGGCCACTCGTTATCCTGATGCATATCCAATGAGAAATGGCACGGCGAAAACTGTTGTCCGGAACCTGATCTTGTATTGCTTGCGGTATGGTTACCCGCAAGAGGTGCAATCGGACCAAGGTTCGAATTTTACATCTAATCTGTTCAAACAAACTATGATTCAGCATGGCATCAGCACTGTCGTCTCTTCTGCGTATCACCCGGAGAGCCAAGGGGTGTTGGAGAGGTGGCACGCCACGCTGAAAAGCATGCTTCGATGTTACTGCGCAGAGAACGGAAAGGATTGGGACCTTGGTCTGCCGTATGTTTTGTTCGCGGCAAGAGAAGTACCTGGAGAGAGTCTCGGTTTCAGTCCGAATGAGCTTGTTTTCGGGCATCAGGTGAGGGGTCCTCTCCACATGGTGAAGGAGATGTGGGAGGGCACTAGGCATATTGTTCTGCGAGATAAGTTGCAACCTCTTGTTCCTGAGCGACAAGAGGAGTTGTTTACTAGGCTGTGGCAGTCCGTCCGCATATTTGTTGCTTCTCCAGGCCTGATGTACGGGGTAGAATCCGACATGGAGGCTGGAGACGGTGCAAGGCTCGAGTTGGTTCCCTACCGTGTGAATCCTGCTCGACAGCCTGTTGTGAAGGCGGAGCTGGACGGCGTGTGGAGAGGGGGTCTGAGAGATGAGGAATATAGTGAGTGGTCGTTGCCAGTGGCTTTGCAACCTGAGTTTGGTGGCAGAGTCTGTGTGTATGTTGATTGCAAGAGTGTGGAAGCATTATCCCTGACAGACGCCTATCCATTACCCAGAGTTGACGACACCATAGACCGCTTCGGGGCTGCCTCGCTCATCACGAAGGTAGAACTAGTGAAGGGTTATTGGCAGGCCCCGTTGCCGGAAAGAGCGAAGAGAAGTGCCATTCTTGCGATGAACTGGGCAGTTTATCAGTGTTAGGTATTGTTGTGCTGCCGGAACACAAGTTAGATATGTGGCATGCTAAGGGCACTGATAATGTTTTGGTTTTGTTTGCAGGAGAACCCTCGCTGTTCAGTCAGTGTCTGTCGTGGGGGGAGGATCCAGGGTAGGCTACCACAGTATGTTGGTATAGCCTCCTGTCTTGGCTCGCGGTGTATTTTTGCGCTGGTGCTTGTTGGCTCGCGTGTGTAGCATCAGCGTAGGGTCGCAGGGCAGGAGTTGTTGGCTTTGATTAGAAGAAAATTAGGCTACATCTATAGTAGCCGCCAAAAACAACATTAAAATAAAATATGAAAAATTAAATAAAAACTCTTTCTTTTTAATAATTAATTTTAAGATAATATTGTAGCTGAGTACTGAGTGCAGATGATTTTCCCTCAGTAGGCTGTGCTTCTTAAAGCTCGCTCTGGGAGCACAATGTTATGAATTAATGTATTATATTTGGGAAGGGTGATAAGATTTTTTTTATACCAAATGTTGTTGTATTTTTTTTTTGAGGAGACTGAGCTTGCATTCCATGAGTGGCAGAGTGGTTAGGAGTGGCAGATTTTAGCGACATTCTGCCTGTTCAGATATGGGCTCATGGTTGAGTGTCCCATATCTTGGGGGGGGTGTGATGCCTCCCGGCGTTAGTAGAATGGTTGCGTGGGGCATTGCAGCTCGCTAGCGCTCGCCAGGATGGGGGGATAGGCTACAGTTGTCCTAGAATGATCTGCTTTATTTCATTAGTGTCGTGTTGCCACAGACAGTCTAGAAGTGGTCTTTGTTTTGGTCTGTGGCCGCGCCTTATATTTTATATTCGCTATAAAATAAATGTTGCTTGTGTGGGAGGCGAGCGAGAGAGTGTGAAGGAGTACACCCAGCAGCGTGGTGAGCTATGACACGGCTCGCTTGGGCGCTGACGGCGTTGGCGGCCGGGTGGTCAACTAGTCCCTTCCCGTCGCTGCCTCGTGTTTTTTACCAGCTCAGAGCTACGCTGACACGCGTATCGCCTACATCCATTGCAATTCTGTCCCCCATACTCGCTACTTTGCATACTATTTCTCTCTCTCGACTTCTCCTTTCTCATTCTCTAATCTTTATTAAACTCAACATCCCTTCTGGTTTCAGCATAGACGTTCACCGTCGACCAGTCGTATTGTACGCGAAGCTCTCAGATATTTCCATGTATTAGGTTAAGGAGGTATTATGCTTTATTGAGGTTTAGAGAGACAGACTTTTCCGTATGTGTCCTCTCTCGGGAAAGTTGTAGACCGGTATATGTCTCCCTTGCAAGGTGTTGAGTGATTCTGCTTGGTTATCTAAAGCTAGACTAGGGGTAAGGTTACTGTGTCGTTGTCTCCGATGTGTGCAGTGTTAGCTAAGCTCTGCACGACATCGACAGGTACTGTGGGAGCCTAAGTTGGCTTCGGGTTGGTTTACTTTGCGAGCACAGCGCTGTGGTGTGAGAGGGCCATAGCCTATCCCTCACAACATAGTGCTGCCTCTTTGTGTTGACTTCTGAGGGATCGCCAGGATAGAGCTAGGTACTAGAGACCTAGATTTATCAAGAGAGCATCCCCGTCATATAACGTAATCTTCATTATACCACCCTTGGACAACGTTAGGCTACGAGCCGCATGCTCGCCCATTGTTGCCCTGCCTTGATACCCCAGCTAGACTTTATTAACTGAGCAGGCACTGGTTAGAGATAAGCCCCATTATTATATGTATGCAGCATTATTATTCACTGCACTTTTGAGCCGAGGTTGTTGTTGAGTTGCACAACCTAGTAGGCTGTTGCGTTGTGTCACGAAGCATTTCTTTAGTTGTCGAGCATTACTACCTTTGCGCAGTCTTTATTATTCGCCTGCCTATTATTACTATATGTCCTAGCATTTATTGTGACCCGTATTCTGCATTATAATTGTTCAAGATTCTTTACGAACATCTTCCCAGCATCAGACTTATTTCAGAAGTTTCCAGTTGATGTTGCAGGACTAGCATTGCACTTTCTTTAATACAGGAGTGCCAGTTATTTGAGTATCTACCATAACGTTAATTAATCGCGTTAACTATCTTTTCTTTGTGTAACATAACCGAGTAATCTTTTACTGTTTGAGAATAGGCTGTTTCATTGAGGGTCAGCCTAGTGTGTGTGCACCAGTTACCGAGTCATAGGATACCTCGTTGTCCAGGCACGACTCAGGGCGGTAATGGTGTTTTGTTTTCCAGTGTTTAAGGCAGCGGTTGGATCTAGTGTTACCGTTGTTGCTTTTTGTCATTATCTAGTCCAATGTTGAAGAGCCCTGTGTCTTTGAGAACCTGGATCGTAACAAGCTGAACACACTTCCTCTACCATTAAAAGACACGATGGAGCATTTATTTTCTGTGTTCTGGTTATTATTAGATGACATTATTCATATTAGGAAGTGTATATAGAAGTCAGAGGGTTAATTGAGATAGTATTTACCCTTATAACTCCCACAGATCTTTCCTAAATTGTATGTAATCGTTTAATGATAGCTATAATCAACTGTCATAACGCGTCATAATCCTCAAGGGGTAAGGTAGAAATGTACAGTTGGCCACATGAATTTGCATCCACTCAGTGACTGTATGTATGGAAGGAAACATAGTATGGTTGACTTACAAGAATAATTTGTTATAATACTGTTAATTAGTCATAATATTAGGCGATTAAGAAGTATATCTAGCAATTAAAAGAGTAAATGAATCTCATATTAACCTTTTCACTCCCAAAGATACTCAATTAACTCAATAACATCGTCTAATAGCAGTCATATTACATAAATGTAATGTGTCATGGTATACTGAAAGGGTTCAATTCTACATAGCTACAGGTAGACAATCACATTATTATCCCGATCTCCAGATTTTACACAATAGACGCGCTCAAAGATGCAGATCATGGGGTCAATTCATGTAAGATATAGACTTAAAGGAGGCAAAGGTACATATCAAGCGCATCCTGAAGCTTACATTTGATCAACGATGTCATCCAAGATCAACAGGTAGAAGCAGTAAGGGTAATATTACAGTAATGCACCCGTTTTCGCTAATCATACACCGTAATAATGTTGTATTTATATTAATATATGCAAGGACCTTGAGTTGCCGAAAAGAGGCTCCAGTTTTGAATTTCTGTCTGACTTCTGCTGGCTTAATAATCCTGATGGGTTGGTAATCTTTAAAGTCCTATAATCATAAAAAGATGAATGTATGCTTATAGAAAAAGAGTATATTCGATTCGTTTCAATCGCCTGTGCTTAGTGTTATCTACGAATACATTCAATCTGGGTAAAGACAATATAGACGTGGAAGACTTGTAAAATTAGTGAGACAGGAAGAAGCCAAGGAAGAGAAAGGGGAAATAAGACGGGAGCCGCTGTAAGGACAGGATATTGGAGACAGACAACATAGAGAGAAAGGGGGTGGACTAGACAATACTGTGTTTTGGCAGAATATAAAACAAAATATTTCCCCCAATAATAAAGTTTAATGATAACCAGCACTTCCTTGGAAGTTAGTAAAGTAGTGGGCAATACTGTCATTATTATATTCACCACATGAGGAGGAACACTTTATTGACAACGTTCCACATTTAGCTTCAGCAGACCAATGAACTGCATCCATGGCCTGATGAAGGTATATGTGAAACGTTCAATATAGTTCTCCCCCTCTATAGTGTTTATACTAATTATGTCAATTATTGCTAGTTGATTTTTATCATCGAGGATCATCTATACTATATTCAGAAACAGAGTGTTGCCGAGTGTGATTGGGAAGGACGAAAATCACACCATTTGAGGAGGATCACTTTATTGACAACGCTTTGCAAATAGAGTCTTCAGGTCACTTTAGGTTAGTAATCTGATTTTTTTTTTTTTTTGTGAAACATCAATTTAGTGCTTCTCCTTAAATGGTGTTTTATTCATGCCATCAACTTCTCGGTGTTCATATCAAAGCCGATGTCACACAAGCGCTTTTTCCAGCAATATTTAGGAGCAATCCTCGGCTGGTAACTTCAGAATTAAACTGTTACTTGTCTTAACCCTTTCAAGATCGGATTACGCATTTCTTTCCTTTTTCTAGCTATAATTGAACGATATTATTGACATTAAGAATGTTATATGGCAGTCGTAGGGTTGATGAAGATAATCTTTACCCTCATAATTCCCACATATTCTTCCTAAGCTGTATAAAATCGGCTATTGATGGCCAGAATAACCAGTCAAAATGCCTCATAATCTTTACAGGGTTAACCCTCCAAGTGTATTTTACTTTTAGTGTAGTTCCCGATACCAATGTAAATAAACCAAGAAATATTGCGAACAAATAAATTGCTTCAAGGCATCGACAATTTGAAAATTGTTGGTAAATAATTTAACTTCCATGAATCTAAGAACCTTCTTCTTTAATTGAGTTGTCATTCTGTGGAATGGGCTACCCCAAGACTGCAACACCGTTGATTCTTTTAAAATTCCCCTAGACAAGCACCTTGTCCGAAACCCACGGATGACTGCATTTGTAAATTAATAATTTATTTCCTTAGTACTGTATTGTTATTTTATTAACCTATTTGAATTCACACTATATCATATCTTCTCTGAGCTACTTTTGGCCGCTTAAAATAGCAGTAACTCAGAGAGCAAATAACCTCGAGGGGTCACAATACCTGTTGTTGCTTGATTTCCTTTGTACTCCTTTGTACTCTATTTTACCCTCCCATTATACGAATTCCAGTTGTCAGAGTCCCGAGAATAAAATTGTCTAATGTCTGAATCAACTTGGCTAAATTGGTTAATCACTTTGAGTAAATTGCATTGCTCTTCAGAGTAAAGAATGACAAACTCAATACTCGCTTGGGAATTTAATGCTATTCCTAATTATCCCTTGTATTTACCTCTCGTTTTCTTTACTCTCTTTCTCACTCACTCTCTCTCTCTCTCTCTTGTCTACTTGTTCCCTTTTTCTGAGACCATTCTTGCCTTCAACAGTTGTCTAAAAATCTCTCCATAAGTCGTTATTGGTACGTGTGGCTTGGCTCACAATAGTATATAGCAAGAACTCGTTTTCACAGCTCCATTCTGCATCTTCAGTGGCGAAATAGTAAGTGAAAATGTGTTCAGTTTGGGGACTTTTTATACCCCTGTAAAACGTCTGAGAACCGGTCTGGGGGCTGCTGGTTGGCTAGCGGTAGCCAAACCTATGCTGCTTCCTGATTAGCCGAGTGCAGTATGACATCATAAGTATCTCTCCCTACCTCAAGGGAAGAGGACCTTCGCATACTAGGGAGAGTTTGTAGGCCTTGTGCCTGGGTGTTAAGGCTTGGGGAGAGCTCTTCGTATAAATAAAGCTTCCATGATGGGCAGTCACCATTGATATAGAATTGTTGCTAATAGTTCTGTATTATTCACTAAGATTTCTCTCTTTATGGTTGCGTGGTGAGTGTCTCTGTGATGGTTTTAAGAAGCTCCTGAAGATAAATGGTAGAACAGTCGACGACGTGTGAGCTTCCATACAATTGGAGCAGTGGGCTGCACAGTTCCCAAGTTTACAAGAATACTTATATACTGTATGACATGATATTTTTGATACTTATATACTGTATGATATGATATTTTTGAAGGTCATAGTCAGTCTGTTTAAGACTGTTCTTTAGTAGGATATATATATATATATATATATATATATATATATATATATATATATATATATATATATATATATATATATATACCGGTATATTTATATATGATATATGTAGCGGGCTGTATCAGGCTGTCTATTTTATGTTTCTTACCTCTTTGTTGTTTCCATGCAATGTTTGTAGATTCTGCGATAGCTGTACACATGTTAATCAGGAAATACAATGTTTGAGGTTTGCTTAAGTAAACACTGTTGGTTTTCTTATGTATTTACCAAGCAAATAGAGTTTTGAAGCTGGTTAACTTTTATGCAGGGTTAACTTTAACTGTATGGTATGTGAAGGTACTGTAGCGACCCTATGGGAAGTACCTGTAACTTTAAACAACTCTATAAAGAAAACAATTAAGACAATGAGCTATATTTCCTGAAATCTGTTATTTCTGTAAAATAAAATAATATATTAGGAAAATATTTAGAACAACATATTAACACACACTTTAGGTATGTTGTAGTATCGTTACTGTATGCGTCACTGTATTTACTCAACGTTATGAAATGAACGACCCTCCAAGGGAGAGTTTCTATCTGCTACTACCAAGCAATTGCCAGCAGAGCGTCCTCCCTATAGGGGTGGGGCGTGATTGTGTAGTGTCATACTAAGTAGTTGCTAGCAATCTTCTTGGGTGTTCCGGCAATTGTCTGTGAATCATGATACAAGAGCCGTAGGAACGCATGATTACTATTGTACTTTTAGACCAAAGGCAGTTTATAGGTAGGGCTATGATCTTCTATGGGTAAGTTCATACCAACTAAATATGTACAGTTGTGTATTATAATAAGTGTATAACTGCTATAGTGTTGTGAGATATATATGTTATATTATGGTTAAACTACAGTGTACAGTCTCTAAAGATGAGCTGTTACACCGATCGGCCAAACCAGCTGAGGCCCACCAAAGCTAAAATAAAGAACAGCTAAAATATAATATATACATGTTTTATGCATCCCTATAATCTATATAGCCTAACCCTGTTCCCAGTGCATAGCAATGCCAAAGAAAGTGTGATAAAGGTGAGGACCAACTTACACATTTGCATCAGCAGTAACTATTTTTGTTTTACGCCTACGAACCAGGCGATCAACCCTGAACGAAAGGCGACGGAGACAACCTACTAGGAAAAGGGTGATGACGAGGAGAGTCAAGGGTCAAGGTAGTGGCTAGTACTGTAGGATAAATGGCTTCCGGGCTAATAAACATGAGAAGAGATGAACCAACTAGGTTAGTACACTCTGAAGAATTTAAGGCTTTCATTAGGTTTAGTTTGCTCGGTTTGATGATGAGGTCCGATGAATTACCTGTGAAAGAAATGCTAATACGGATGAACTCTGAGGAGAGGTTAGTAATCAGGGCAATGTGCTGATGTGAAGGAAGTGTTTGGATGAGTGAACTCATTACTTCCCAGTGATAAGGTACCTGATGCATCCTATGAGCATGAATTACATTTGTTTTAGTCTAGACAAACAAGGGACACCTGAGTCTGGTGAGGGAAGTAAAATAGTTGAATATGTAGCAAGTGTTGATGATACACTGGGCGCTGTGGAGCCGGAGCATAAGAACAGTCTTTCAATAAACCAGAGTCCGTCACAGTTTGTTGAGTTAAGGTAAGTTCGCATGCAACTTTTTCCGCTCCTCTTTCCCTCCCGTCCTCCCCCTCCCCTTCCGTTCCCCTCCTCTTCAAATACAATTTCCTTACTTTCCTGTCGATATTTCGATAGAACAAATGTATTTTGTCCACTTCTGACCTTTTATCGTTATTTTGTTCTCAGTTCCTTGTTATTTATCTCATATTATCGCACTTTTCTGCATTCAAGTTCTCCCTTAATATAACCTTTGGTGTATTTTCCTTCCTGACTCAGTTTTCAACTATTCCTCAATACCTCTTCTGCTGCTTTCGTAGACTTAAATCTAATTTTAATAGGCCTCCTCTCCCCCTTCTTATACTTTCCCAACCTCCAACTATCTTCCACCTCCTTCTTCCAACCTTCCTTTCCTTCTCTGTCCAACACCTCTAACATGTCATCAACCTTCTTCGTTTCTGCAACTTTCCTGTCATTTCTGTCCATTATCTCCTCCTCCACTTCTCCAAACATTATCACACATCTCTTCTGTTCCATTATATCAGTTACCTGTCTTTCATTTTGCCTTATGGCCTTCACTACTTTCTTTCCTAGATTATTACCCTGCCACTCCTTTTGTTCATCCATAATTATGTTAAGATTAACCTCTGTTTCCTCTACTATTTCTCCCCCAGCATTTTTCATTTCAGTCATTCTTACTTCCATGTTTTGCAGTCCTATCAGGATTTTTGTCCAACCCTTTCCTTAGTTGTTCATTATCCTCTTTAAGTTGTTCTATCTCCCTTTCCGCCTTTTCTCTATATTCTTTATTTTCTCTTTCCACTCTTTCTATCACCGCCTCTCTTTCTTCCCCCTTTCTATCCCTAATCACCACACTCTCTATTATCTCCTCCAAAGCCTTCAGTCTCATTATCACCTGTCTTAACATTCCACCTACCTCTCCTCCTCGGGACCCTTCAATTTCTTCACTCTCTTCCCCATCTATATCCCTCCCACTTCTCAATTTCCTTTCTTCTGTCGCGGCCATATTCCCAGCCTTTGTTTACCCTCAGTCACCACCTTTACTCGGGAATATCCAGTGTCAACGAAGAACAGGGCTTCATTTCTTTGTTTTAACTATTATTATTATTATTATATTTACCGTATTTATTTTCGATAATCCGGGACAATACTGCCGCAAAATACAATCTGTAATCATTATTTTTAGGTGAGTATTGTAGATATCCTCTATGCGAAGCACCAAATCAATTCTCGAATCCTCAATTCACAGGCGCACATAAAAAAGCCCACAAAGCACTTCCACACTCTGCACAAGAGTGTGTGTGTGTGTGTGTGTGTGTATGGGTGTATGTGTGTGTGTGTCTGTGAATGAGTGAGTGAGAAAGATGTAGGGGGGTAGGGTAGTAACTTATAGAATATGGTGGTGGATCTCTTGGGGGTGACATCAGAGAATATTTAAGTAATGGAGAGAGAGAGAGGGGAGAGGTGGGGGGGGGGGGGGGGGTATATGGGTATTGGTCTCTTGAGAGGTGATATGGGAGAATATTTTGATAGAGAGAGAGAGAGAGAGAGAGAGAGAGAGAGAGAGAGAGAGAGAGAGAAAGAGGCGACATGGAGGCACCCAATACAAAATGAGTGTCAGATAATCGAATTGCCTTGACGTGTGTGTGTGAGAGAGAGAGAGAGAGAGAGAGAGAGAGAGAGAGAGAGAGAGAGAGAGAGAGAGAGAGTGAGTCCAGAAGGAAAAATAAGAAAGGAATACAAGTCTATATTGAATATTTCGTGGCGTCGGGATATGGAGACCCCATCGTCCATCACTTTGGTAGCGCAGATAGCCCCTGGAGTTTGGAACTGGGAATCCCACCTCCAGAATATTCTCCTACTAACGGATCAGCAAGCCTGCTCCTGCTCATCCTCCCTACTCCTTAAAGGGAGTGCGGGTTTGGCTACTGGCTGACTGATTAATAAAATGCAATAAAACAACATCAAATATATAATCACGTTTTCCCCATTATTCTGGTGAGTTTTATATTGTTCTTGCAATTTAGGTGAAACTAGTCTTCGACCGAAAGATGCAGAAATTAATCTCGAAGGTGGGACTTGAACTTATTTATTAAGCTTGATGGAGGTCTAGGGAGGAAACAAAAAAGATATATGAATGTAATAAATACATTAATATAGTAAACGACATAATGTAATAAATACATTAATATAGTAAACGACATAATAGAATAACAAAACAAAATTTTATCTATCTACCTGTTGCCAGACGCCGTAATCTCCGAGAGATTGAATGAATTGTCTTCTTATGCTTCCATTTACCGCAGCATATTATTTGTAAGACAAATAAATAACTAAATGAATTAATAACTCAATATACTAATACAAAAATATCCCCTTAAAGTGAAGTTAAAATTCAATTATTGTACGAGGAGAAAACTATATATAATCTTGTTTCAGAGCATTCATACTGTATAATGAAAGGTAATTAAAGTATTCTCAATATAATTCCCGTGTAAAAGTATATTAGCGGTCAAATAGCAATCATATACAAGGCAATACAGATGCTTGTAGGCTATATACATTTGTCATACCATTTGTATACCCTCGAATATTTACAGTGTAACTATAATCCAAGAAAGCAAAGCGTCATCGTATACTGAAAGGGTATTATTATAAATCCAGTGAAAATGGGACTGAGTGTAATGGAAAAGATTTGAGCTCTAGATAAGGTCGGTAGTGTTCGTTAAATGGTACATATACGGTCCGTAGAGTTCAGAGGAAAGTGGGGTGGCTTGGTAAACACGAACACTATAAAGACCGAATACAAGTAATTTAAAGATAGCAGAAAGTTACACTGGGGTGATCATCAGAGAGAGAAAAAGACCACTTCAGACAGACGTTATTGTATTTAATTACAAACTGTTTCGATGGCAACACCTACCCTCTTCAGCTTTCCACCAAAGAGGGTGACAACTGACACCGAAACTGTTTGGAGTTAATATTTTCGTCTTCCAGTGTTATTTTATTGTATCCCCTCCCCCGCTTCCGTCTCACAGACAGATTTCATCTCACCCTGGCCCCTTCGGGGCCCCGAGCATCTGGAGCAACTTAGGTATACCGGACTCGGGACTGATCGGCCAGACAGTCTGGTGAACTACAAAAACAATGACCAAAGAAAAGGTTATTTTGAAGAAAAAAAACAAAAAATGTAAATATAATTACTAAGTTCAAAGAAATTGCCTGAGGTAAATGGTAAAGAATGGAACATTTGATATTTCGGAAAATGTTGATTATTGAATTATATCATTAGCCTAAATATTCTTTCTAGATCTAGATTGGAATATAATAATTGGCAGGCTTTGTTGTGATTCGAAAACTAATTATGCTGTCAATCATTTGTGGGGGACATGGAAGTATTGGTGACTGACTTGGAACGAGAGAGAGAGAGAGAGAGAAAGAGCTACATACAGTTACATAGATACACAGACTGCACAGTCCTTGCAGTTCCTAGTAGGCAGACCGTATTTAATGCTAAAATGGAATTTGCAACAAAGTGGAAGGCAAGGATAGCAAAGCAGAAGGCTCTCTCCCCATTCACTAATCTCTCCGACCATTCGTCGGTATGAAATTATAATTGGGGAAACAAGTCTCCCAGAAGAATGAGACAAATTAATACTGGAACATTTAGAGTAAAGAATGAAGTTAAAACAAATATTATATACTACTGATGATATTTGTTTTTGTTTTCGTTGTCTTTCCATTTTACCTATATTATTCCAACCTCCTCAAAATGGATGTCTAGACTCCTTTTAAATGTGTCAATTGTCTTACAGAGAGAGAGTTAGAGTTAGAGAGCGAGATAAGGGGGGGGGGGGGGAGGAGGAGGAGAAGGAATGGAGGAAAGAAAAGAAGAGGACAGGGGTGATTTGAAAAGTGAAACACAGATAGGCTAGCTACGCAGGCAGACTGAGAGAACAACATCGTTTGGAGTTTACAGTATATAATGATAGGTCAATGGTGGGTAAGGAGATGCAGGACAACAAATAGGCTCCAGGATGATACTTTATCGTAAAGATTAGGTTTCCTCATCTCTCTCTCTCTCTCTCTCTCTCTCTCTCTCTCTCTCTCTCTCTCTCTCTCTCTCTCTCTCTGCGAACATTACGCCGATATAAAAGAAGGGTAGCAAGGCCAAAGCGAGTAATTACAGACCAATTAGTCTGACTTCAATTGTAGGAAAAATCATGGAAAAAATCCTTAGAGATAAGATAGTAGATTACCTCGAATCAAACAACCTAATCAAAAATAGTCAACACGGCTTTAGATCAAATAAGTCATGCCTAACAAATTTGATTGAATTTTATAACAAACTATTCACATATAACGACATGACGAAATAACTAGATATAATCTTCTTGGACTTTCAAAAAGCTTTCGACAAGGTGCCTCACCGAAAACTATTGGCTAAACTGGAGAGGATAGGTATCAAAGGTGAAATTCATTCTTGGATAAAAAATTGGCTTACAGGCAGAAGACAGAGAGTGGTGATAAATGGAGTGGAATCGGAGTGGGAGTTCCACAGGGTTCAGTCCTTGGACCGGTCCTGTTTCTCATTTACATTAACGATATTGATGTAGGGGTAAACAACACCATTTCCAAATTTGCCGACGATACAAAAATAGGAAATACAGTCCTGAATGAAGATGATAGAAATGCATTGCAATCTGATTTAAACAAAATATCAGAGTGGTCGAAAAAATGGCAGATGCCCTTCAATGTCGATAAATGTCAGGTGCTGCAGGTTGGTAGCAGAAATATGAAATACAAATACGAAATGAATGGCAAACAAATAAAAACCGCAACGGTAGTAAAACACCTAGGGATACTAATATCTGAAAACCTAAAAACTTCCGACCAATGTATAGCAGCTGCAAATAAGGCAAACATAGCATTGGGCTTTATTAAACGAAAATTTACATATAAACATGAAAACGTAATAGTGCCACTGTTCAAAAGTATGGTGAGGCCCCACCTTGAATATGGTGTGCAGTTCTGGTCACCTTATCTGATCAAGGACATTGTAAGACTCGAGTCAGTACAGCGTAGAGCGACGAAGATGATACCCTCATTAAGAAATAAACCATATGAAGAAAGACTTAAACGATTGAACCTGTTCTCATTAAAAAAGAGGAGGTTGAGGGGTCAGCTTATTGAGTGCTTTAAGATACTAAAAGGTTTCGAGATGTAAATGCACTATTCACATTAAACAATACTAATCAAACTCGCGGAAATGGAATGAAATTAAAAACCAAAAAGGCAAACCTAGATGTCACAAAGAGTTTCTTCACCTACAGTGTGGCGACAGAGTGGAATAAACTACCAGCGAGAGTGGTGGAGAGCGACACAATAAACGCTTTCAAGGGAAGGCTTGACCTCTATCTGCAGAGGGCTGGGGTGATATTAAAAAAAAAAAAAAAAAAAAAAAAAAAAAAACAATGTATGTAAGTGTATGTGCGTGCACTGTACAGTATGTATATATATACTGTATATATATGTATGTATGTATGTGTATGTGTGTATATGTATGTACCGGTGTATATATGTATATATATATATATATGTATATGTATATATATATATGCATATATACATATATAGTTTGTAAGGCCAGACTGCCTAGTAAGGACCTTGAGGTCTGTGTACTCTGTGTATCTATGTAGCTTTATGTAGCTCTCTCTCTCTCTCTCTCTCTCTCTCTCTCTCTCTCTCTCTCGTCTGTCAGTAGCGGTCGAACAAGAAGGAAGTGTCTTCCCTAGCTCCGAGCTCCGAGCTCATACGGACAAAATAGAGCCATATAAATTAACAACGCAGTCAAGGTCATGTGCGAACAAGAGAAGGTACTGTATGTGGACAATTGGACCACCTTTGTAGGGAACTCGTCCCTGTACAGCGGAGATGGCATTCATTTATCAGAAAAAGGCGTTCAGCACATGAGTGACACCCTAAATCAAGCAACCTACATTGCCCATGAAAACAACGCCAGTCAGGACCGAGAGATAACTATGCTAATAGACTCCTCTGAGTATTGACATCGCTACCCCCAGAAAAGCCCTCCCACAACCCTACCCAATCAAACTCCACCCGCACAGTTAAGAAAAATAAATAACCTCGCCCAACCCTTCCAAGTCCATCACAACCATTTAAACGAAACCGTCAACCCCAATGGCCCACAAGTTGCGAAAATTTACCTACCTGAACCACAAAACAAACTAAACAACCCCACGCAACCCCATCCAAGCCAACCCAACCAACTGAATGAATTTGACAACCCGCCGCGGCTTCAAGTCACAACCCCAAACCCATCCCCACCAATAAGAAAAAACAAATCCAGCGCATGCTGAGAGAAATGATATAAAAATAATATCCATAAATGCCTGCTCAATAAGAAACAAAATAGACAAACTCAAATGTCTGTTATTAAATGAGAAAGTTGACGTTATTTGTATAACGGAAACACATCTGAACCTTAAAAATAAAGATCTACTTCATGAATATCACATAGAGCCATATAAATTTTTTCATATAGACCGTAACAATGGAAAACAAAGAGGGAGGGTTGCAATGTACGTTGCAACCTACTTAAACCCAGTTGAGGTGACTCTCCCCGAAAGTAATGCAGAAATAGTGTGCGTCAAAATAAATACAAAAAACATGAACTTAAATATCACTACAGCGTACCGACCACCGAGACTAGCTGTTGCCGATGATACAATTTTTTATGAAATACTAGAGAAAACCCTTAATTCCGACGAAACAGTTTTACTAGGTGACTATAACCTCCCCCTAATTGACTGGAATACCACGACCGGAAAAAATGCTGAGTCACGCCTAATGACAAGCTTGATCCAGGACAATTTTTTGACTCAACACGTATAACAGCCGACGCGAGACAGGAATATATTAGACCTCGTAATCACTACCCCAGAAAATCTATTATCAAACCTGGATGTAGGTGAACATCTGGCAACGTCCGATCATAAAATCTTAAGAATCAACGTTATAAGCAAATATTCCTCAGTAAAAACAACAGGAATGGTTTCGGACTTCAAAAACGCAAATTATGACGGACTTAAGAAATCGCTATCAAACATACACTCAAACCTCATAAATATAAACGAAGTAAATGAACTATGGGGAAATTTTAAGTCTACAATTACAGAGGCGCATAAGCAATTTGTACCCATGAAACCAAAACGTAATACGAAATCAAGTATGCCCCCTTGGTACAGTAGAGACATTGGCAAGGCAATAAGGAAAAGGAATCAACTCCACAAACTTGTAAAAAATAACACAAACACTGAAGTAATTAAAAACTTGTACAAAAATAGTAGAAGGGAAGTGAAAAAAATAATTAGGGCGAACAAACAAAATTACGAAATGACTATTGCCAGAGAAAAGTGCCACAAACCCCAAAAAATTCTACAGTTACGTAAATAAAAATAAACAGATCAAAAGCGGAATCGGACCGCTAATAGAAGATGGCCAGACAATAACAGGTGACACAAACAAGGCAAATCTGCTCAACAAATATTTTGGCTCAGTTTTCACAGAAGAAATTATCGATCATACCCTTGAAAATAACACCTCAACTCATGCGATAGGAGATTTCACCATCAGTGTTAGCGAAGTACAAAGCAAATTGAGTAATTTAAATGTAAATAAGACCCCGGGACCCGACATGCTCCACCCGAAAATAATTAAGAATGTTAAGGACGAAATAGCAAAACCCCTGACACAACTATTTAACTTATCATTACTACAGGGGATTGTACCGAGTGATTGGAAAGATGCGAACATTACGCCGATATACAAGAAGGGTAGCAAGGCCAAAGCGAGTAATTACAGACCAATTAGTCTAACTTCAATTGTAGGAAAAATCATGGAAAAAATCCTTAGAGATAAGATAGTAGATTACCTCGAATCAAACAACCTAATCAAAAATAGTCAACACGGCTTTAGATCAAATAAGTCATGCCTAACAAATTTGATTGAATTTTATAACAAACTATTCACATATAACGACATGACGAAATCACTAGATATAATCTTCTTGGACTTTCAAAAAGCTTTCGACAAGGTGCCTCACCGAAAACTATTGGCTAAACTGGAGAGGATAGGTATCAAAGGTGAAATTCATTCTTGGATAAAAAATTGGCTTACAGGCAGAAGACAGAGAGTACAAAGTACAAAGGAGTACAAAGGTAATCAAGCAACAACAGGTCTAGTGACCCTTCTAGGTTGCTTGTCCTCCAAAATACTGAGGATCAAGTGTCCAAACAGTTGTTTAGAGTGGGTAAGGGAACATTGGAAAGGGAATTACTGCCCTGGAACTAATGTCCGTGGCAGGATTAGGAAGTTAGTAGAGGACAGATGGGTTAGTAACTGAGGGGGGGATAAAATAAAGTTATTCATTTACAAACGCAGTCAGTCGCGGGTTTAATGAGAGATATATGTCTAGGCGGAGTTTAAATGAATCAACGGTGATGCAGTCTATAACATCTCGGGGAAGCCCATTCCACAAGTTGACAACTCGATTGAAGAAGAAATTCTTAGATTCGTGCGAGTTAAAAGATTTACCAATAATTTTGCAACCGTTTCCCCGCGTGTAATTAGATTGGTCGATAGTGAAGTACTTACTACAGTTCATATTGTCGATGCCTTTGATGATTTCGAACACTTGAATTAAGTCACCTCTTAATCTGCGCTGGGTTAAAGGAAATAGATTTAATTCTCTAAGACGCTCTTCGTATGGTTTGTTCTTTAGGCTAGGTATCATTTTGGTAACTCTACATTGAACTCGTTCTAGCTTGTGTATATCTTTTTGGTAATAAGGGCACCAGGATTGAACGCAGTATTCCAGAAGAGGGCGGACTAAAGAATTGTAAAGGGCTAGGATAACTTCTTTGGATTTATGCTCAAATGACCTGCCTATAAAGCCAATTATTTTGTTTGCCTTCTTAACAACTTCTGAACATTGTTGACTCGGTTTTAGGTTACTCGATATTGTTACTCCCAGATCGGTTTCTCTGTTTACATTCTTAAGCTGTGTGCCATTCATCGAATAGTTTGCTTTCTCATTTAGGTATCCGACATGTAGTACTTTACATTTATCCGCATTGAAACTCATTTGCCAAATTTGGGCCCAACATGACAGTGGGAGTGGTGATAAATGGAGTGGAATCGGAGTGGGAGTCTGTCACTAGTGGAGTTCCACAGGGTTCAGTCCTTGGACCGGTTCTGTTTCTCATTTACATTAACGATATTGATGTAGGGGTAAACAACACCATTTCCAAATTTGCCGACGATACAAAAATAGGAAATACAGTCCTGAATGAAGATGATAGAAATGCGTTGCAATCTGATTTAAACAAAATATCAGAGTGGTCGAAAAAATGGCAGATGCCCTTCAATGTCGATAAATGTCAGGTGCTGCAGGTTGGTAGCAGAAATATGAAATACAAATACGAAATGAATGGCAAACAAATAAAAACCGCAACGGTAGTAAAAGACCTAGGGGTACTAATATCTGAAAACCTAAAAACTTCCGACCAATGTATAGCAGCTGCAAATAAGGCAAACATAGCATTGGGCTTTATTAAACGAAAATTTACATATAAACATGAAAACGTAATAGTGCCACTGCTCAAAAGTATGGTGAGGCCCCACCTTGAATATGGTGTGCAGTTCTGGTCACCTTATCTGATCAAGGACATTGTAAGACTGGAGTCAGTACAGCATAGAGCGACGAAGATGATACCCTCATTAAGAAATAAACCATATGAAGAAAGACTTAAACGATTGAACCTGTTCTCATTAAAAAAGAGGAGGTTGAGGGGTCAGCTTATTGAGTGCTTTAAGATACTAAAAGGTTTCGACAAAGTCGATGTAAATGCACTATTCACATTAAACAATACTAATCAAACTCGCGGAAATGGAATGAAATTAAAAACCAAAAAGGCAAACCTAGATGTCACAAAGAGTTTCTTCACCTACAGTGTGGCGACAGAGTGGAATAAACTACCAGCGAGAGTGGTGGAGAGCGACACAATAAACGCTTTCAAGGGAAGGCTGGACCTCTATCTGCAGAGGGCTGGGGTGATATGAAAAAAAAAAAAAAAAAAAAATGTATGTAAGTGTATATGTGTGCACTGTACAGTATGTGTATATATACTGTATATGTATGTATGTATGTATGTGTATGTGTGTATATGTATGTACCGGTGAATATATGTATATATATGTATATATATATATATATGCATATATACATATATAGTTTGTAAGGCCAGACTGCCTAGTAAGGACCTTGAGGTCTGTG
This sequence comes from Paralithodes platypus, assembly GCA_032716605.1. Lineage (NCBI taxonomy): Eukaryota > Metazoa > Arthropoda > Malacostraca > Decapoda > Lithodidae > Paralithodes > Paralithodes platypus. The sequence continues at coordinate 42,888,593 of CM064529.1, forward strand.
TGGTCTGTGTATCTATGTAGCTCTATGTAGCTCTCTCTCTCTCTCTCTCTCTCTCTCTCTCTCGCTATCACCCTGGCAGTCAAGTTCAGGTGTTGGTGATATATAGATAGATTGTTAAATATCGACCCAGACTCATTCCTTTAAGTCATAACAAGCTAGTTAGTATCTTCTTGCATACGTAAAATATATCTATATATCTATCTTTTGACAGTTATAGATAGATGCATAGATAGATAAGTAGACAAATATATAGTTAGATACCTATTTATATAGTCAGGTACAAGGCCCACCAGCTAGAAGTACAAAGACAAAATAAGGAAAGTAAATTGATGTACAAAGTAAGAACAAATAGGAGAGAGAGAGAGAGAGAGAGATTAGCGAGATTCGTAACCTTTCATTCCGCCTTCCAGATATATGAAACGACGTGTTTTGAAGATACATGTCCACAATCTAGGCCAAGGAAAAGGAAGGTTTTTTCATGTCAAACTACCGTAATTATTTTCTTATATGGGGATATGTTTGGGCTGTCGGAATTATGTTGACTAGAAATTTAAAATGAAGTAGTGATTATTGTAGCTTCTGACTATCTATTGCCGGGCGCCTTACTACTCTTTATGAGGGTGACCATGCATAAAACGCCCCCAAGCGGACCTGTTCCCCATGAGAAGGACAAATTGTGCCAGTTTATTCAAGGACTTACACAGGATTAATCACTCATATTACAGTGTGTCTGACTCAGAGTCCCTCTATGTATAGTTTTAGCCTAATGTTTCGACAGTGGTGGATTGCTAGTCCATCCACTAACATGTTTTACCCTTAGGTGGGCAGTGGGCAATAAGGATTTGTATAAGGTTTACTCCCCTGGACGAGTTGCCGACCAAAGATAAGGAGTTCCATCCACCCGTATATATATAATGTCTCCCCTAGATGGATTGCCGACCAAGGCTGACGAGTTCCATCCCTGTATGTATGTATATACTCAGTCCCAATCCCCACTTATCCTATTTTTGGGAGGGAGGGGGGAGGGAGGGGGGGGGGGGCCGACTTAAGACAGAGTCCGAATAGGGACAACATAACAGACAACAATGAACACACAAAAACAAAATACTAATTCACACACATATAGGTCATCCAGGAGAAGACCCAGAGACCAGGGTCACCAAGGTCCCAACAGCACTCCCTCGGCCACAGACCACCCGGAGAGGTTCCGATCTCAGCAGGCAGACATGCAGCGAAGCCATAACCAAATGCCCGCCCACCACACTTCCAGGTGCACCCTTCATATAAACCATCTCCCCGGGCCAGGTGCCTGATGGAATATTATCTAATCCAACTTGCGCCCAACCCCTTCTCCCAAATGACCATGTGTTCACTCATCTATTCACAAGCATTTTCCATTCATTCCTGTTTATTACCACTTCCCTTGCCTGATCTATAGTTATTCCTCTATCATCCAAAGTTTGTCTTACACAGTCTCTCCATCTCAATGGGGGTCTTCCTGCCCCTCTATTTCCCCTTGTATCTGACTCACATATTCTCTTTGTAAGCCTTTCATCTTCCATTCGTTCAACATGACCATACCAGCTCAGCACCCTTCTGTCCACTCTGGCCGACAAATGTTCCTGCTGCCTCCTATGTATCTCTTCATTCCTAAATCTGTCTCTACGATTAACTCCACACATTCTCCTCAAGCAGCTCATCTCCATTACATCAAGCTTTCTTATAGCCACTCCCTCTTTCCCCCAGACTCCCTCATCTACTCCATACTTTCTACCTATAACGTTTCCAAAATCCACTTCTCGCTCTTCTTTCATCTTTGTTTCATTCAGTGCAAGCACATCATACTTCCTTCTTTCAAATAACCTTCCAATGTCCTCTCGCTTCTCATTTTTACTACATCTATACACATTTAAAGCTCCTATTCTTAGGGTCCGGGACCACGAACGCGTTCCCTCGCCCCTATCTCTGTTTCGTTCTTTTGGTAGATTTATCTAAGGGGAGAAGGATACCAGGCTCCCCGTCCCCGATCCCCTCTAGCTGACTTCTACGTCTTGCAGGAGAAAGCGGTGGTGGAAATTTCTTACCCCTCCATCACATAGTTCCATCTACCCGATTGTAACTTAATTACTCATATACTGTATTGTGACGCCTACCTGCGTTGGCAGAATAGCCTCTCGTTAGCCACTAGCGTCCGCCAGGGACATCGAAATGGGCTACAGTTATCAGAGAATGTTGTTCTTTCTTTCATAGTACTCGCATTGTCACAGACAGTCCAGTGGTGGTCTTTATTTTCGTCTGTGACAACGGGAAGTATTATATATCATTAGTAGAATATAAGATGCATTGTGTAGAGTTAAGGAGAGAGAGAGAGAGAGCTGAGAGCGTGGTGGTAATATGTGCGTGTGTATGTGTGTGCTACCTCGCTCAGAGGAGTTTTCCCGCTCGCGCGGGCTTTCCCTCGCCTTTGATTGGCTGGTGGCTCCTGGCGCGGCCTAGGGCCCTGCTGCCTTGTGACGTCTCGGCCCGTGATTGGCCGAGCATTGCGCCCTTGTAGGCTCCTATGTAACTAGCCTCCTCCATGAGGGTTTCCGGGAGCTGCCTTCCTCAGGACAGTCTTGGCGTGCATGCTTCTAACATCCCTTTGCATACTCTCTCCCGATCACCCCCTTTACCACTGTTTCTCTTTCTGACCTTCTTTTCCATTGCTCCTCACCTTTATTCACTTACTTATCCCCTTGGGTTCTGCATACGGTTTCCATAGCCGGCCCATTGTATTGCATGCGCCGTCCTCTGAGATATTTACATGTACTTAGAATAGGATTGAGGGTTCTTAGTTAGTAGAGGTTAAGAACTCTGTGTGTGTCTCCATTATTGATTTAGTGTTCTGCTCTTTTATTTAATGCTAGACTGGGATAAGGTTACTGTAGTCGTTGTCTCCGATGTGTGAATGGTTTGTTTATACCTACACGACTTCGACCGGTCCTGTGGTAGTCTAGGTTGTCTTTTCGGCTGCGTCTTTTGCGAGTGCACCATTGTGTTGACTGAGGGCTTTGGCCTGTTCCAGTTCCACACTTTGCTGCCTCTTTGCTTGTCTTTTGAGGGTCGCCAGGATAGAACCAGATACTTGTGATCTGGATCTATCAAGAGAGCACCCCAGTCAATTAACGTAACTTAAAGGATGTAGTCTTAAGGACATCGCTAGGCTACGAGCCTGTCTTGCTCAACCCCAGTTCCTTACCTAGAGTATCCCAGCTAGACATTATTAATCGAGTAGACACTTGTTAGTATTTAATATAAGCTCTTTGATATGTACGCATTATTATTCACAGCATTTATTAGTCTAGGTTGTTGCTGAGCCGCACAACCATAGCAGACTGTTTCGTTGATGAGGAAGTACTTCTTTTAGTGTCGAGCATTACTACCGTTGCGCATTTATAGTATTCTCGTGTCAGTTAACATTATATGTGCTATCTTTTAGTGTATTCAGTCTACACGTGTGGTGTCCTGCCTCCTGCCTTTATATAATTTAAGATACGAGCATCTTATGAGCATCAGACTTTCTTCAGAAGTTTCCAGATCTATGCTGTAGGACTATACTTCACTTTCTTTCAGATAGGAGTGAAGAGTTTATTGTTGTTTAGAGTAACTGTATTGAAGCATCTTTTTTATTGTATTAAATCTTTCAGTGATTTAATTGATCTTTCCATAGCTTCCCTTTTATGCATTTTAACGTAACTTGCATCTTGTTTGTCATCAGGCTATACCAGTGTGGGTTAGCCTGAAGTAGAGTACATTTATGCCCAGTTAAGGATACCCCGTTATCGCAGATTAACTCTGGAGGGTATAGGTGTTTTTTGTTCACCGGCATATAAGTTCGAGGGTTTGGATCTAGCGTACCGTTGTTGCATAGTGCCCTATTACTAGTCCAATCATTAAGTGCCCTTGTTTTATTCGTAGCCCCGGTCATAACAAATGGCGACCTTGCCTAGTATCTTATCTTAGTCGTGATACCAAATGAACTTAGAAATAATTGCAGGATTGTTGGACATTTGTTTTTTGAGGAATATTTTGGACACATGGATTTTTTTTTGGTCAACGTAGTATAGAACTTGAGTTGTCTTCGAGCATTATTTTGAGTGAATAGTGCTACATGAGAGTTTAGGTACTCCTTTTTATATAAACGTTGAGAATTTTCGGTGGACACTATGTCGAACGACGGATCAATGCACAGTGAGGACACAGTACGGGAAGCAGACTCTGAGGTGCAGCAGCGGGGTTTGTTAGAAGGCATTAGAGTAATAACTAGTGAGGAGGATGCAAGGGAGTTTCTGGAGATGCCTATTACTGTTGACCGGGTGTCGGGGATTGATCGGTATGGTCTCCAGTGTTTGGCCACGGTCATGGGGCATGTGGGCACTAACAGCATGACGAGAGGTGACCTGGTGGCCTGTGTGCTCGGCGGGGTGCGTGGGGCTTCGGGTGGAGCGGGAGCTGGGGCACCTTCGGCCCAGCCCCCATTGCACTCGACTCCTACCATGGTGCCCCCTCGGGCTCCGGAACCGGGTACGTTCCCGCAGGCCGATAGTCACTGGCAGCGTGGTTTGTCACTGGGTGGGTCTCCAATTGTTCCATCTCCTCCTCCTCAAGGTTTAACTGCAGATATCATCTTCCAGCTTGAGATGGCTAAACTTAACCAGCAGGCTGAGCAACGAAGGCATGAGGCTGAGCTTGAGCAACGAAAGCATGAATCTGAGCTTGAGATGGCTAAGCAGCAGCGGGAATCTGAGCTTGAGTTGGCTAAGATTCAGCACCAGCAGCGGGAACCTGAGCTTCAGGTTGAGGCTACGAAGTACTGTGCAGACAGAGATCTGGAGAAGTCTCGGGTGGAGTCGACAGGGCAGCGTCTCTGTTCAGGGAATCGAGGTCTTGAGCAGTCTTTATCGCACCTTATTAAGTTTGTCCCTGTATTTGACGAGTAGGGTGTCACCGAAATTTTCCTGCGTTTTGAAAAGAAGTGCCGGGAGCACCAATGGCCCGAGGTTAAGGGGGCAGCCCTTGTTTCCTCTAGGTTGGTTGGCAAAGGACTCAAGGCATATTATGCGTTGCCCTTGGAGTCTTGCATCGATTATGAGGTATTGAAGGAAGCTGTTCTGCGGGCGTACGAGTTACAACCAGAGACATATAGGTTGAAGTTCCGGGGTGTTACGAAGGGTCGTGAGTGCACTTTTCTAGAATATGCCTGGGAACTGTCTGATGCTTTGAGAAATTGGCTGAGGTCAGAGAAGGTGATGACGTTCGGAGAGCTTGAGCAGTTAATCCTTCTAGAGCAATTTTTCAAGTGCACAGGCGGCGACCTGACTTTGAACCTCAAAGAGAAACAGCCTAAAAGTCTACTAAAGGCAGCTGAGTTGGCTGACCTGAGAATGTCACTGATTCGTGGGTGCGGGTCTGCACAACGGACCGATGCAGTTAACAAGGGGCGCAACACTCCACCCCCCCCCAGTCAGTGATGCACAATTTAATAACGAGAGTAAGAGCAATGATACCAATTTTGATCACAAACCTAAAACCGTCCCATTTAAGAAAGGTCAGGGCCCTTCCCCACCTCAGGGGAAGTCCAAGGGTGAAGTAGAGTGTTTTAAGTGTCATAACAAGGGGCATTTCGCACGTTCCTGCCCTAGTAACCAACCTACTGCAGTCATGTCTTTGGCCAGCAACATTGGGGTGTCTCTGAGGTCTTCTGCATTTACCCGGGGTGATATGTCAGATGCGGGGGCACAGCCAGTGAAGGAGTGTACGGAAGGCTCGAAACCTGTCCGCGATGCTTTTTGCAACCATAGAGGGCGTGGCTGCGTGAGTTGGGCTGGTTGCAAGCATGGGTTGGAGTTGTTGCGTGATTCAGGTGCATCCCAGACTCTGATGAAAAACTTTACAGGCAAACCTATAAACGCGGCACGGGTAGTTGTGGTGCAGGGTATTAATGCTACAAGGTCATACCCGTTGGTTCGAGTGGAGCTGGAGGTTGATGGTGTGACACGAGAGTTTGATGTTGGAATCGTGCAGAAACTGCCAGTAGAGGGCGTCGACCTTCTTCTCGGCAACGACTTTGCGGTACCTGCTTCTGAGGTTCCACCCTTAGTCGGTGCCGAGAGGGCGGCCGAAGTGAGTAGGGAGGGGCAGAAGTTGGTCGAGAGGTGTCAATCACAGCAGAGGGCGTGTGTTGTCACCCGATCTCGTGCATCTAAGTTGTCACAGCCTATTCCTCAGTCTCTAGACCAGCGGAGGAATGGTCGGAAGGAGAAAGCTAAAGTTGGGAGTTTTGTGAGTTTTGCTCCAGCGGCTCTTCTTAGCGACTTAGTACTTGACCCAGAGGTGAGCTCCGGAGTGGCCCCAGAACCTGTCACCCCTAGTGACATGGTTGGGCGTGATGGCACTCCGCGACAGAGTAGTTCCCAGGTGGAGGAGAGTTGTGAGAACGGGGCTATTGAACACGAGGACGGGGAAACATGTCATGTGAACCTGATGGAGGAGTTTGTGAGGCAACCACCTGAGGAGTCTACTGTCCCTGCGTTGGTCTGCAGCGGCCAAGGTGGAGAAGGAGAGTGGGGCAGTAGGTTACAGGTGGAGGAGAGTTGGGATTGTCATGTCTCGGCAGAGCAGTGGGCGGGGGACACGAGTCTGGTGGCTGTGGAAGCGCTAGAGCACCTGCTAGAGCAGCAGTGTGCAGCGCTCCAGCACCAGCTCAGTTCATACCCCACTGGTCGTGCCGGACACCCAAGCCTCACAACTCGTGCGGTGCACGATATTCCGCTGGCAGGTCACTTGAGTGTTAATAGACCGTTAGCCTCGTTGTTTCGGTGGTTCAAGGTGGGCGACGAGGCTTTGGCATGGTTGTCAGGTCAGGGTCGACCCATGGCTGCCAAGGGTGGTGGTCAGAATGAGGACATTGAGCAGATTAGTGAGGTTGGCTGTGGAGTGGATGTGCCCGGTCGTCGCATAGCCTCCCAATGCTGCTCTAGTCGAATGCAACAGCCCTACCATAGACCGACTGTATCTGGCAATGTTGCTGAAGGCGGTGATTCTGCGCAGGCAGATGTAGTCGCAAGGAATGCGGGGGTGCGCATGTACGGTATCGTCGGAGAAGCCTTAGCAATTTTGAACTATGGGAGTGACTGCACAGGTGGTACTGATTGTCCCTCTCATGACCTGGCTCTTCTAGGTACGAAGGTGGAGAAGGAGGGAGACTATAGTTTAGAAGCTGCGGTCTCGGCTGGGTTGTGGGAGGGCACTAGGCATGTTGTTCTTCGAGATAGTTGCAAGAGAAGATGTTTACTAGGCTATGGCAGTACGTCCACATGTTTGTTGCTACTCCAGGCCTGATGTACGGGGTAGAATCCGACATGGAGGCTGGAGACAGTGCAAGGCTCAAGTTAGTTCCCTACCGTATAAGTCCTGCTCAACAGCCTGTCGTGAAAACAGAGCTAGACGACATGTGGAAAAAGGGTCTGAGGGATAAGGGATATCGTGAGTGGTCGTTGCCAGTGAGTTTGCAACCTGAGTTGAGTGGCAAGATCCGTGTGTATGGTGATTGCAAGAGTGTGGAAGCATTATCCCTGACAGACGCCTATCCATTACCTTGAGTGGACGACACCATAGACCGCATCGGGGCTGCCTCGCTCATCACGAAGGTAGAACTAGTGAAAGGTTATTGGCAGGCCCCGTTGCCGAAGAGAGCGAAGAGAAGTGCCAGTTTTGTGATGAACTGGACAGTTTATCAGTGTCAGGTGTTGTTTTGCTGCTGGGACACAAGTTGGATGTGTGGCATGTTAAGGGCACTGATAATGTTTTGGCTGATTGTTTGTCACGGGAGGGTTTGTTTGTAGGAGAACCCTCGCCGTTCAGTCAGTGTGTGTTGAGAGTGGAGAAAAATCAGGCTTGCCCCTGTAGAGCAGCCGTCAAAAACAACATTAAAATAAAAGCAAACATATCATAAAAACTCTTTATTTTTATAACGTGTAGAATTTTGTATAAGATGTTGTAGCAGTATCTAAGTTGAATGTTTTCGCTTATTGTCGCTAAGTTAGTTGAACTTGCTCGGTGGAGTGCAACAGTCTTTATTTTTTTTTATATATAGTGCCTTGTGTCGCAACAGTGTGTGGTACTATGAGAAGCTTTCTGTTAGATATGAAGAACTTAGTCAAGTGTCTTATATCTTGGGGGAGGTGTGACGCTCCTGCATAGTAGCCACGTGCGGGCATGCGCGAGTGTCGGCTGCCCAGCCGTTTAGAAACCGGCTGGCGGCAGCCGGCCGGCCGGCTTTTCCTTAGTATATATCCTACGACAATGTAACTAATGTCTGGGATATTCTTATGTTGTTTCACAGCTTGAAGCTGCCCTTATTCTTAACCAACGCATCTTAGTATATTTTATTCTCGATAGTTGATTGTTTCATTATAATATATAAGATGTAAGTCTAGTGAGAGTGGGAGGAGACGAGCGGGAGAGAGAGACCGGCTGGGGGACGTTGCTTTGCGCGGGCGCGGAGAGACTAGCTTGGGACGAGCCTGATGTTGCCAATCTGATCGCAACGTTAGGCTTAGTTTCGACTCACGCAAGGGGTAGAGGATTTTGACCCGGCAACGGTGTTGAGTGTTGCCAAGCATGGGATGTATTTCGCATGCCTAGGGTGGGGTCCAGACAGATTCAAGACTCAGAGCTCACCTCACTGTCGTACCCTTCGGACCCCCTTGATATCTATCCCTCTCAACCCCACTTAGAAACTTTCTCTCTTACTTTGTATACCTTCCTTCCACTACTTCACCAATCTATTTAATTATCCCATCCCCTTGATAGACCTTATATCTATTATTGTATTAACGACGAGCTCTCAGATAACTAGATAGGATTTTGGGCCTTATGCAGAGATGTAATTGTTAATGAGACCTAGGAAGCTTTTTTGTTGTCTCATATTTGGTGGTTTCATGCTTGCTAGTGTGTTCTTGTGGCAGGTGAGCAGGGGCTAGACCGGTGGCACTTCCACGTCGTCTAGTACACTGTGTCCACCATAGGGAAATAGTACGTGGAGACGATGGGAAGAGGAGTCAGGTGCGCCCAAGAGGAAAAGGACGTCCCCCCCCTGAATCACCATGAGCTTTTGGGGGACACCGAAGCAACCCCTGATCCATTTTTTACACCAGAGCAAGTAGAAGTCTAAGGATCTTCCAAAGTCAGCTGTTCAAGATCAGGAGCTCCATGAAAACCCAAAAAGATCGAGAAAGACCTTCACATGGAAGAATTCGTTACACCAACATTAACACCATCGACTTCTTCACCACCACCATCAACACCACCATCTCCTGCCTTCATCTTGCAGCCTCCCAGCCCCCTTCTTGGCAAGCCATACTGATCCAGCCCAATACTCAACTCACGCACGTTGGGTCAAGCCCCGACACTCTATTTGCTCTCACTTTTACCACTGTCTCTCCTACTTAACCAATACAAACTTCCCTTCTTTCACCCTCACCCACCTTTTCTATATTCATTTGAATTGAAATGAAAGGAGAGAGAGAGAGCGAGCGAGCAGGGTGGGGGAGGTGAGTGTTGCTTTTCCTCCTCCTCCCTCCTCCGGAGGATGCTCGCCGCGTGGTCTTTTCTCTCGGTTTTGATTGGCTGGTGGTTCCTGGCGCCTTCTGCAGGCCTGCTGCCGGGTGACGTAGCGGCCTGTGATTGGCTGACCACTGTGCCTTTTGTGTGGGATCCTGGAGGGGTCAGAGGAGCTATTCTCTCAGAGCTTTCCTGACTAGCATACCCTTCACATGTCCCTTGCCCCCCTGTCTCCCGACTTCTACCTATAGAGCACTTTCTCTCTCTCTCAACTTCTTACCTCTCATTCTTCTACTCTATTTAATATCATAACTTCCCTTTGGTTCTGCACGATTTCATATATCGGCCATCGTATTATATGCTGAAGCTCTCAGATAACATGTTTAGTTAGGCATTTTGGAAGGGTTACCATTTTTTGTCTGTAGAGGTTTGACACACTCACGGTGTCTCCCTTCCTGTATCTTGGTGGTCTGCTTGGGGATTTAATGCTAGACTGGATAAGGCTACTGGTGTTGTGATTTCCGATGTGTACTAGATTTTGTTGAACCTGTACAATCGCAACGGAGACGTGGGAAGCCTAGGTGGTCTTTCTGACTGTGTACCTTGTGAGTTTAGCACTGTGTTGCGAGTGAGGGCTTTTGCCTCTGCCACCCAACACTGTGCTAACTCGTTTGCTTTGACTTTGAGAGGGTCGCCAGGAGAGAACCAGATACTAGCGATCTGGATCTCTCAAGAGAGCACCCCGTCAATTAACGTAATTTGGCCGCACAGCCTTAAGGACTTCGCTAGGCTACGAGCCGCTTGCTCAGCCATTGTTTCCTAGCCTACTACATCCCAGCTAGACTTTATTCGCCTAGCAGACACCAGATTTAGATTATAAACTCTTTCTGTTATGTATGCATTATTATTCACGGCATTTATTAGTCTAGGTTGTTGTTGAGTTGCACAACCCTAGTAGGCTGTTTCGTTGATGAGGAAGTACTTCTTTTGCTGTTTGAGTTCCTACTATTGCGCAGTTATTATTCCCGTGCCAGTTAACCCTATATGTCCTTACAATTGTCATATCCTGTTCCTGCTTTATACTACAGTTCAAAATCCGATACGATCATCTTACCCCAGCATCAGACTTTCTTCAGAAGATTCCTGCTCGATGCTTTGGGACTTTCGTTCACTTTCTTTAGTATAGGAGTGACAGTTCATTATTGTTTAGAGTAAACTTTAAATATACCTTCTTCTAGTTTGCATTAAATCATTGCAGTGATTTAATTAAGATCTCTATCTTTTCCTAGTATACCTTATTAACGTAATTGTATGTTGTTGTGATCAGGCTGTATCAGAGATCATCAGCCTGTAGTAGTAGTGCACTTATACTGAGTTATAGGATACCCCGTTATCGCAGATTTAACTCTGGAGGGTATAGGTGTTTTTGTGCGCCGGCATTATAAGTTCAGGGGTTGGATCTAGTGTTACCGTTGTGGCTGTGTGCTTTCCTAGTCCAATGATTAAGAGCCCTTGTTTTATACGAGCCCCGGTCGTAACACAGTTCTAATGAGTGAGAGTTGGAGGGTTTGGTAAATAGGTTTGGAAATATGTGTGAAAACGGAACTTGGTCAATGTGGGAAGAGTAAAGTGATAGTCTCTGTCTCTGAGAGCGATGTAGTCGGTTCCATGTCACTTCAACCAGTAGACCATTTCAACCAGTAGCTCTCAACCAGTGCCAAATTAACCCAGACCAACCAAACCAGTGCCAAAATATAGTACTAACCTAACCTAACCTAAGCTAACCGTACTGGTTGAGAGCTACTGGTTGAAATGGTCTACTGGTTGAAGTGACCGGTCACCGATGTAGTCACAAGGTGAGTGAGGTAGTGAGGCAAGGTTAAATGGTCAGGCAATGAAGAATGCCTGCTCAAGTATTTGGACAGTGTGATGAGTAAAGATGAGAGCATAGAAGATAAAAAGCATATACCGTATCAAGAGTGAGTGGGGTGGACATGAGTTACTTGAGCGCTTGCGGAGTCACAGCACTGGCATCTGCAAATATCAAACTGGCTGGCCCGAACCCTTGAAATCACGGTTTGCAGGCGAGGGCTGTACCAACAGCGCTACGTCCTTTATGAATTAACTTGAAATTAGGAGACTTATCTTTAGCGAAAGAGGATAGGCGTAGCATAATCTAAAATTATGAAAACAGAAAGGCAAATATATAAAAGACTATCATTACCGGAATACCGGTATTCAGCCCAAACATTCAAAATACTGACTGTACAGTACAGTACCGTTACTTCCGAAAACCTTTTCTATTTATTGAAATATACCCAATTTTCAAACACTCACTTAAGCCTACTGGTACAGTATTGTATGTTTTGTTTTCAATAGGCTAGGCTCTATGCCTATGCATGTTTTATCAAGAACTTAGATTTAGGACTATACCAGTAGCCTACATGTTTATATTGTTGAACTTCATTAGCCTATCTCCTCAAAATGCTTGGAAAATGCTAATTCCTAGACAATGAAACTTATATATCTAGCCTAGCTAGTTTTTTGTTTTATTAACCTACTGGTACATGTAACTTAATTGGGTTACCACAGTGCGCATACGCACTATGGCATTCTGTCTCAGAATGTACGGTACCCTGTCGAAATGTTACGTGACACCGGGTCTTACTTGCTGAAATTTGAATGATGAATAACCTTCTACTTGGCCCCCGGGGATCATCTATAAGTATCTCTTATAGGCTAGGCAAAATAGGCTGCTGTTCAGCCTATCAGCTTGTCATTTAGTGGATGAGAGCTGGCCGACAGCTTGATGTTTGACGTTTGATATTTAAAATTTGAATAGCCTAAACAAAAAGTAGACAATAGCTCAATATTTGATATTTGTATGTCCAATTTGAATGTCAAAAAAGGAACTTGATTGTCCAAAAAGGTACTGACAATAGCTCGATGTTTGATATTTGATAGTTAAAAATTAAAATTTGAATGTTAAAAAAGGTACGATAGTACTGTAGCCTACTCACATTAGCACGATAAATGACGTTTGACATTGGCGAATGTCAAACTAGATCCGTTTGATTTTGAATAAAAGCTAATTTCAAACAACAAACTGACAACAGCTCGATATTTGAAGTTTGACATTCGCGAAAGCAAACTAGATCCGTTTGCTAGTATATAGAAATAGAAGCGAATGTCAAACATCATTTATTGAGCTGTTGTCATTTTCTTGTTTGACATTCGCTTTTATAAAATATCAAAGTAGATTTTGTTTGACATTCGCGAATGTCAAACGTCAAATATCGAGCTATCGCCTGCCTTGCTTGCACTAGCATACTCGGCACGCTCGCTATCATTTCCCCGTCTAATTTGACTGCCGTGGGATACAATAATAGGTTGGTTGCAGAGTAGCTTTGCCCCCCCTTCACCCCCCATGACTGATTGTCACCATCATATATAGGCCCTATTGCCAGGAAGGGGCAAATAACAGAAAATATAGCTGTCAAAATAGACGGGAACATAATCGCAAGCGCACGACCAATGTAAACATGACTGTAGGTTACGCCCGGATACTACATCCTTCCGGGCCTTCCCAAATCGAGCTAGGCTATTGCTGAGCTGGCTGTGGAGTGTGGATCCACAAGCAGGCCTATGATGCCTATATAGATTAATTTAACTATCACATAATTATAGGTTAGGCTATGCTAAATAGCAACATTTATTTCGGGAAATAACACAGGCTGCTACACAGAGGCCGACTTCATAACTTCCCAAGCAGTGGTTGAGGGACCAGGGTTGACAGTGTATGCGGGCGACTTTCGAAATTGTGTATAAGAATATTGGGCAACTTCGGAAAATATAACCGAAACTACCACTAATTTTTCCATGGTTTTTCTTTTTGGTTATAAGTAGTTTTCATCATAATACAGTAGTTGAAATTAGTTACAATCCCCGGAAAACTTTATTTCTCCCATTATTCAACGATCTTAAAACACTCAGATATAAGTCATTTTCAGAGTAAATAGGCTAGCCTATAGACCTAGGCCTACATTTGTTTTTGCCTTTGGATACAGGACGGTCCGACGGTTTGAGGGGGGGACCCCCCCCCCCCATGACTTAATGAAATCAGCATCTATTGTAACAGTAAGGGGCTTAATATGAGTTTCACTGCCGTCAATAGGCTAGGTTGAGTTAGGCCTAGGCTATAGGCTAGGGAGAGTTTTTTGTTTTTACAGTACTTTATATAATGCACATAAAATGTATCTCCGGAGGTTGAAACACATTTTAATGATCTTTGCAACATCCTTATTCTATAATAGCCTTCAAATAGGCCTATTGAGAAATTATGATAAATGTTTACCTATGGTCCCGTTAAAATATCCTCAAGTAACCTATTAAAAACTGTTCAGGGGACTGGTTAGAACTTGTAGGATGTTTAATTGAATGTCGGAAACCAGTATTTACTGAGAAATAAGTCTTAAAATGTGCTATGGGTCACCCAGGGTCCCTGCCCTCTCTTTCCTACGTAATGTTATGTTATAAGAACATAAGAAAATGGGAGTCCCTGCAGAAAAGCCGATTGGCCTAAGCAAGGCAGATCCCTGTCCCCACACAACCCCAGTTCAAATTACAATACAAGCCCAAATTATAGGCTCAACACTTCTAATACCCGGAGGATCATCGTACCAAAACAGGGGGTTAGAGATTAACGCAGGATTAATGGGGAATGCAGTGCGCTGATTGGCCCAACACTCCGGCTGATCCCCCTTCAACACCCAACACCTTACGTCCAGTATGCTTATCCAATTTTATCTTAAGAGCTTCCCTACCGTTTTAGACCCCACATATAAGCCACTTGGGTAGTCCATTCCACCCATCTACACACTCTGTTAGCCAAACCAATATTTGCCTATATCTTTTCTGAAACGAAATTTATCTAATTTGAAACCATTGGTACGAGTTCTTTCGCTATCACTGATGCTTTAGTACATTTGTCATGTCCCCTTTTGGTTAGTCCCACTAACCTCACTTGAACACCTCTATCATATCCCCTCGAACTCTGCGTCTCTCTAACGAATGTAAACCTAATTTCTTCAACCTTTCTCTTCATACGAAAGAATTTCCTAATATATGGATCATTTTTGTCATTCTAAACCTGTACTCTCTCCAATGAATCTATGTCCATTCTGTAATAAGGACAAACAAAATTGGACAGCATAATCCATATGGGTTCTCACTAATGACAAGTAATGTTTTAAGATACCATCAGCAGTTCTGTTACTCACACTCCTAGAGATGAACCCGAGAATCCTGTTTGCCTTATTACGAACGCTTATACACTGTTTTCTAGGCTTCAAATCATTGCTAACAAACACACCTAGATCTTTCTCACAGTCTGAATTTTCTAATTCTAAATTAGCTAGTTTATATTTAACATTTGTATGCATCTTCCCTATCTTTAATACCTTGCATTTGTCAATGTTAAACTTCATCTGCCAATTTACTGACCATTCATGTAATGTATCTAGATCCCTTTGGATGCACTCTATATCGCTATCTGAATCAATTGATCTCCCCATTTTAGTATCGTCTGCGAATTTACTTATCCTACTAGTTATACCTAAATCTAGGTCATTTATGTATATAAGAAACAACAGGGGGCCTAATACCGATCCCTGGGGGACACCACTTTTGACTGCTCCCCACTCTGACTTGGTACCATTTATGCTGACTCTCTGTTTCCTACCAATTAGCCATGACCTAATCCATCCCAACAACGATCCTCCTATTCCATGTGCCTCAACCTTTCTCATCAATCTCTCATGAGGGACTCTGTCGAAAGCTTTACTGAAATCTAAATAAATAATATCATATGACTTGTCACTATCTACTGCTACTACCTCTGAGAAAAAGCTAAGCAAATTAGTAAGGCAAGAACGTCCCTGAGTGAATCCATGCTGAGAAGAATTTATTAAGTTAAATTTTGTCTAAGTGGCTTCTAATTTTCCTAGCAATAATAGACTCTAGCAACTTTCCTAT
>CM064529.1:42904328-42974328 GCA_032716605.1 Paralithodes platypus
GGGATACATATTTGTATTACGCTCTGGCTCTTGTTTATTCATGAAAAAGAGCACGGAAAGAAGGCCATTTATGGTAAAAAAAAAACGCTGGGCGGTACATAGAATTTAACGACCTAGCCGCTCGACGAGTGATAAACTGCTTCAAGCTCCGTGTGTTCAGAACATTTGACTCTAACGTACCTTGAATTTGGACCTCTGTTACTCTTTCAATTTTGAGGGGGACACTTGTTACAGACAGCTTTGCCTTTGGTCTCTTTCATACACATAAAAGATATAAAAAAATGCACAGTCACTCTCATACTTTCTCTCTCTCTCTCTCTCTCTCTCTCTCTCTCTCTCTCTCTCTTATTTCCGTTTCCTGTTTCTCTCTTATTCGTTTTTAAAACCAGACCACCACCTTGGGACTAATTGGATTGTGCGGATTATATCACAAACATTGAAAGTTGATGAGGGTTACAAAGCAGATTCACACAAGTTATTTATCTTGCTACCTTTGTGTTCAACCTTAATTATTTTGTCAATCTGTCTTGTCAATCCTTACAGCTTTGCTATTGACCACTTGCGAGCTTCAGCCTATAAGGGAGTTGGAGCAGCACACATCGGTATTTAACAGAAATGCAATAATAATGTAGGTTGTTGATAGATAAATGCATATTTAATTGGGTTTATTCAAGTGCATTGGGGTTTGTAATGGAGGAGTTAATGTTTAGAACTGGGTGTTCCTTAATGTTATGTATTTGTAAATGTACTACAACCGACTTTTAGCTGGTAAATCTGATAAATGTCGATGTCAACAGCTCTAACTTCCTTATAGCCTGTAATTCGCAAGTGGTCAATTGAGTGAAGAGTAATTCACCATCATGGTTTAAACATTTTCGTTTATTCTTGTTACCATTAGACGATTTTACTTAGCTTTTAGTCAACCTATAAGACTCAAAGGGGCAAATAATATATCATTAAACCATCAACATATTATAGGTAATTTTTATTTAAGCTGCATAAAGTCGCCATAGGTTAGCCATAATAGAAGTAATAAGGTCGTCATCAGATGAAGGGGTTAAACATTTAGCTCTTCATATTATATAGTTATGTATCTTGACAGACGTTGGAAGAGATCTGTACAGCATGTGAGGAGGTGTGCGGAGTGAGGAGGAGAGGGAGGTGAGTGAAGGGTACAGCATGGTGGACAAAAGAGGTAAAACTATCTGTGGAAGACAAGAAGAAATCATATAGAGAGTGGTTGGATTGTAGAGGGAATGGAGATTTGGAGAGACAGAAACGAGCAAGGTACTTGGAGAAAAAGAGAGTGGTGAAGAGAGTAGTGAAGGAAAGTGAGAGAAGAGTAGATGAGGAATTTGGAAAGAATCTGAGTGTAAAATGGAGGCAGTGTAAGAAACTTCTGGAAAGAAGTCAAGAAAGTTCGGGAAGGTAGCAAGGGAAACAGTAAGGGTGCGAAAGATAAAAATGGGCGAGTGCTTGCCGAGAAGCAAGAGAGAGTCGAAAGATGGAGGGAGTACTTTAACGAATTGCTGAATATAAGGAATGAAACGCCAGCAAACATAGTTGGATGGGGTATGGGAGGGAGAAGAAGAGAAGTAGTGGAGGAGGATGTGGGTATCAACCCTGTCGCAAACCTACCTTTACCTCAAACCATTCACTCAACTCACCATTTCCTACTCTCACACATGCTCTGCTCCCTTCATAAAAACTCTTAACTGCTTCTAACAAATTTCCTCCTATTTCATAAATCCTTAACACCTTCCACATTGCTTCACGGTCCACACGATCATACGCTTTTTCCAAGTCCATAAAAGCCCAAAATATCTCCTTATGCTTCTCTAAATACTTCTCGCATAACTGTCTTACTGCAAACACCTGATCCACGCACCCTCTTCCCCTCCTAAAACAGCACTGTTCTTCTCCTATTGCAACTTCTGTACACTTTATTATCCTCTTTATCAACACCCTGCCATACAACTTTCCAACCACTGACAATAAACTAATACCTCTATAACTTAAACACCCCTGCCGATCTCCCTTCCCCTTGTACAACGGCACAATACATGAACTCTTCCTGTCTATTGGTACCATTGACACAGCAAAGCACACATTGAAAAGTCTCACCAACCAATCTATTATCATATCTCCACCCTTCTTTATACACTCCACAGCAATACCATCCAAACCTTCTGCTTTTCCCGCTCTCATTTGTTTCACTGCTTCTTTCACCTCATTTTCCTCAATCCTTTCATTCATTCCCTGCCACCTGGGTGGCCTGGGTAACCTATCTCCATCCACCTCGGCTTCAATCACTGCTTCTCTTCCATCTCTTGTATTTAACAAAGATTCAAAATATTCGGCATAACTTTTCCTCACTTCAACTGGTTCCACTAGTAATTCTCCATTTTTATCTTTCACTGATTCTTCCCTCTTTTGTCCTCCTTTCCTTACTTTATTTACCTCCTTCCAGAACATCTTCTTTCGTTCTTCAAAATTCTCACTCAACCTTTGACCCCACCTTTCGTTTGCATCTTTTTTCACTTCTCTAATTTTCCGTTTTGCCTCTCTCCTTTTCTCCTTGTACCTCTCCCATACCTCAACACTACCATCCTGTAAAACCCTCTCAAAACACTGTCTCTTCTCCTCAACTGCCTTTCTCACCGTATCATTCCACCACTCACTTCCCTTCCTGAAACCTCTGCCTCCTACTCTCCTTTTGCTGCATACTACCTCTGCATTGCTTTCACTCCTTCCTTAAACTGTTGCCATTCAACCTCTACTTCTCTCTCTTCCATCTCTCTCACAACCATCCACTTTTCATTTAGTCTTTCCTTGTACTCCCTCTCCTTTTCACTCTTCTCTAACTCACTAACTTTTATTATCTCTCTTACTTCATGCATGTCTCTTATTCTCCTGTAACTCTTAACTCTTAGCTTTCCCTCCACCAGGTAATGATCTGACATACCCTCCGCCTCACCTCTCATCACATTCACATCCAGCAGTCTACACAATCTTTCCCTTGTCACCAGCACATAATCCATCAATGCCCTTTCTACAATTTCTCCCCTCCCAAGTCTATGCCAGTGTACTTGTGTATACGCCTTTTTTTGAAGAACGTATTACCTACACTCAATCTACACTCTTCACATACATTTTTCAGTCTTTCTCCACTCTCGTTTACACTATCCACACCAAAACTACCGATGACTCCCTCAACAGGCTCATTTTCTACCCTAGCATTTAGAGTCCCCTAGAACTAAAACATTTTCATTTTCATCATATACTGTATATATATATATATATATATATATATATATATATATATATATATATATATTTATTTATTTATTTAATTTTTTTCTATGTGAGTGAGGGAGACAAAAGACAGAACTGCCTGTAGCAAGTGTCTTCCCCAGAGTTGAAAGACTGACAGAGCCAAAATCAAGGGACTTTCGAGCCAAAATGCCTGGATATATATATATATATATATATATATATATATATATATATATATACATATTCTCTTTTAAACAGACGAGGTTGTTGTTGTTGTTGTTGTTGTTGTTCCCCAGGCTGCCTGGCCGAACAGCCCCAAGGTCCCGAGCCAGGCCAAGGCCATAGAGCGCCCCCACAAAACCCTCCCTGCTTACCACTAACAAAGCCCGGGTGACCGAAGTCACTCTAAGGCAGGGAGCTGAGGAGGGCGCGGAAACGCCCGGGAAACCAAAGCCCCACCCAAGGCCCTGTGCCCCTCAGCAATTATGAAGGGAAAGTTGAGGGGCAAGGGACAAATGTGATGCTTTGGCCCCCAATCTGCCAACTTTTAGGTTGGCAGTAGGGAGGTCGATCCACGGAAAAGACGCCGTCACTTGAGATCTAGAAGATATATAAGTAAAAAGAACAGTCAGAGTAAGCTATGGGCATGGCAGAGATTGCTCAGCTCTCACTCTGATAGACCAGCCCATCACCACATGACTAGAACCCAATCCTCTCAGCATCAGCTAGGAAAGGCCCTAGAAAGCCGCCTTTGACGGTGGGATAGCTCCCCTATTTCAACTCCTTTTGGAGTTGGGCACCCGCACATGTGGTCGGAAGACCACACAACAGACGAATCCATTATGAAAGAAATAATTAACAAAAATTCCTCCCCACCTACCCTGACAATAAAATCAAACTCATTATTTACTACAAATCTCCTAAGACCTCCAACCTTGTCCTCCGTAACCGCCCCATTTCCACCAACAACCAACCGAAAGACGATCATGTGATATACCAGCATATTTGCACCTCTGGGGACTGTGGACCCCTATCCTATGTTGGAATGACACAGACTCGCCTTTCCCGTCGACTAACCCTCCACCTTCAATCTGGCGCTATAAAAGATCACTATCAAGCCCCCCACCATCTTGCCCTAACTCGCGCCGACCTAGACAAACAAACCACCATACTCGACAAAGAATCAGACCCTAGAAGACTTGCTATTTTTAGAAGCTCTATACATCCAAACACTCAACCCCCGCATCAACAACCAAACACAAGACCTTCAAATTCTTCCTTCAGGCAAGCGCTACAGGCATGCTGCTCCCCCCCTCCTCTCGCCCCGCGCCCCCCTTCCTTACGCTTCCACGCTCAGCACACAACTGACAACACCAACCAATCAAAGCCACCCACAGCCAACAACCAACCACCGATAAGATTTAGTGCTCGTCTCGCGAATAGACTACCTTCCACCAATGAACAGCCACCACACACCCAGTAGCTCTGCCCACCTCCCTCTACTTGATCCTCGAATTTTGTATAAATAAGATGCATTGTCCCTATTCTAACCATTACCTCTCCATTCCCTGAAGATGCAAGATGTTTACTTGTGAAACGTTGGATCCACCATGAATTTTGCCAACCTTTTGTACCTCATCTCTGAACCCCAGAGGAAAATTGTTAGAACTATTGAAAGCTGTAACAATAAAATCCTGAATGCTGAATCTGCTATTGCTTTTAACCTTGTCTGTTTAAAAGAGAATCTATTACCTGGCTATACTAACATATATATATATATTATATATATATAATATATACATATATATATAGATATATGCATATATATACATATATATATATATATATATATATATTATATAGGCCTAAATATATATTTTTTTCTTTCTATGTGAGTGAGGGAGACAAAAAACAGAACTGCTTGTAGCAAGTGCCTTCCCCAGAGTTGAAAGAGTGACAGGGCCAAAATCAAGGGACGTTCGAGCCAAAATGCCTGGATGCACGGAGTTTGAAGCAAATTAAGTCATTGGAAGAGGGAAATACTGATTCTGGGAGAGAGTTCCTGAGCTCAGCTATTAAAAAGAAGAAAGATTGAGAATAGCGTTTCACTCTTGGGTTGGAGAGTTGCACAGAGTAGGGGTGGGATATTGTTGCAAGAAGGGTGCTACATGCTCTACGAAAAGGGGGTGATATACACTGAGAGAGCTCTGAGGAACACTGATTATTATAATAGCGGTAGAACACTGAGGACTATGCAACATTGCGGCGAAGAGAGAGAGTCTGCAAAGAGTTGGTGAGTGGACGTGAGTTAATGAGACGGGAGGCTTTCTAATTCTACTTGGTCTAGAAGTGCTGTGTGAAAGGGTCCTGCCCACAGGTGTGAACAATACCCAATACATGGACGCACTGTGCCCCTGTACAGAGAAAGAAGTTGCATAGGGGTATAGAACCCCTGGAAGTGGTTGAGCACACCCAGCTTCTTGGAACCTGTTTTAGGAAGAGCAGTAATGTGATCTTTTCAAGAGAGATCTGAAGAAAAAGAGACTGAGAATATCAAGAGAAGATGAAGGGTTAATTTGTATGTTGTTGAAGAGTAGGTCATTGTTTTCTGGAAGGGGGTGACGAGTAGACAGATTGTGTTTTGGAAGCATTGAAAGTAACAAGGTTTTCTGTGCTCCAATTGGAGATAGTGAAGAGATCAGAAGATAGGTGCAATATGGCCTTCATACGTGAATTTTGGAGTTCCTGCTGTGAATAATGTTGAGGAAGTTAAGTCGAATAATGTAATGTAGATTCGTCAGCATATGAGTAAATGGGGGTGGAGGTGCAGTTGAGAAGGTCGGTAATGAATAATAGGAAGGTAATTGGAGATAAGACAGAACCCTGAGGAACACTGGAGTTTATAGGTTGAGAAAGTGAACGGTGGCCGTCCGCATCCACAGCTATGGAACGGCTGGACAGGAAATTGGAGACAAAGGTACAGATGGAGGGATAGAAACAGAAAGAGGGTAGTTTGGAAATGAGGATTTTGTGACGGACTCTATCGAAGGCCTTCAATATGTCTAGCACAACAGAACAAATCTCACCAAAGTCCCGAATGCAGGATGACCAAGAGTTAGTAAGATAAGAAAGAAGATCACCAGTAGAGCGACCTTTAAGGAAGCCATACTGGCGGTCTGAGAGTTGGTTATGGGAAGTTAAATGCTTAAGACATTTTGAGGTAAGAATAGTTTCAAAAACTTTAGAGATGCAAGAAATGGGAGCAATTGGACGATAGTTTGAGGGTTGAGAGCGGTCACCCTTCTTCAGGACAGGTTGAATGAGGGTAAACTTCCAGCAAGAAGGGAAGACGTTAGAGGAGAGACAGAGACGGAAGAGTTTGACAGTTTTTGAGTATAACAGGAGGAACACCGTCCGGTCCATACACCTTCTTAGTATTAAGCCCAGAGAGGGTGGAAAGTACATCCTTGGAAGAGATTATTATGTTTGGCATAAGGTGGAGAGGGAGGAATTTTACTACTATTTACTACTATTTACTACTATTTACTACTATTGATAAGACTCTCACTTCTTGGCTATCTATATGTTTTTAGATAAGTCTCTCATTCGTTACAGTGTTCTCTCTTGTCTGGACTTTCACTATCTTTTATGTCTATAGTACAGTCTCACCTCGTAGACAGAGGTATCACTCTCAGGAATGAATTATCGTGAATGAGTACCAATTATAGGTTTCTCGGATGTTGTAATGATGAAGGTAACTAATTATATTATATGCTCAACGGTGTCGGCATAGAAAAGATACGATCGTCTATATACAGAATATACTATATTTAGGCAAGGATAGAGTATAACATTATTTTGTTACCTGAAAGGTCGATTTTCGTTAACAAAGTAGGGATTCTACGAAACAGAGACAACTTATACTTATTCAGGCACGATAGATATTCCTGGTGTCAAGGGTGGGGAAACAAAACTTCTGGTGTATTGGCGAGGTGGAGTTGTGTCTCAGACGGGCTTCTCTCTGCTTGGGTCGTCTATCATCCTGGTGCAGGAACTCGAAGGGATGAGGTGTCGAACCGCAATCCCAAAGATGTATTGGACCACTCCTATGCATCCAGTGTAGAGTTGAATCTTAGGAACGAAAGGCTTTCCTGAGCAGTTACATAGGTTGCACTTCAAGTCTCGAGCTTAGAGTTATCCCTAGTATCATACGTAGGTGGGCGTGCAGTTGAATGACCTGGAGCGTGGGAGAAGGGTTTTTTCTCACTTTTTCTACTATACTCAAGACTTGTCCTGGTATATTGGAATTTTCTGCTCCTAGGATAATTAAGACATTGAGGGATTCCCTGTCTCAATGTTTGATAGTGGTAAGATGCCGACTACCACAGAGAGTAGCCGCACAGTCAAACTGTCTCTCACAGGTTCCGTTTTGCCGAGGGGGAGATGTAGAGAGGATTCAAGAGCCAGGTGTACAAGTTTTATTATTTAACTGGTAGAGCGATATGCATTGGTGAGTTTATTTATACAAGTATAAGGCATCTAGAACATAAATCATAAATTGTGAAAGCAATAATACAGTAATCAATATGTATAACACGGAAAGGATACAACACATTATATATACAATACAACACATACTTTAGAGACATAATAATGGTAGAGACTCCTACTTAGACTGTGTGTGGGGAATTCTTTAACTGGAAGTTATTGTAAGTATGGCAGAGCATTTCCTTTATAGTTACACAGAGGCCCGATAACATCGAAGTCGAGATCGAGATCGAGATCGAGATTCAGTTAGACGGACGTGTGACAATGTAACTATAGTGGAAGAATTAACGTGAAGGACAGTGGGTTGAGTATTTAATAGGCAAATGGAATATGAACTAGCTACGGTAACGGGGACCTGAAATCCAGGTCTCGACAATTAAAGCGTCACTATATATATACAGCGCTAACTTGAACAGTTTTCCAAGAAGCTGGAGAGCATTCGAGGTCCTGGAGCCAGGGAGCAGTATAGGTCTTCTTGCTCGGGATTATCAGTTGATGCAAGAAGTCGAGCCATAGGGCACCAATAGAAACCTGTAAGCATTCAGATCTCAGGAAGGGGGGATGAGATAATTTCTCCCTGCCTGGCCTAAATACCTATTCACTTTTCCAGGTGCTCTCTGCTACAGGGGCGTTACATGGAAAAATGGCACGGTGAAGCCTTGGTCTCAGGTGTATTGTAGATCGGTGTTGTTCCGACGAGGGGGGTAAGTGGGAGAGCAATGGGAGAGCCCTCCTGATTCGCCGCAGGATCCCCCCGATCGACCAATCAGGCGGCGGCTGTGATGATGACGTCAGCTCACTGTGGTTGGTGGAGGTAAGGTTCCTGTCGCCCAATCAGTGGCCGACCTGGGTGTGTGACGTCACACCTGGGGTCCTCTGAGATGGGCCGCATCTTGGGAGTGTAGTACAAAGGAAATCAAGCAACAACAGGTCTAGTGACCCTTCTAGGCTGCTTGTCCTCCAAAACACTGAGGATCAAGTGTCCAAACAGTGGTTTAGAGTGGGTAAGGGAACATTGGAAAGGGAACTACTGCCCTGGAACTAATGTCCGTGGCAGGACTAGGAAGTTAGTAGGGGACATATGGGTTAGTAACTGAGGGGAGGATAAAATAAAGTTATTCATTTACAAATGCAGTCAGTCGCGGGTTTGATGCGAGATATTTGTCTAGGCGGAATGAATCAACGGTGCTGCAGTCTATAACGTCTCGGGGAAGCCCATTCCACAAGTTGACAACTCGATTGAAGAAGAAATTCTTAGATTCGTGTGAGTTAAAAGATTTACCAATAATTTTGCAACCGTTTCCCCGCGTGTAATTAGATTGGTCGATAGTGAAGTACTTACTAAGGTTCATATTGTCGATGCCTTTGATGATTTTGAACACTTGAATTAAGTCACCTCTTAATCTGCGCTGGGTTAAAGGAAATAGATTTAATTCTCTAAGACGCTCTTCGTATGGTTTGTTCTTTAGGCTAGGTATCATTTTGGTAACTCTACGTTGAACTCGTTCTAGCTTGTTTATGTCTTTTTGGTAATAAGGGCACCAGCATTGAACGCAGTATTCCAGAAGAGGGCGGACTAAGGAATTGTAAAGGGTTAGGATAACGTCTTTGGATTTATGCTCAAATGACCTGCCTATAAAGCCAATTATTTTGTTTGCCTTCTTAACAACTTCTGAACATTGTTGACTCGGTTTTAGGTTACTCGATATTGTTACTCCCAGATCGGTTTCTCTGTTTACATTCTTAAGCTGAGTGCCATTCATCGAATAGTTTGCTTTCTCATTTAGGTATCCGATATGTAGTACTTTACATTTATCCGCATTGAAACTCATTTGCCAAATTTGGGCCCAACATGACAATTTATCTAGATTGTGTTGCATATCGTCAACTTGTTCTTTTGAGAGTACGCTATTTGCAATTTTTGTATCGTCAGCAAATTTTGAGATTGTACAGGTGAGACCCTCATCTATGTCGTTGATGTAAATTAGCAAGAGAATTGGTCCTAGTACCGATCCCTGGGGTACCCCGCTACTGACATTGGTCCATTAGATGCCTTACCGTTTATGACTACTCTTTGCTTTCTGTCGCTGAGCCAATTTTCTATCCATTTCAACACACCGTCTTGTATTCTATGCGCTTTTAGTTTTAGCAGTAAACGTTTGTGGGGAACTTTGTCAAAGGCCTTTTGAAAATCAAGGTATATAATATCTACAGCTTTACTCTCATCGTAGAGGTTGAGGATATCGTGGAAGAAGTTTAAGAGGTTTGTTAAACAGGAACGTTTTTTACGAAAGCCGTTTTGAGTATCTTTAAGTATGTTATTTTCCTCTAAGTGATTTACGAGTCTGTCTCTTATGACCATTTCTAGCATTTTACATACAACTGAGGTTAAGCTAATTGGACGATAGTTACTGGGTAGGGATTTGCTGCCTTTTTTGAATATCGGTATTACGTTGGCTATCTTCCACTGATCAGGCATAGTTCCAGACTGCAAGGATTTATTGAATAGTAATGTCAGTGGTTTGGAGAGCTCATCCTTAGCTTCCTTTAGAACTCTAGGCGAGATTGTATCAGGTCCAGGCGTTTTATTTACCTTGAGTTTATCTAAACAATTCAATACTTCTCTCTCTGTAACGGTGATATTGCTTAGAACATCTGAATTATCAATCTGAATCGGCGATGGTGTAGGGATATCACTGAGGTCTTCTGTTGTAAAAACTGATGCAAAGAAGGTATTGAGGGCATTACTCATTTGTACTTCGTCTTTGGTGTATTCTCCATTTTCATCGACTAACGGTCCAACAGTTGAAGTAACTACTTTTTTCTTTCTGATATAACTATAGAATTCTTTCGGGTTTGTTTTACTTTGATTCGCAATATGTAACTCTAGGGTCTTTTTACTTTGCTTAATTAACTTTTTGGCTTTGCGTCGTAGCTCTACAAATTTCAGCCGTTCTTCGTCATTTTGTGAGGATTTTAATCTATCATTAGCAAATTTTTTAGCAAGCAGGCAGTTTGAAATATCTTTATTCCACCATTTGGGCTTATTATTATGGCCTGGACGCCGTATTTTCGATGGTATGCAGTCTTGCACTGCTTTTAGGTAAGTGGTTTCGAATAACTTCCAAGATGTATTTATGTCGTTATTGTTAACCCTCTCACATCCGGACGCGATTTTTGAGCCTATTAGGGATAGTTTAAATCCTTTGTTACCGTCAGGGGTATCTATAAACCTTTAGTTTGTTTACTTCAACCTCTGCAGTTGTCTTTGAGTTTTCTGTGGGCAGAAAACGAATTTTGGAGAGGTATTTATAACAGTGAGAGTAATCTTTGTCTTATTGCTAATCTGGCAACCTCTGCGTCCTATGGTCGTGAGAGGGTTAATTAAAAAGCTCCAGTCAGTTTCTTTAAACATAGCTCTAAGTTTATGAAAGTTTGCTTTCTTGAAATTAGGGACTTTTTCGATGCAACTATTTGGTTCGTTATTAGTAAAGTTTAAAGTGAAAGTTATCGTACGATGGTCGCTGTTACTGAATTCATCACCAACATTCAAATTCTCCATTAATTCTTCTTTTGTTGCAAGTACAATGTGGGGGGGTAAAACAAGTAGGAGTGGGGGGGTATTGCGGGGGTTTGCTTTAATTTGTGAGAGGAGGAACAGGTTGGCTATAGCCGCGTGTTCTCTCATAACTCACCTGGTGCTGGGGGGGGGGGGGGAGAGACTTGTGGTTTTGGGCTCTACATCCTCTTGGGATTTTGGTATAACAGTACTCCCGCCTTTACGAAAATCATGTCCTCGTGGCTGGAGGGTGTACTTCTTATCGGTGAGGGTGACGGCCATGGGTTGCAGGTGCTTGAGGGCGTAATACCATCTCTCGGTGTGGTGACCATGGATGGCTTCTCGCCTAATCACGATAAGCATCGACTGATGGTGCTCCCTCTGTAGAGCATCTATTAGCTGTGCTTGATGCTTAAGTCTTATTTTCTTTCTCGACCCTTGAGATCCAAACAACGAATCTGATGAACATTTTTGTTGGTTTGTTCGAATGCGGGAGTAGAGGTGTTGGCTGTGCGAGCTCTGGCAGATGACTGCTGACCATTTACCTGGTACCTGGGCTTTTAAGGACCTCTGAAGATGCAAAAGTACAATGAATCCCTAGTCTATTGGGAGGGTTAGACGCTCTGTCAGAATGAGTCGTTGTGATCGTGGGGAGTCTCTCAGGTGGGCTTTGTGGGGGTGAGGTAGGGATTTTTTTTATGTTGGTGGGGTGATGGTGGGTGGGTGAAGGGATAGGTGTTTGAGGTTGGGGTTAAGTAGTATTGTCGGGTGACACAGGATATTGGAGTAGGATGGTTTCATGTGCTATTGGGGTTTGGGAGGAGGGTTGTTGGGTAGGATGAGGTTGGAGGTTGGGATAGGGTGTGGGGTGGTTGATAGCATCACTAGGTTGAGGTAGGGGTATGGTTGTGGTTGGGGGAACAGTTATTTTCTACCCTCTCTGGGTTTAAAACTAAGAAGACATACAGTCCAGATGGTGTTCCTCCTGTTGTACTAAAATGCTGTGCTTCTGTACTGACTCCCTGCCAACGCAAATTCTTTAGTCTTTGTCTCTCCTCTAATGTCTTCCCTTCTTGCTGGAAGCTTGCTCTCATTCAACCTGTCCCATAGAAGGGTGACCGCTCTCAACCATCCAACTATCGTCCAATTTACTCTCATCTCTAGTATCTCTAAAATTTGTTTATCTATTCTTACTTTCAAATTTCTTAAGCAGTTTTCTTCTCATAATCTACTCTCAGATTGCCAGTATGGCTTCCTTAACTCCCAAAAAGCGGTCATGCTTGTTTACATGACCATATTGCTGGGCGGGTATAATTACCTAAAACGAGCTTCATTCCATGCTCCTTTTCAGAGTGTAATACAATTATTTATTCATGAAAGGGCGATAATAGAGCTTTCCAATGACTCCTGAATAATCCTTGTACGATCACGGGTTATCTTGCAACGATCGCGTAACCGGAGGTGAAAATACGCAAAAATAAGGTATTTTTCACAGTGTTTCCTTGTTGCGCGAAGTACGGAGGTGGGGATGAGACACAGTACATGTCAGTGATGGCCCCAAGGTGATGGCGAGCGGTCTGAGGCCAGCTATCGTCCCCCCAATGCGCGATCTCTCTCACATAGCTCATAACAACGACTCAAACTAAACGACGTGAGAGTACATCTGGAGGGACTAGTATCATGGGGAGAAGTAAAGGCCTCTCTAATTGAGGATTTTGGCCGAGAAACTTCCACAAGAAAGGCCCGAGAGAAACTAAAAACGATGAAACTGGACGGTCAGAATGTGAGAACCCTGAGGAGGGGAATCACGAAGTATGTCAAACTTGCGTATCCACACATGGACCCCGAGAGCCAAGAAATAGAAATTAGGGAAATCATGATTCAAGCATGTCCTGTGGAAGTAAAGAAGCACTGCATTGTTCATGATAACTAGTTCGGTAGTGATACAATGGAAGGGAATTAAATTCATTACTACTTTTTGTGTATTATCTGGTCAATCTTATAGCGGAATTGATGGGTACTTGGGGATTGATCTTATGAGCCAGTTGGGGGTAACGATACAGTGTGGGGAGAAAGAGACAACAGCGACACTTCGGCCACAGATGGTCTCTACCACGGGAAAACTTTCTATCCCCCCTAGATCTTGGAGAATGATAGAGATTCCGAAGCCCCAGGGAATGACCGCCGGGATTTTTTAACCTGATACTCAAAGTAAAGTAAGAATATCCCCCACCCTTATTACTGTGGAGCAGAGGAAACTAGTCCTTGCTAACTTTGGCGACGAGACGATCAGTTATCAGAAGGGAACACTTTTAGGACACGTTACACCCGCACAACCCACCACCGTTGGAACAAACGGACCTGTTAACTTACCGGAAATCCCGGAACAACAGTACTGACGTCCGACCAGGCCACTACTTTGCATGAATTACTCTGGTCTTACAGAGACATCTTTGCTCAAGATGAAGGGGACCACGGCTCCGCCCGAACCCGACATACCCACGAGATCCATACTCAAGGGCCCCCTATTAGACAACCATACCGACGACAAAATCCTATCATGAGGCAAAAGGAAAAAGAACAAGTAGAGAAGATGCTAAAACAAGGAATCGTAGTGGAATCTTATAGTCCGTGGTCATCTCCCGTAGTTTTGGTAAAAACAAAAAAGAGGGGTCCACTAGGTTCTGTGTAGATTATAGGAAACTAAATGATGTCACCATTAAAGACGCCCAACCCCTACCTCGCATTGATGACTCGCTAGAATCATTAAATGGGTTAACCTGGTTTTCCACCTTAGACTTACAAAGTGGTTATTGGCAAGTTCCAGTTAGACCAGAGGACCAGGAGAAAACCGCTTTTGCTACGAGCGAGGGGAAACTTTATCAGTTCACAGTTATGCCCTTTGGAGTTTGTAATGGGCCAGCCAGTTTTACTAGGGTCATGGACGAAGTACTAAGGGGGTTGGCATGGAAAACTTGTTTAGCTTACTTAGATGACATTATTATATTCTCAAATAGCTGGGAAGAACATATTATCCGACTACAAGAGGTGCTGGAGAGAATTAGGAGGGCGGGACTAAAATAGAAGCCGTCTAAATGCCAACTAGGGGCACGCAAAGTAGCCTACCTAGGGCATATAGTTTCAAAAAAAGGTATCCAACCGGACCCCCTTAAAGTCAAAGCGATCGCAGAAATTATACCTCCTACTGCTGTTAGAGAGATCCGAGCATTCCTGGGGATGGCGTCGTATTACCGGAGATTCATACCAAATTTCTCGAAAATTGCTCGACCCATGACCAAGAGATTGGAAAAAGGGCGGAAGTTTGACTGGGATGAGGATTGTCAAACCGCTTTCGATCACTTGAAAGACAAACTCACTTCTAACCCTATAGTCTGTCATCCCGATTTCACCAAGCCTTTCCAGTTGTATACCGATGCTTCCGATGAAGGACTAGGCACTGTCCTGGCCCAAAAAGTTGATGGGAAAGAGGGCATAGTGGCATGCGCCAGCCGGACGCTTAACAAGGGCGAAAAAAATTACAGTGTTACCAAAATGGAATGTCTAGCTTTAGCCTGCGCTGTGCAGTATTTACGTCTCTATTTAGCCGGGGTCCAGTTTGAGGTTATTACGGACCACCATAGCGTACAATGGCTCCGAAAGATGAAAACGGAAGATGGCTTATTTGTTTGGTGGAAGGGGATTTTAGAAGAATATTCCTTTGAAATTAGACATAGACCGGGGAAATTGCACACTAATGCCGATGGCCTATCTAGATTGCCGGTGGCCCCCGTTCAAACCCCTTCATTTGGCTAGGAACCAACTAGTCCGGGATGTAGGGACAAAGTAAAATTTTCTGAGGGAGCCTGGAGGGATTCGAAGGATCGGATGGTGTTGGACTATCTTGAGGCCAAGCACATGATACAAATCTGACACGGTCAAGAGGGAAGGGGGGCTCATATGGGACAGTCTCGAGTCCTTAAACAATTCAATGAAAGGTACTGGGGCCCGAGAGCTGACCAAATTGTGAAGGAAGTCGTGCAAAATTGCTTGGGGTGTCGGAGAGGGAAAGATGGTCGAGGACCTAAACAGTTGCCTGGACACATTTCGGCAGGAAAACCATGGGAGAAATTATCAGTGGACATTATGGGACCCCTCCCCCGACAGACGAGCAAAAGGTACATCTTGACCTGTGTTGACGTCTTCTCTAAATATACGGTTGCTTGTGCTCATCCGGACAAGAAGGCTGAAACCGTGGCTCAAGCTATCCTGGAAAAAGTGATCTTTGTGTATGGTATCCCGGGCTGTCTTTTGAGTGACAGGAGGAAAGAGTTCAATAATGCCATTTGGCAGCATTTGGGGGAAACCTTGGCCTACCAGATCCAACACACGTCTCCGTATCATCCTCAGGGAAACGGGGTGTGCGAAAGGAACCACAGGGTACTAGCTAACTGTGTACGGGCCAGTCTGAGCTCTGAAGGGGAAGAAATATCCAGGAGCTGGCCAGAACTCTTGCCTGAAATTGTCTGGGGGGTGAATACCACGAGTTGTAGAACTACCGGGTACTCTCCCTACGATATTATTTTCGGAGTCGCTCCAGAATTGCCTCAGGAACGATTCTTTACCTATCCGATCCAAGCCACCAAACACTCACAAGCAGAACAGTATTTGAAAGTAAAGGAGGGGCGAAAACGACAAATTCATGCTCGTGTGATGCAACAACAACCTCCTAAACTTGATCTTAAAAACCCATATTACCGGGGGGAATATATTCTGGTAAGGAAACATTATCCCACCCAAACAGGGAAACTCGAAGAGAAATATGAGGGCCCTTTTAAGATTGTTGAAATAAATGGGCCATATCAAGTGTTGTTTGTGCATCACGGGGGTAACGTCTCAGCCACACACATACGTCATACAAAAAGGTACGAAGGTATTCTACCCACATACCTAAGTGACTGGAGTGAGGGGGAAGAAAGTGAGGAAGAAACAGAATTTGGGGCAGGGCTCCCACATAACGACGTAAATGACCATCACTGGGGTGGTAGTCAGGTCGGCAGCCAAAATACTGAGGAAATACCATTCTGGTGGTCTTACGGAAGTAAACCTAATGGGAGTCTTTTGGGGACTGAAGAAGGGGCTACAGGTGGTGACTCAGAATATTTCACACCAAGTTGTCGCAATAAGTCTACGGTCCCGGACGGTCACATTTCAGTTACCCCAAGCGTGTTTTCGGATACTGTGAGTTGTGAAGGGAAAAGCTTTGATGGGGAAGAGAACGAAGAGACCGTGTTTCCTGGGGATAACATTTCACTAGATTCGTCGTTACCTAGGTTGAGTAAAAGGAAAGAAAAACCGGCGGGTTGTATGAATCAACCACAGACTTTAATCCCTCCACCAATGGGCCCTGCAGAAACCGTTACCCGAAGTGGTAGAGTTAGTCGTCCACCAATCCGGTACCCAGACGAGAGTATAAATGCGACCCCTGAGGCGCGAGCTGGTCAGTTCAAAGGCACCATGCCTCACCCCACTGAACCCCACTATCGACTCCGTCGTCTAATCGCTGTCGTCGACGGGAAAGTTCACCGAGTACAGACCACCCGGGCTTTGAAGCTCCTTTTGGATAAACCCGGCGAAATCTTGTTGGCCAAAACGGTCCTGGGAAATCAAACTTCTGCAATCCAGCTACATAAATGTCTGTGTGAGCATGGAGGAAGGGTGGAGTGGCAGGATCAGGGCCATGATTTTCGGGGGGTTGTGTTACGGCGATCAGGAGCTCGCCTTAACTTCACAGAGGATGATATAGTAGGAAAGCGTCCGACCAATCCGGGCGCTCCTTCGTGTCAAACTTTTTGGGCCACAAACGTCCAAATTCCCGGCATGACCACCTGTGACCCTCCTATCTCTACCTCATTTGCTCCTTGTACCGGATCTTCTACGGAGAGCGAGAGAGGACTGAGTCTAAACTGCAAGTCACGCTTGCTAAATCACAATTGGCAGCGGGAAGCGGGGCAGCCAATCAGCGCGCCGCGCGCCCCCCCCCCCCTATATAGGGAAGGGGACGAGAGCCGCTCGAGGTCAGGCGGGCACCACGCCTCGAGGAAGCAACACCTCTCCTCCCAGCCTCCCCCTCTCCTGCGGGCACACCAGGAACCAAGGCGATCACCACAGTAGCCTTCCAGCCCACACAACAGTTCCAGTAGCAGAGCACTCGAGTCCTGCATCACTCTCACCAACCCGGAGGATACACCATCAGTATCCCTGGGCCTGTCGCCATATTGCATGCCTGCACACCCGCAGCCAGCAACTTCATCCAGGACGTCAGGAGATGGCTAAGAGTGACAACCTCCCAGACCACTACTGGCCAGCTTTGAGGTGGTAGTGCAGCCAGAACGCCCACCACGAGCAACAGACTTTTAATCAGGACCCATATTGGGCCCGCAGAGGAACCAAGAAAAAGAGAGAGGGGAATTTGACTAATTCGGCGGATCTTCAATAAAAATATGTGTTCTTATAGAACAAACGAAAAGAGAAATTGACTTGACTAAGATATAGAATAAATGGATGATGTGTTATGTGTAACTAGTGTTTATTGATAGAAAGGGCTCCAAGCTATTAGCTACCAAGTATTTAGGATCTTATAGGAAGTTCTTTAATTAACATAAGAGGGACAGAGATTAAATAACAACTATTGGGTTCAGGGGAAAATAGTGAATAGTTGTTTTAGAGATGAGCTTCCGCTAGGGTTATAGGAATTATATTGTAAGAACACACGTCCGGGTTAGATTGAAAGTACACATGTCCGAAATTATATTGCAAGGACACACGTCCAAATTATATTGAATGGACACTAGTCCGAATATGTTTAACGTAACTTATCATCGATAAAGGAACTTCATGATTAGTCTTGTTACCTCCTAGCACGGTTGAGTGACCGTTAAGATTGAAATAGAAAGTAACGTAAGGGCGTATCCGGCTCTTGAAGCTACCAGAAATATTGTCCGGGGAGCAATGTTGTATTCCGGTGTAATATTGTATTAACAAAGAGTTTCTGTTCATGTGTAACAAACTACGCGTTCGATGTTGTAAGAGAAGTAAGAGTAAAAGATTATATCCTTTATAGAGAGTTAAACGGCCTACGAGCCAATGTTGTATTCCCGTGTAGTGTTGAGTGTGAGAGAGGAAGGTCACGTCCGTTGCGGTCCGGGATATTTCGACTATCCCGCGGGATACTGGTGATTAAACTTTCAAAAAATCACACACAAAAACAAACGTAGTGTCGTGGTCCTGTGAAGCGCAAAATCAAACCGATTGATAAAATATCTGGAGAGATATACGCGTTTTGGAGAAAAAATATGTTAACTCCTACAGCAGTGCCACAGCGCTGGTCTAGGACAGGCCTAGGGCAGGCCCATAAGGCGGGTGGAAAGAAGAAGGGAAAGAAAAAACCGTTACGTCCCAAAGCAAAGTGTTAGCTATATAGTCCTATGAAATCAAACAGGGCTATGGGAAAATAGGAAGCCTATGTTAAAAGTGATCGTGAACATCGTATATCACGTAGATAGACTAGAAAAGTATAATACAGAGAACTAAAGTCAGGGGAACTTTTAACTCTTAGCTTGGGAACAGGACATATGCTGTAAACAAAATACCCTCGGTGACCGCAAAGACCATAAACACATATATCCCCTCGCTCTCCTGGACACGTCCCCTCCCCCAATACGATTTTACCAAAAGCGAAACTTAACCTCGACAGGAAAGGGTACCGACAAAACAAATATCGTAAATAATAGCAAACAGAGAAAAACAATATGTAAACAAATTAAATCAGTGCAGATTATTTCTCGACCATATCGTAGGTTAGTAGTGACGTTATTGGAGAGAAAGATCTCCCACGCAACCAAATGTGGTGAAAATTCGAACCTGAGCAGTGTTGAATCAAGGTGATAGGTAAAACATGAAAATTAAAATAGATAATATATATAGGTAGCCTGGAAAGTTCGTTATTTTCCTAGAGTTCCGTATATTCCGCTAAACAGCTGACAAAAAACGGGAAAAGTGGTTAGGGCACTGATAATTCTGTTTCATAAGATAATTATTGAAAGTGTTACTTAAAGTTATTTAAAGTTTAAACATAACGAGTGTAAACGAGTGGCCCCCCCCCCCCCACACTCACCACAAACCGCGTAACAAACACCTCCTTGTCCTCCACGCCCCCCCCCCTCTCTCTCTCTCTCTCCCCCATGTAAGGGCGGGTGGAAAAAAAAATGTCTAACAGAGACACCTGTACGAGATGTAACATGAATATACACGTGGATCAAGGCACAGCATGTCAGATATGCAAGCAACCATACCACTGGGTTTGCATAGGACTGACACCAATAAATGAGGCGTACAATACAAGAGGGAAGAACCTCCATTTCTGCGATATTTGTTTCGATATCACATGGCAAGTCATACAGACTGTAAAAAATACAGAAGTACAAGATAGACTGAAATATAGCCAAGACATAGCTACTTTTCACAGAAACTGGGGAACTATTGGGGCCTCAGGGCCCATACTAATATCACAACCCACACACGCACACCTTCCCATGAAAATGCCCGCATTGCCTCCTGCACATCAACACACATCGCCTGCCGAACAACAACCTTTCGCACCCTACAAATCCACAAACCCTGCTACACATCTTCCCACACCTCCCCAGACCCAGAAAACACCCACATTAACCCGTTGAGCCCCGGCTAGTTATAATATTTTGTTCACCCCAGTCCCAAGCCATTTTCACTTCTTGTTTTTTGTTTGCTAAAATGGAAGACAAGGATGAGAAATGAAAAAAAAAAAAATAAATCACCTCAGACATTTTTTTTTTGGGGGGGGGGAGCCTCAAAAAAAATTGTTGAGCCAAAATGGAAGAGAATGGTGAGAAATGAAAACAAACAAAAAATCATTTCAGTCATTTGGGGGGCGGGGGGGGTTCGAAAGTTCGTCTCCCCCGCATGACCACCCGCCCGGGAGCACTAGGGTAAAAACTGAGTATGGCATTGTACGGCATACACCCTAATGAGTGTCTCACATAAATCTCAAGCCTTTAGCTCCCATACGACCGGAGTAATGAAGGTTCAAAGTCGCGGTGAACTAATGGTGTAAACTATCCCCACTAAGCCCACCACCACCAGTCGCGCGGCTGTCTCGGCCCGCTCACACCTACTGGCCCGGCTCCCACACACACTACGGTACCTCCCCCTCCTATTCTCCCGCCATTTCCTACCTTACGAGCCACGTAAGTGTTTTTTATATGTCGGACGCACGTGATGCGTCGCTGGGAGTTGGTGATCAAACACTGCCGACGCATCACGTGCGACGCTGGGTCTCACTGGGTTAATCCCATCTATGGCCATTGACCACCCTACTGCTGTTGATCAAATACATTTGCAGGATGAATGTAGGATGCAACAAGCCCCCATATCAGGCTCCCCTTCCACATCGCCTCCCCCCTCTCCACTGCCACCTGCCCACCTACAACCGGCCCGTAACTCCACACCCCTGCAGGCCTCACCCACCCATACACGAAGCCCACTATCACCCACAACCACACTTAGCTCACCACATAACCCCTCGCAGCCCCAGCCACACCTACTGGGGTTGTTTACACCTGTGTGCAGATATCTGGAAAGAAGGTCCTACTTTGGTCAAAAGGGCGAATATAATGGGAATTCATGTAGATTTGCTCATCCCAAAATTTGCAACAACATAACCAGTCATGGAAAATGTAGATTTGGTGAAACCTGCAAATACCACCACCCATCCTTTGCAAGACATCACTTGAGAACAAGACCTGCTACAATATGAAATGCCCAGCTTTTCATATTAAAGGGACTTGGAGATATGCTAGACCTAACACGAATGGTAGCCCTAAAAACTCTCTAGCTTTGTGAGGACGAGACAGAGGAAAAAGGCAAGGAGGGAAAGGGCAGATGAAGATGAAGAGACTGAGGGAGATGGAAGAGCATATAGAACACCTCGAGCACCTCCTGGCCTCCCAAGAGTGGCCAATACATCCCGAAGACTATTAGGTACACAGAGTACTCCAAACAATCCCTCCCCAATCTTGTTTGCAAATATCCAAGGCCTAAAAAATAGAACCACGAACAAAGTACCATTTATTAGGGGCCTGCTAGAAGAAGGAAACGCTATATTTGCGGCTCTCACAGAAACTCACATTAAAGATCAGGAAGATAGTGAGGTATGGATTCCTGGTTACAACCTACATAGGGCGGACAGAACACATAGATCACATGGAGGTGTAGCCTTGTACATACATGACTCACTGATATGTACTGAATTCCTAAATAACAGTAATGAAGTGGTGGAAATACTTGGAGTTAAAATAGAATCCCTAAATTTAGCAGTTAATATTACATACAGGCCTCCAGACTCATCCCGAGAAGAATTCAAAACCCAGCTCAACAAAATAAAATCAGAAGTGGAAACCCTGGGGAACCCAACACCAAATATTATATGGCTAGGAGACTTTAACCTACCAAACATTAAATGGAGACAACTAGAAAACCAGTTAGTGGCAAATAACACCGGAGAAGCAAATACTAATACGAGAGAGCTTTTTGAACTTTGTGATTTTTTTAGTCTTACCCAACATATTGCTGAACCCACACGGGAAAACAATATCTTAGACCTGGTCTTCACTAACAACGACTCTCTAGTACACAGCATTAACATATCGGACACAACATACTCAGATCATAAATTAATTGAGATCAAAACAACCTTAGAAAGTGTACAGACAACCTCAGAATCGAGAACAAAAACCGGCCCCTTAAGTAAATTTAACTTCAATAACAAAAACATTAGGTGGGAAGAGGTTAATCAAGAAATGGAGGAAATAGACTGGGAAGATTTAATGGATAACCTGACACCATCAGAATGTCTAGTCTTAATAACAGAAACCATGACCCAAATCTGTAGCCACCATATACCTGCAAGACAAACAAAACGAAGAAGGAAACAAGATCGGGAAAGGAAGAGGCTGTACAGAAGAAGAAAATTACTCACACAAAGACACACACATCAAAATCTACAGGATAGGCAAAAGGTCGAAATAGATAGAGAAATTGTGGAAATTGAACAAAGGCTAAGAATATCATATGAACTACAACATATGGAAGAGGAGAGGAAAGCTATTGCAGGTATAAAGGAACATTCCAAATACTTCTTTTCATACGCCAAACAAAAGGCTAAAACAACATCAAACATCGGCCCACTGAGCAAAGGGGACGGCTCTTTCGCAGGGGACAAAAAGGAAATGAGCGAACTCTTAAGCAGGCAGTATGAAATGGCATTCAGTGAGCCTGATGAAACAAGAGTCATCAGAGACCAAAATATATTTTTCATGGAAACCTCCCCCACGGAAACCCCTCAGATGCTGGATATTGATTTCGGTCCAAAAGACATAGAAGAGGCCATTTCCAACATGCCATCCCACTCGGCACCAGGCCCGGACTCATGGAATTCGATCCTAATGAAGAAATTTAAGGAAAACCTCTCAAAACCCCTGGCTATAATGTGGAGAAGGAGTCTAGACACTGGTGACATACCAGATAGCTTGAAAAACGCAATAATTGCCCCACTGCATAAAGGAGGGAGTAAAGCACTACCAAAAAACTACCGCCCGGTAGCTCTAACCTCTCACATCATTAAAGTTTTCGAACGAGTCCTGCGAAGCAAAATTTCAACATTCATGGAGACAAATGAACTACACAACACCGGTCAACATGGGTTCAGAGCGGGAAGATCATGTCTCTCACAACTTTTGGAACAATATGACAAAATTCTTAAAGCGCTAGAAGAAAAGAAAAACGTGGATATCACTTTCACCGATTTTGCTAAGGCATTTGATAAATGTCACCATGGTATAATAGCCCACAAACTGAAAGCAAAAGGTATAACTGGGAAAATCGGACGGTGGATAAACAATTTCCTCGTAAACCGAAAACAATCAGTAGCAGTAAACCAAGTCACATCTGAGCCTTCGGATGTCAAAAGCTCAGTGCCCCAAGGAACAGTGCTAGCGCCCCTTCTGTTCCTCATACTAATTTGCGACATAGATACCAACACCAGACACAGTACGGTGTCGTCTTTTGCTGATGACACAAAATTAAGCAAGATAGTAAACACACAAGAAGACACTGGCCGACTGCAGGAAGACATGAATGTAGTGTTCCAGTGGACCAGGGAAAACAACATGCAATTCAATGAGGAAAAATTCCAATTAATACGGTACAGAGATAATAATGGTGTTAAAGAAATTACAAATTACTTAACAGAATCTAACCACATAATAGAACGGAAAGATAGTGTGAAAGACCTTGGGGTATTAATGTCTGAAAATATAGGTTTCAAAGTACATAACCAGGTCAAAGTGGCGGCTGCGAAACGTCTAACGGGTTGGATTCTGCGTACTTTTAAAACACGCGGGGAATTGCCTATGATAACGCTCTTCAAATCTCTAGTGCTACCGCGGCTTGAATACTGTAGCGTATCAACATCCCCATACAAAGCAGGTGAAATAAATGACGTAGAGAGTGTACAAAGAAATTTCGCTTCGCATATAAGTTCGATAAAACATCTACACTATTGGGAGCGTTTAAGAGCACTGAATCTGTACTTACTGGAACGTAGAAGAGAACGTTACCTAATAATATACCCGTGGAAAATCGCAGAGGGTTTAGTACCAAACCTACATACTCCGATAGTCATGAAATTCAGTGATAGGAGAGGCTGGGAATGCGAAATCCCCCGGATGAATAACAGGGGTGCTATGGGCTCTCTGCGAGAGGGCTGGTTATCACACAGAGGCCACGTCTCTTCAACAAACTCCCACGGCGAGTAAGAGACATGAGGGACATCTCGTTAGACAACTTCAAGAGAGCCCTAGATGTCGAACTGCAAAAAGTGCCAGACGAGCCCATCCTCGCAAGGGAGCGAGCTGTCGCTTCAAACAGTCTACTGCACCAAATCACCACCCATAACGAGGGGCGTCGCGCTCCTTGGTGCCGCTAGAAGAGTGGCGAACACATCATCAAAAGGTGTAATATTGTATTAACAAAGAGTTTATGTTCATGTGTAACGGACTACGCGTTCGGTGTTGTAAGGGAACTAAGAGTTAAAGATTATATCTCTGATAGAGAGATAAACGGCCTACGGGCTAGTGTTGTATTCAGGTGTACTATTGTATTGACAAAGCTTTTATGTTAATGTGTAATGGACTACACGTTCGGTGTTGTAAGGGAAATGTGAGTTAAAGATTATATCCTTTATAGAAAGTTAAACGGCCCACGGGCCAGTGTTGTATTCAGAGGGGCTATTGTATGAGCCGAGAGGGTGTTCGTAACGCCCGGGAAAAGGTTAGCCATTTGGGGGTTTCGGAAGCGGATATAGAAATATATATTATTTGTCCACTTGCATTTAGGATTCAAAAATTAGTAGTAGTTTGAGTCAGAGCAGCCCAGGTCTCTTAGAAGACATCGAAGGGCACGGCGATCATTATAAATTCAGTCTGGTAACCTACGATGTATCTAAGTCGAAGCAAGGCATTACCTGAAGAGCGGGCATCCGAATAGTATGTGCGGGAGCTCTTGGGTTCCAACGTACCATCTATCACGGGACAACGTTTTATTCAATTCGCGTACTGAACTCATTTCGACCAGAACAGGAAGTAGGCTATTGGAGTAGTAGTTAGATTTAGAGTTCGTTCTATTAAATAAACTATACAAACTCTAGCAACTGTCGAATTATTCCCCCACCTCAGTAGTGTGCTTGAACTTAGAAATTTAAGTACAACAGTATTTTTAGTTACATATTCTGTTATATATATACCGTATATATATTTTTTTAAAGTTAGGTTCTCACTCCTGGTAGCCTATTTCTGCTTATTTAAAAAAAAAAAAAAAAAAAAAATTAGGCTAGGCTATCACCCCTGGTAGCCTATTTCTGCGTGTTTCAAAATCATAATTTTCAGTTAAGCTATCACCGCTGGTGGCTTATTTCTGAGTATTTTCAAACATTTTTTTTTTCGGTTAGGCCATCACCCTGGAGGCCTATTTCTGCGTATCTTAAATGTTTTGTTTTCCGTTAGGGTATCACTCCTGTTAACCTATTTTTGCGTATTTCAACATATTTATTTTCGGTTAGGCTATCACTCATGTTGGCCTATTTAAGTAAGTGAAGCAACCTGAAGTGAGTGAACTGTTTTTAAGTGAGTGAAGTGATCTGAAGAAAGTGACTGCCAACAAGCCTCGCACCTGTACGAACTGCGCTGGTAGGTTTGGTGCTTCCATGTTTGCTATTGCCAATCTACAAGTCTTCCATGGCAACTTCTTGCAGTAGATGTGATGGGACCAATGGAAGGAAATCAAGGCTATAAACACATTATCACTTTTGTGGACACATACTCGAAATATGTAATTGCATGTCCAGCAAAAGAACATTCAGCATTAGCAGTAGCTGAAGCAATGATACAGCACGTG
Source organism: Paralithodes platypus (assembly GCA_032716605.1). Taxonomy (NCBI): domain Eukaryota; kingdom Metazoa; phylum Arthropoda; class Malacostraca; order Decapoda; family Lithodidae; genus Paralithodes; species Paralithodes platypus. The sequence continues at coordinate 42,930,256 of CM064529.1, forward strand.
TTTTCCTTAGTTTGGATTACCTGAAGATATTCATTTTGATAATGCCCCTGAATTCACCAGTCACATAATTATGGTCCCAACTATCCCAGATGTGTGGATTCAAAATTAGCCACTCCTCCCCGTATTGGCCTCAGGGTAACTCAGTTTGTGAAAGAAGCCACTGAACAATTGCAAACCAAATAAGAACACGCCTGCAACAAATTAACACCAATGATTGGCCCAGCCAAGTGAAAATAGTCCAGTGGGGGATAAATACCTGCCCCAGAGAAGACGGAATATCACCCCATGAACGTGTGTTTGGAGTACCACCTTTACTCCTACCTCTACGCCATCTGTCTATTCCTTACGAGCCCTCTTCCAATTTTGACCAATCTTTAGTACATCTAAAGAACCGCCTTCGACAGCTGCAATATATCCAAGACCTACAACCTGACGAAACAGCCAAAGTAAGTCCCCACCATGTCGGCGATCTTGCTCAACTGCCAGTGCCATCCAAACTCAAACCCAGATATCAAGGTCCTTTCGAGATCCTAGCTGTTCCAAACTGTTACCAGGTTACCATTAAGTATTTTGGTGAGTCACGCACATACCGAAATAGATATATACGTAGGTTTCAACCCATTGATGAGAATATGATTATACTTGCTGACCCCAAAGATGATGACATATTGCCTGCAACTAATGACCAGAATTTAGGATCCACAGAACCATTGACACCTCCCACATTCCACCCATCTCTCCTCCACCATTAGCGAAACTAAATTTTGTTGCACCACCTATTCAACCAGTAACTAAACCTGATATCAACCAAACTCCTCTTGCACTATTGTTTCCCTCGCACACCTTTGGCTCTGAAACTGCCCCTCCAATTCCTAAGCGAATTGTCTCTGCACCTCCTCAACTTCCTACTCAATCTAACAAGACTGTCACTAAACTTAAATCAACTCCTCCCATTACCTCACCTGCCACCAGCTTACCTGTTTTTTCTTGAATCACCCTGTACTTTACCTACCACTCCAGCCATATATATCATTCCCTCTCTAGAATGTCAAACTTCTCCTTCACTGACTAAAACGTCATCAACGTTATCCACTCATCAAGATACCCAACCAACAAAATATATCTAATCAAACCAACAGTCCGACTACAAATATTCCTGAACCTCCTTCTCAACTACCTATACCTCTCACTAAATATCATACTTCTCCTTCATTGTCTGAAACATCATCGTCATATGATAATAGCCCTGACACTTCTTCGCAACTACCTATACCTCTCACTAAATCTCCTAAACCCTCTAACTCTACCCATAAATCACCTACCCCTTCACCTAATCCTTCCACCATTTCTAAATCTAGCTATACCGCCCCCCATCCTGTTCCAAAAATGCCAAAAATGTAATTAAGGTCACCATCTTTAATGCAACCTTTATCTAATCCACCATGTCGAAGATCTGGCCGACTTGTGACTCCACCTAAAAGATGGAGCCGCCCTACAAAAGGCGGGCTCCCACCAAAGTCACCACCTCGCAACATCAGGTCACCGCCACACCTAGTGCGAGGTCAACTCCTCAACCTGCCCCACCAGCCACTACCATAGGGACAGGCCCCCAAAACAACAAGCCCCTCTCACCTGGGCCAAGCAGTTCTACAACCTCAAATATTGGCAGTACACCACCAACTCCTCTACTAGCCACAGCTCCAAACCCTACTGACCCTACCACCACAATGAAGACCAACAGCTTGTTTGTGTCCTCAGACAACACCAGGACTATCATCAACTCTCCTGCCCATCTCGTTCATGTGGCAAATTCCTCAAAGACTCCTCTTCAACTAACCATGGAAATTGACACCAACAGCCCTAGGTGGAGGGACAGAGAGGGAGAAGTAGACCGAAAGAGAGGTGGAAGGATGGAGTGAGGATGTATATGAACGAAGGCGGTGCTGGTTGGGGGGAGGAGCGTCGACTGACCGGGGACAGAGGTGCATGGGGGCGGTTCGTTCGTGGCCACCCCTTCGGGGATCACGGCGTCAGGCAATAGATAGATAGATAGATAGCCCTATTGACGTCCCTACAACCATCTGGTGTCTAGTCCTACAAAACCTAGAACCCTCTTTCACTACCAAAACCTTCAGAACATATGACATTAGATCTCGAGGCCGAGATTTTGTTTAGGAAGGTGGTGAGATGACGGGGTTGGGAAACCAGGGCAAGGCTATGGAGGTAGACACCCTGATCATGCCGGGAAAGGAGCAGCCTAACAACACCAGAATAGCTGTGATCAGGGAAACGAAGAGGAACAGGAGAAGACAACACCAAGAGAAGGAGAGAGACAATAGGACCCGACCAGTTTCCCAGGATTTAATACCTGCCAGAATAGGTCAGCCTACCACTTTTCCCAGACCTACCCCTGCTCTAATCTCCGGGAGTCTAGGTCAGTCTACCCGAGAAAGGAGTTCGAGCCTGGGCCAATCACAAGGACCCCTGCTCCTCCAATCACAGGGACAGAGACAAACGCCCAAGGCATATACCCAGTTCTAGCCCGATTTGCAATAGAGTGAGGAACTATTTATGCAAGTTCCCCACCAAGAACCATTGCAATATCGACATCGATGGGAATCCCAGCACCCCTTCTACAGCACCTCCCGGGAAGATTGGGAATAGTGCAACCAAAGTGATAAATAATAAACCTATGGCCTGCAGACTAAGAAAAGCCAGATATCACGATGAACAGAAAATCATTCATTGTGCAACCATGCCTCCCTTTAAAAATAGGAGGGCCATATCGAGAGATCGAGAATCTCTGTGTGTTTAGATAACTTCAGTTAATTTTTAGATTAACACTCAAGCCGCGGGTCTCAACATAATATGTCGAGACCCGCGGCTTGAGTGTTAATCTAAAAATTCACTGAAGTTATTTATTAATGACGTGATCGTCGGTCATCGGGCTCTTTATCTTGGTGGAAGCTGGTTTGTTGCGGAGAACGAGGTTGGAGGTCTTGGGGGATTTGAAATAAATTATTAATTGGATTAATGGATACTCCAACTCCGACATCTCCAGCACCATCAACCACCATCTTGAAAAATGGTACACCCAAAGCCCTCCCAAAATTGACCCCCCCAATGAAATTAAGATCTTCTACCGCAATTACATGTCCTCTGAACACAAAAATGACGAAGCCGTCTTAAAAGAAATAATCTCCAAGCATGTCCACCCAACCAACCCGGAAATAAAAATCAAATTAAAATTTATTACAAATCCCCCAAGACCTCCAACCTCGTTCTCCGCAACAAACCAGCTTCCACCAAGATAAAGAGCCCGATGACCGACGATCACGTCATTTACCAACATACCTGTAATTATGAGGACTGTGGACCTCATTCCTATATTGGCATGACGCAGAATCGTCTTTCACGTCGGTTAACTCTTCACCTTCAGGCTGGAGCCATCAAAGACCACTATCTCACCCCCAACCACCCCCACCTCACACGCAACGAGTTAGAGAAACACACCACCATACTCGATAAAGAAAGTGACCCAAGGAGATTACCTATACTCGAAGCGTTATATATCCAAGCCTTACATCCTAACATCAACAACCAAACTCTAGACCTTCAGATCCTTCCTTCTGCTAAAAGGCACTACCCTACAGGACCTAACGCCCCTCCTCGCCCCCCGGTGCCCTTGACGCAGCCCCCCGCGCTACCTCCTTCAGCTTTGTCTTCCGCCGGCGCCACACGGACCACACAACTTAGGCCACGCCCCTCGACACGCAGCCAATCAGCTTTGACCCCGCCACCCGACCAACACCATCCCGCATCCAGTGCGCCTGCGTGAAGCGGTTCCCCCTTTGGCACTCCTAGAATACCCCTCCACCAATAGGAGACTTTTGCCCCCTGATTTTCGCCTCCTCTGATCCTCCACCCTCTATATATACCCTTCCTGTTTACCTTTTATATCAATCTACCCTTACTTGATAATGCTGGTTGTCCAGTGAAACGCGGCGTCGTATATCCTGTATCATCATGTACATTTATGTAACCCTGTACCACCATGAATTTTGCTCATCTCATTCATCTACTTCCTGCCACCTAGCGAAAACTCATCAGAGACCTGGAAACTTGGAATAATAAAATTTCCAACGCAGAAATTGCCATTTCTTTCAACCTCGTATGTATTAAAGAAAATTTATTACCTGGCTTTACTAATATATATATATATATATATATATATATATATATATATATATATATATATAGAGAGAGAGAGAGAGAGAGAGAGAGAGAGAGAGAGAGAGAGAGAGAGAGAGAGAGAGAGAGAGAGAGAGAGAGAGAGAGAGAGAGAGAGAGAGAGAGAGAGAGAGAGAGAGAGAGAGAGAGAGAGAGAGAGAGAGAGAGAGAGAGAGAGAGAGAGAGAGAGAGAGAGAGAGAGAGAGAGAGAGAGATCTACAGATTGCCTTTGTGTTTTAATTTAATTATATGCAGAGTTTAGCAATATGGTTTTTAACATTAGTCTTAAAGGTTCCTAGGTTACTGGAAATATTTACATTTACTGGGAGGATGTTCCAAAGTCTCGGTCCGCTTACTATTATTTGTTTTGTCCTATATCAGTTTGAACATTACGATTAAAAAACATATGTTGTTGTGTTGAGTGGTACTTGAAAAGTAGACAGAATGGATAAAAAAACACCATCTGAGGAAGAGCAATTTATTGACAACGTGACCTGATGAAGCTATCTGCGAAACGTTGTCAATAAAGTGCTCTTCCTCAGATGGTGTTTTTTATCCATATGTTGTTGTCTCGTTGAGGTGGCTGTTACATGGAATGATGTGGGTAGACTTAGTAGAAAATCTGAGTAGAGCTTATTAAGGTATTTGAAAATAACTATTAGTGTGGCATGTGTTAATTTATCATTAATATTTAACCATCTCAGTTCCTTTATTATAGGAGTGACATGATCAAACTTTTTGGATTTTCCGTCAGCCACTTTCACTACAAAATTCTGAAGTTTTTGAACTCCAGATAATTAGGTAGCATTACATAAGGCCCATATTACAATACAATAATTTAGGATACTTAGCACTAGTTTTGTACCACGATTATTGTAGTTAATTTGCCAAAGTTATTTTGTATTATATTAATGTACATAAGCGTCCCTACTACTTTTTTACTCATTTAACTAATGTGGACGTCAAAGTTCATATGTCTATACAAATATATGCCAAAATTGTTTGCATGAGTGGTAGGTTCAATAGTGCTGTCATTAAGGCGTATGGTGGTATTCCTGGGTATTATTGATAGTAGCTGACGAGTTCCTATGAATATGGATTGGGTTTTGTTGGCATTCATTATTGAACAATTTGTATAAATTATAGCCTTGCATTTTGTAAGATTTATTCAGTTTTTGTAATTATATTGTCAAGATTATTTACCGAGTCTCTGAGTATTTTGTTCTCTCCACTAACCAACTTTACTCCTAAACTCGATTAATGAAATCAACAAACACATGTGGCAGTCCGGGGATTCGAACCCAGGATGCTCACACCGAAAATCAACAAACTTATGCATTGCACCACGAAGACATAAAGAGCCCCTTAACTTTCCGGGAGGGGGGAAGAACAGCGCCACCATTTCAGGCAACTAACTAGTTTGTTTTTATTTTTGGTTTATTAAAACAAACTAAATAGTAATTATTTTCTGTTTTCATTCATTGTGCACCTCTCACAAGTCAGAGTGAAGGAACAAAAATGCCAGGACATGAAGGGAGAGAGTGGGGGAGGGAGGGAGAAAGAGAGAGCAGACACAAAAGTTAAGGTGACACTGGCCGAGGAATCAAAGAATTGTTGAGACAAGGACAAATATGTCCCCGAGATTATGAGGTGACGTGCAGGGAAGACTGGGAGGGTCAATGACTTAGTAGACTTTGTAGACATGCTAGACTGAAATATGTATATAATATTGCATAGTGACAGAATATATAATATATATAATATATATATATAGCGTAAAAAAAAAAAAATATATATATATATATATCTATCTATCTATCTATTGCCTGACGCCGTGATCCCCGAAGGGGTGGCCACGAACGAACCGCCCCCATGCACCTCTGTCCCCAGTCAGTCGACGCCCCTCCCCCCCAACCAGCACCGCCCTCGTTCATGTACTTCCTCACTCCATCCTTCCACCTCATATTCGGTCTACCTCTCCCCCTCTGTCCCTCCACCTCGCTCTCGTACACCCTCTTAGTCATTCTCTCGCTTTCCATACGTTCCATATGGCCGAACCATCTCAAGTTGTTCCTTTTCACACTTTCCAGCACATCTACCTCCACACCACACCTCCTTCTTACTTCCTCATTAGTCTGTCTATCCCTCCATGTAACTCCGCACGCACTCCTTAAGTAATTCATTTCCACTGCTCTCACTCTTGGTCTGAGTCTCTCAACCAACGTCCATGCTTCGCTTCCGTAAGTCAGTGTCGGGATTACCACACTGTCATGCAAGGACTTCTTCACTTCCATACTGACCACCCTATTTCTTGTTACTGCTTTTAGCGTTCCTACAACCCTCTTCCCCTGTTGTACCCTCTCCCGCACCTCTTCATCCATAGTCCCATCTTTACTCAACACACTGCCCAGATACTTAAAAGAGTTGACGATCTCCATAGCCTGACCATTCAGCTTCACCTCACACTCTGTGACTTCACCCCTTTCGAAGACCATAACCTTGCTCTTCCCCGTATTTACCTTCAAATTCCGATTTTCGCACACTGTTCCAAACTCATTTACCAGACCCTGCAACTCCCATTCATTATCACTCATCAGAACTGTATCATCCGCAAACAGCAGTATAGGTAGCTTCCACTCAATTCCCTCCCTTTTCAGCGATACACCAACATCCACTGCTCTTGATAGTATTTCTTTCATAACTCCATCCATATATACAGTAAACAACCACGGGGACATCACACACCCCTGTTTCAAACCAACATTCAGGTCAAAGAACTCGCTCTGCTCACTCTCCACACGTACTGCCGCCTTTGCACCCTCATACATGCTCTTCACTGCTTTCAGCAACTTGCCCTCTACTCCGTATATTCTAAGTACTTTCCACAAACCTTCTCTATCCACTCTGTCATAGGCCTTCTCCAAGTCCATAAAGGCAATATACACCTTTTGTTTCTTCTCCAGATACTTCTCCACAACACAATTCAGGGTAAAAATCTGATCTACACATCCTCTTTCCCTTCCTAAAACCTCCCTGCTCGTCGCCTATCCATTTCTCCGTTCTCACTCTCACTCTCTCAATCACTACCCTACTGTATACCTTCCCTACTACGCTTAGAAGACATATTCCTCGGTGGTTACCACACACTCCTCTTTCCCCTTTGCCCTTATATAGGGGGACTATTATGCCAGTCTTCCAGTCATCGGGTGCACTCCCCTTCTCCCATGCTAGTTTGCACATTTTCCATACCCATTCTATCACTATCTCACCACCATACCTCAACATTTCCCCACACACTCCATCTGTTCCTGGTGCTTTCCCCAACTTCACTCTTTTCATGGCTTCCCACACTTCTGACCTCCTGATCCCCACCTCCTCCTCCACTACTTCTCTTCTTCTCCCTCCCATACCATATCCAGCTATGTTTGCTGGCTCTTCATTCCTTTCATTTAGCAACTCACTGAAGTACTCCTTCCATCTTTCGACTCTCTCTTGCTTCTCGGCTAGCATTCTCCTATTCTTATCTTTCACACCCTTACTGTTTCCCTTGCTACCTTCCCTAACTTTCTTGACTTCTTTCCAGAACAGTTTCTTACTCTCCCTCCATTTTACACTCAGATTCCTTCCAAATTCCTCATCTACTCTTCTCTTACTTTCCTTCACTACTCTCTTCACCACCCTCTTACTCTCCACGTACCTCGCTCGTTTCTGTCTCTCGGAATCTTCATTCATATATATATATATATATATATTTATTATTTTTTTTTTTTTTTACGCTATACTATTTTTGAGAATATAGAAGGGAAAAACTATTCCAATTAAAACAATATCCCTTTGGTTTGGTGTTTCCCGTACTCACAACAAGGAGTCTAAGTACTGAGACCTAGCTGAAATAGGGGTACTTCCACCCGAGGAGCAACATAAGCCTGGTTCTGTCGGCCTTCGATGTCTTTAGTAGTAAACGAATCTAGCCCTTCCTTGCTCAGTTAGTGTTGGCCGCTAAGACCATTTAGAGGCGAGCAGAGTGTTCACTAGCAAACATAGCATTATAGCATAGTATTATATATGCTATATGTGGGGTACTGTACCTACTTTGTAGTGGAGTTTCTACTCATATGAATAACAGGCTGCACTGTAAACATTTGAACATTTAATTGTAACCATAATGGTACAAATAAACAATGTTCTTCGGTTTATATTATTACATAAGAACACATAAACGATTATAACACTGTTTGTGTGTACCATTATCTTATAGTTAATATGGTCATTTTAGTGAATGCTGGGTCTGCATTATGACAATTGTTGTCAACGTGTTGGTGTTATGCGACGCTATAATTTAGCAAGCTTTATACCAGTTCGTTATTTACACCATAGGACAGCTCAGAACTATAACATTCAACGGGAACACAGCTGACTTTAATATATAAACCTTATAACAATCAATCTCCATCAATCTCCTGTTGTACTTAACAACTGTGCTTCCGTGCTGACCCCCTGCCTAGGCAAACTCTTTCGTCTCTGTCTCTCCTCTAACGTCTTTCCTTCTTGCTGGAAGTTTGCTCTCATGCAACCTGTCAAAAAGAAGGGTGACCGCTCTCAACCCTCCAACTATCGTCCAATTGCTCTCATCTCTTGTATCTCTAAAGTTTTTTTAAACTATTCTTGCTTTCAAATTTCTTAAGCATTTCTCTTCTCATAATTTGCTCTCAGACCGCCAGTATGGCTTCCTTAAGGGTCGCTCTACTGGTGATCATCTTTCATATCTTACTAACTCTTGGTCATCCAACTTTCGGGACTTCGGTGAGACTTTTTGTGTTGCACTAGACATATCGAAGGCCTTCGATAGAGTCTGGCACAATTTTTTTATTTCCAAACTGCCCTCCTTCGGTTTCTGTCCCTCCATCTGTGCCTTTGTCTCTAATTTCCTTTCCGGCCGTTCCATAGCTGCGGTTGTGGACGGCCATCACTCAATTCCTCATCCTATCAACTCCGGTGTTCCTCAGGGTTCTGTCCTATCTCCTATTCTCTTTCTAATTTTCATAAATTATCTTCTCAACTGTACATCTAGTCCCATCCATTCATATGCAGACGACTCTACTTTACACCACTCAATTAGTTTTCCAGATCGCCCCAGCCAGTCTCTTCGCCGCAATGTTGCATCTCTCTCACTATTCTATCGCTACTACAATAATCAGTGTTCCTCGGAGCTTTCCCAGTGTAAACCACCTACTCTACGTAGGGTACGTAGTACCCGCCTTGCAACACAATCCGACCCCTACTCTGTGCAACTCTCCAACCCAAGAGTGAAATGCTATTCTCAGACTTTCTTCTATTCAACTGCTGAGCTCTGGAACTCTTTCCCAGAATTAGTCTTTCCCTCTTCCTATGACGTAAATTGCTTCAAACTCCGTGTTTCCAGGCATTTTAGCTCGAACGTCCCTTGATTTCGGCCCTGTCACTCTTTGAAATATTGGGGAGGCACTCGCTGCAGGCAGTTATGCCTTTTGTCTCCCTCATTCTCATAGAAAAAAAAAAGATAGAGGTCACAGAATACACATTTTCGGTACACAAGTGATAATACTGCGGAGACACACACACAGTAACAGAGTTATATGTAAATTAAGATATCAGTTGATCAGTGAATAACTTACGTTATTTCAACATAAAATAAGATATAAATTTAAATCAACTCATAGAGTTACAATAATGAATATAAATTCAGTGAGCAAGTAATACATTATATTAGCCTGTGTGCAGGGTTGAAAATCTCGCCGTGGAGAAGTTAACTCGACATGATGTTGACAGGAGTTTACGTTCAACTTAAAAGTAGGCTTGAACGGAGTTTGAAGTCAGGAAGCACAAACATTACAATAGTCTAACTAAGAGGCTGAAAAATATACACTCTCTTTGAACACTTATACATGCAATCGCGTACCCAGCTAATAACAACATATAGAATAAGATCTGATAGAGTGTTCACTGGTATTTACGTATAGTGTGCACGTATATTTCCCGAAAGAATATATATATAACTCTTATACGGAATATAGGAAAATATATCCCAAGAAGCATAGATATATCAAGCCCACTTATAAAATGTGTTATGTTCTCACAACACGAGTGACGATTGCTAGAAGGAGAGAATTAATAATCTCTTAAGATCACGTTAATTTGAACACTTAGTATCTATATTATTAAATCAGTTTGTGTGTCTGTTTGTCTGTCTGTGTGTTCTTAATAGGCGGCCGCAGTTTTGGACCTTGGGAGCTGAAACTTTGCATGTGGGTGTCAATTGACCTAGGTCAGGTCATAGAGGGGGCGAGGCCACGATCGGAGGTCGTTTCGAGGCCGAAATTGAAAAAAACATGAACAAAATTGCCGTTTGGGGCAGAAGGAGGCCTCCGATCGAAAAGGTGTATGGAACGAAAGTTGTTCACAGCCCCCCAAAATGGGGGTACGAATGAGGTCAGATCCAAAATCGGAGGTCATTTAGCGGCCGAAATCGAGGTCGCCGTTTAATGAGGCACAGGGAGGTCGAGGCCGGTGATTATGGTAGTAGTAGTAGTATTGTGATGATTGTGGTAGTAGTGATTGATGATGGTGATTATGGTGGTAGTGATGGTGATTATGGTGGTACAGTATTATTATTAAATATCAAAGCCTGTCATAATATACAGTAGAGCGATATTGACATGTGTTCATAAATAAATGGTAGAATTTAAACCCGGGCAACGCCGGGTACCCCTGGTAGTATCTTATAACCTTCGCAATAATCATCAATATATAGTATCGAACAAGAGGCACTTAAATTGGTTGAAGTATAGAAGTATGAGCCCATGAGAGATCTGGTCACATGTGGCGACTGAGTACATTGTCCACTTCCTGTTGACACCAGGAGGACGTCTTCCTCACACGCACTAACCAGAATGGTCACTTCTAGCTTGCCTACACCACTTCTTCTTGGTCACTTCATACACACAGCAGCTTGTAGATACTTTTTACGGGGATTTAGGCTGACCCCTACGGAAGTATATTCTGAGTTGATTACCAGCTATTAAGTACGTTCGCCCCGAGAGGAGAGGTACCCGAAAGTGGAATCAACTTTGCCTACCAAATTCTTAGATCGGGCAGGTAATATTCCGTTTCTAATTTGGTGTCTGGGTAGTGCGTTTTGCAATATGAGATGCATTTGAATTATAGATTTTTTATTATTGTTGCGGTTTTTAAGTTTCTTAAAATGTCAATACATCTAGGGTTACATAGGTAATTACATTCTTTATTTATTAATATTAAAGGTATGGATGAGAAAGCTTTGATGTATGGATGATAATTGGTTTACAGTTTTGGATGTTCATAAGCATTTAGTATGGTATATGTAATGCCTTTATTGTGACGAGGAATAATGATATTATCGTTGTTGGTTCCCGTAGTAGTTGTAATTGTAGTTATTTCCTTCTGGGTGGATACGTGGAAATTGAGGAGGTTGATGTCTTTGTTGCATAAACATGGCCTCGTCGTAGTCCAGGTCTGGTTCGGGTAGGGAATTCTCACCTCTGGTGGGGAGCGGCCATTTTTTATGTTGCGGTTGGGGGGGATTAGCGCGAGGGAGCGGCACGTTTTGGCCTACACAGGTAGTGGGGCCTTGTATGCCTCTTTGCTGGTGTAGGGGAAACTTCGTTATTCCTTTCTTCTGATGTTGGGGGAACTTATCCATTTGCTTTGTATGGAGGAACTCTGCATGGTGATGTTGGTGGCTCATTGACATACGGGAGCAGGTTCTGGGGATGTCTTGGCTCATCTTCTTCCAACCCCGTCATCTCAGTGGGTAACATAATGATATAGGATCGACCCACACTGATGTTGTCAATATTTGGGTGTACTTTGTCACCAGTAAATGTTCCCAGCATATATGGTCTTGGCTTTATGGTTACAGTTGTATTCCACAATATACCTACACCCACTTGAATGTATATTATAGAACCCAACATTATATATACTCTAAATTATTTAATTACACTCCCAACACCCAATACTCGCAAATGAGATTAATTAAAACATTTGAAGTTCCCGGGATTCGAACCTGGGATACCACATACAGAACCTACACACTCTAACCATAACACCATCAAGACAGTTAAAGGAACAGCATATGACCACGATTAGTATATATCCATTTATAGATTACTAAACATCAATCTTATCATTTAATATACCCAACTGCACTATGAATAACCTAATGCTTATGTGAGAGGAAAGACAACATTTGGGGGCACAAATCTCAAAAGGACTGACCTCACAACAAAATTATTCCTGAACCTCTAACCTTTAGAAATAATCTTGATCAATTTCACTCCGAACACCAAAGCACCCAAAACTGAAATTAATGAAAATATGTGATCCTCCCAGGATTTGAACCTGGGATACCAGGTTCTGGGATATGACAGAACTACATGCGGTAATGTTTAAAATCCCTCAGAGTTTGGCTATATATTTGTAGAGATACTTTTAGTTAAAATAAGACGTTAGAGGCTATCAACCCATGTGGATTATTAAGCCCACTTTAAAGTCAGGAAGAACGTGAACGGAGTCCCCGACACCCCCAGGTTTATACCCCCAGGTATACTGAGAATATAAACCTAGAGGTTGTCATGCTCGGGAACCATAGACGTCTACCTTAATCGCGACCAGGACTAAAGCCCCCTTTCGAGAACCCCAGTCCCTTCTGTTAAAGATACTAGTAGGTGTATAGCTAATTATACCTTCCTGGCTATACACTTAAATGTTTTAGAGTATGACTGTCACGGTTTAAGGGTTTCAATGGGTATATACATATTATGGCTTATGGTTTTACAATTGCATCGTGATTTATTGGGCTTTCCTCTGTTTACTATCTTTATCTGCAGAATTAGTTTTTATTCCGTTGGCTGTAGTACTAATTTTGAAAAAAACTAACTTTACAAAAGAGGTGTAGGACTATTTGGAGAAAAACACTTGGGGTGGTTTATGCACTGTTTATTACACCAACATATATATATATATTTGAAAGCACTGTAAAGACACTGTAGAAGAAACACAAAAATATATATATATATATACAGTATTTATATATATACAGTATATATAATTATTTTATATATATAAAGGGCGTATTGAAACAACTGTTACAGACTATGACGAACACATTGTAAAATGGAAAATAAACATATATTGTTGTATCACATTTTTCCCATAAATGTGTTATTTTAGAGATAAATGCCTTATTAGAAATGTAGCAAAACAGGGTTACAAGTAAAGCACTACATTATTAATACATGATAAACCAATTTATTATCGACTTAGCTAAAGGGAAAGCATGGGTTTACCTATTCACACATTAGTAATTACGAAATAAAAGTATTTTAGAATGTGGTGATGATATTATTTGGTTAGCAGAAAAATACTAATTATTAGCAACAAATTATTATTAGCGTAAACAAAATATGTAACATTTGTAACTCTGGTCATGGGACATAATGCTGATGCCCAAGTCTGGGTCGGGTATCCGAACGAAGCAGAAGGTAATTCAATCGTTTATGAAGCGTAGTTCTATTGGGGGCTGATCGTTCTCGCGTAATTGTTATGTATCTAATTAAGATAGTATACTGTGTGACGCTCCAGCATAATTAAGATAGTATACTGTGTGACGCTCCTGCATAATTAAGATAGTATACTGTGTGACGATCCTGCATAGTAGCCACGTGCGGGCATGCGCGCGTGTCGGCTGCCCAGCCATTTAGAAACCAGCTAGCGGCAGCCGGCCGGCCGGCTTTTCCTTAGTATATATCCTATGACAATGTAACTAATGTCTGGGATATTCTTATGTTGTTTCACAGCTTGAAGCTGCCCTTATTCTTAACCAACGCATCTTAATATATTTTATTCTCGATAGTTGATTGTTTCATTATAATATATAAGATGTAAGTCTAGTGAGAGTGGGAGGAGACGAGCGGGAGAGAGAGACCGGCTGGGGGACGCTGCTTCGCGCGGGCGCGGAGAGTCTAGCTTGAGACGAGCCTGATGTTGCCAATTTGATCGCAACGTTAGGCTTAGTTTCGACTCATGCAAGGGGTAGAGGATTTTGACCCGGCAACGGTGTTGAGTGTTGCCAAGCATGGGATGTATTTCGCATGCCTAGGGTGGGGTCCAGACAGATTCAAGACTCAGAGCTCACCTCACTGTCGTACCCTTCGGACCCCCTTGATATCTATCCCTCTCAACCCCACTTAGAAACTTTCTCTCTTACTTTGTATACCTTCCTTCCACTACTTCACCAATCTATTTAATTATCCCATCCCCTTGATAGACCTTATATCTATTATTGTATTAACGACGAGCTCTCAGATAATTAGATAGGATTTTGGGCTTTATGCAGAGATGTAATTGTTAATGAGACCTAGGAAGCTTTTTTGTTGTCTCATATTTGGTGGTTTCATGCTTGCTAGGGTGTTCTTGTGGCAGGTGAGCAGGGGCTAGACCGGAGGGGAGGCTTTTTGCGATCCTTTAAGTAAAGTCTGCTGGTGCGAGTCCTGTGGACCCACACGACTTTACTAGGATACCCGTGGGAGTCTGGGGGCATTTTCTTGTCTGTGTCCCTGTGTGTCTAGTGTTGTGTTGTGTGAGGGCCCTTGCCTAGTCCACTCAGCACTGCGCTAGCACGTCTTGCTTTTGTTTTAGGGTCACCAGGAGAGAGTCAGATACTTGGGATCTGAGTCTCTCAAGAGAGCACCCTTTCAATTAGAGTAATTTGGCGCACAGACTTGGGAACGTCCCTAGGCTAGAGCATGTGGCTCATCCCGGGTATCCGAGGCCTATATCCTTCCGGCTAGACCTCTGCCACCTGACAGATTAACAGCTAGGGGTTTATAATCTCTGTATGCTTGTTATTGTGCCACAGTTTTACCGTTTTTTGTGAGCATTGTGAGTCAGGGTGTGGCTTAGAGACTCTGTCCGAGCAGGCTTGCCTGACTAAGAGTGAGAAGCACACCTGTATGTGGTTATGTTGCGAGTTGCTGCCTTTATTTAATTATACCTATGCCATTATACACTGTATGGCCTATCACTAGTATTTATTCCTGCTTATGAGTTAAGAGTTCTCTAAATCCGTAACTTACTTTCTTTGCTAAGCATCAGATCCTACAGTAGCCGCATGCAGTTTAGAAACTTGCATCTTGTCTACCTGTACGATGTTTTGAGGACTGTTTGCTTTCACCTTCTTTACGCAGGGGTGATTAGTTGTATTAATTAACGTAACGTTAAATGTACTTTCTTCTAGTTTGTTATTAAATTGTTTCTGCAATTTAATTCCGTTATCTATCTTTTCCTTGAAGCTTTAAGTCAACTAAATTGTGTGATCTTTTATTTAGCCTGCTTGACTATCAGCAGTCTATAGTGCGTGCACCCTGTAACCGAGTCATAGGATACCTTGTTGTCCAGGCAGGACTCTTGACGGTTTAGGGTGGTTTGTTGCCTGGGTTTTTAGATAAGGGTTGGATCTACCGTTTTCCGTTGTTGCTTGTTGCCGCATACCTAGTCCAATAGAAAGAGCCCAGTGTTTATATATCCCAGGACATAACAAATGGCGACCTTGCATAGGATTTACTGAACAGAGGAATATAGTGGTCATTTGTTTTGAGACTCCTTATGATTAGAGGAATACAGTGGACATAGATTTTTTTTATTTTTTTTGGAGCAACCAATATAACATATTAAAGACTTTAAATAACATTAGTATATACATACTTGCATAGGAGATAAGGCACATTCTATAACCGTGATAATTACTGCAGTGCACAAACATGTCTAATACATCAGAACACAGTGATGGGTCAGGTCTCGATACGGGCTCGGAGGGAGAAAGACCTGTGGAGTGGCTAGTCGATAGCGAGGAGGGTGCTAGAAGATTTTTAGAGGTGCCCCTTACCGCTGCCAGGGTGTTGAAGCTGAATAAGTATGGCTTAAAGTGTGTGGCAGGTCTTCAGGATCACCAGGGTTTAAGTGGCATGAGGAAAGATCAGCTGAGGACTTTGATATTGGGTTTAGAAGGGAGAGACCTGGGTGGAGAGGCGACTGGGGGCCCAGGGCCCCAGCCCCCCCTCCACTCTACCCCCGTATCAAACGTCAGGGTGCCTGAATTTAGTACATACCCCCAAGTTGATGGTCAATGGCAGCGTGGAATTCAATCACAGGGACCCTCTCCATTAAATGCACCTTCCCCTCCTCAAGGGTTAACTCCAGATTTGTTTTTTCGGCTTGAGATGGCCAAGGTTGAGGCTGCCGAGAGACAGGCTAGTGTGCAGGCTGAGGTTGCTAGAGCTCAGGCTGAGGCCGCAGAGAGAACAGCTATACGAGAGGCTGAATTGCAGGCAGAGTCTACTAGGTATTGGGCTGACAGGGAGCTGGAGAGATCTCGAGTGGAGGTAACAGGGCGAAATATTGGGGGAGGTAACAGACATCGGGACCAATCATTGTCGCACCTGCTTAAACTAGTTCCTGTGTTCGATGAATCATGTGTGACTGAGTTTTTTATGAGATTTGAGAAGAAGTGTCAGGAACACCAGTGGCCTCAGGAAAAGTGGGCAGCATTAGTTTCATCAAGACTCCTAGGAAAGGGGCTAAAAGCGTGTGATGCACTACCTTTAGAGTCCTGTTTAGTTTATGATGAGCTAAAGAAGGCTGTGCTACGGGCCTATGAGTTACAACCAGAAACTTACCGCTTGAAGTTTCGGGGTGTTACTAAGGGCAAGGATAGTACCTTCCTAGAACACGCCCGGGACTTGTCTGATGCACTACGACATTGGCTGCGTTCTGAGAGGGCAGCTACTTTTGAGGAGTTGAGTGAGCTGGTTCTCTTGGAGCAGTTCTTTAAGTGCACAGGCGGGGACTTAACATTAAATATAAAGGAAAAAAATCCTAGAACTCTCCAGGAGGCAGCAGAAATGGCTGACCTCCGACTGTCATTAATTCGAGGGTGCGAAGCAGCAGCTAGGAGTGAGTCGGGTGCAAAGGATCGTACCCCTCCCCCTCCCAAGAATTTTAATACACTAAAATACACAAAACCATCTAGCACTGACAATAAAACTGAACATAAACCAAATTCCGTCCCGTATAAGAAGTCTAATGGTACCTCCCACTCCCAAGGGAAACCAAAGAGTAAAGAGTGCTTTGCATGTCACAAGGAGGGTCACTTTGCAAATGCTTGTCCGAACAAGCCACCAAACAAGGTTGTGTCGTTGGCCCGCAGCATAGGGGTGTCGCCTATATCTTCTGAGTTTGCCAAGGGTAGTTCGTCAGACGTTGGGACACAGCCTATGTTCTAGAGTCCGGAAGGCTCGAACACTGTCCGCGACGTCTTTGGGGGTCATAGAGGGCATGGTTTTGTGAGGTGGGCTGGCGAAAGGCGAGGAGTTAAGCTATTGCGTGATACGGGGGCTTCTCAGACCTTGTTAAAGAACTTTACTGGTAGGCCGATTAACGCTGCTCGGGTGGTGGTAGTTCAGGGGATCAATGCTACGAAGTCCTACCCGCTGGTGCGGATGGAGCTGGAGGTGGTTGGTGTGGCGAAGGAGCTGGATGTCGGAATTGTAGAGAACTTGCCTGTTGGGGGCGTCGACCTCCTCCTCGGCAACGACTTTGCGGTGCCTGCTTCTAAGGTTTCACCCTTGGTCGTTGCCGAGAAGGCGGCCGACGTTGGTAGGGAGGAACAGGAGTGGGTTGAGAAGTGTAGCGTACAAACCATGGCGTGTGTTGTGACGCGTTCTCAGACATCCGGAGCCTTGCAGCCACCACCTCAGTCTATCAAACCGTGGAGGAAAGGTCACAAGAAAACGGGAAGGGTTGGTCAATTGGAGAGTTTTGAGCCGGCGGTGTTTCTTGGTGACTCATTATTGGCACCTATGTTAGAGTCTGGAGAGGCCCCAGGACCTGTCACAGCTAGTGAGGAGGTAGGGCAGGAAGAGACTCCGTTACACACGGAGAGCAAAAAGGGTTGCTCAGTTTGATATTGGGGGAGGACTTGGGTTGCTTCGGAAGCATCTAGACAGGTTGGTTCCTTCAGATATTTGTAAACTGCAGTTGGAGGATCCGGAAGTTCAGAAGTGTGGTAATGGTGCTGTCGAGATCAAACACGAGGACGGGGAAACATGTCATGTGAACCTGTTGGAGGAGTTTGTGAGGCAACCACCTGAGCAGCCTACTGTCCCTGCGTTGGTCTGCAGCGGCCAAGGTGGAGAAGGAGAGGGGGGCAGTAGGGCACAGGTGGAGGAGAGTAGGGATTGTCATGTCTCGGCGGAGCAGTGGGCGGGGGACCCGAGTCTGGTGGCTGTGGAAGCGCTAGAGCACCTGCCTGAGCAGCAGTGTGCAGCGCTCCAGCACCAGCTCGGTTCATACCCCACTGGTCGTGCCGAGCCCCTGAGCCTCACAACTCGGGCGGTGCAAGATGTTCCGCGGGCAGGTCACGTGAATGTTGAAAGACCGTTAGCCTCGTTGTTTCGGTGGTTCAAGGTGGGCGACGAGGCTTTGGCATGGTTGCCAGGTCAGGGTCGACCCATGGCTGCCAAGGGTGGTGGTCAAAAGGAGGACTTTGAGCAGATTGGTGAGGTTGGCTGTGGCATAGAAGTGCCCAGTCGTGGCATAGCCTCCCAATGCTGCTCTAGTCAATTGCAACAGCCCTACCATAGACCGACTGTATCTGGCCATGTCGCTAAAAGCGGTGATGCTGCGCAGGCAGATGTAGTCGTAAGAAATGCGGGGGGGGGTGCATGTAGGGTATCGGCGGGGAAGCCTTAGCAATAGTGAACTATGGGAGTGACTGCACAGGTGGTACTGATTGTCCCTCTCATGACCTGGCTGTTCTAGGGACGAAGGTGGAGAAGGAGGGAGACTACAGGTTAGAAGCTGCGGTCTCGGCTGGGTTGTGGGAGGGCACTAGGCATGTTGTTCGTGGAGACAGTGCAAGGCAGTTGTTTACTAGGCTATGGCAGTACTTTCGCATGTTTGTTCATTCTCCAGGCCTGATGTACGAAGTAGAATCCGACATGGAGGCTGGAGACAGTGCAAGGTTCAAATTGGCTCCCTACCGTATAAATCCTGCTCGACAGCCTGTGGTGCAAGCAGAGCTGGATTACGTGTTGACGAAGGGTCTGAGGGATAAGGAATGTTGTGAGTGGTCGTTGCCTGTAACTTTGCAACCGGTGTTAAGTGGCAAGATCAGTGAGTGTGTTGATTGTGAGAGTGTGTGTGCATTATCCCTGACAGACCCCTATACCTTATCGAGAGTTGACGACACCATAGACCGCCTCGGGGCTGCATCGCCTATCACGAAGGTAGAACTAGTGAAAGGTTATTGGCAGGCCCCGTTGCCGGAAAGAGCGAAGAGAAATGCCAGTCTTGTGATGAACTGGGCAGTTTATCAGTGCCAGGTGTTGTTTTGCTGCCGGGACACAAGTTGGATGTATGGCATGCTAAGGGCACTGATAATGTTTTTCTGATTGTTTGTCACGGGAGGGTTTGTTTGCAGGAGAACCCTCGCCGTTCAGTCAGTATGTGTTGAGAGTGGAGTAAAATAGGCTTGCCCCTGTAAGTGCAGCCGCCAAAAAACAAATTAAAAAAGCAAAAACCTTATAAAAACTCTTTATTTTTATAACGTGTAGAATTTTGTATAAGATGTTGTAGCAGTATCTAAGTTGAATGTTTTCGCTTATTGTCGCTAAGTTAGTTGAACTTGCTCGGTGGAGCGCAACAGTCTTTATTTATTTGTTATATATAGTGCCTTGTGTCGCAACAGTGTGTAGTACTATGCGAAGCTTTCTGTTAGATATGAAGAACTTAGTCAAGGGTCTTATATCTTGGGGGAGGTGTGACGCTCCTGTATAGTAGCCACGTGCGGGCATGCGCGCGTGTCGGCTGCCCAGCTGTTTAGAAACCGGGCCGACTTTTCCTTAGTATATATCCTACGACAATGTAACTAATGTCTGGGATATTCTTATGTTGTTTCACAGCTTAAAGCTGCCCTTATTCTTAACCAACGCATCTTAGTATATTTTATTCTCGATAGTTGATTGTTTCATTATAATATATAAGATGTAAGTCTAGTGAGAGTGGGAGGAGACGAGCGGGAGAGAGAGACCGGCTGGGGGACGTTGTTTCGCGCGGGCGTAGAGAGTCTAGCTTGGGACGAGCCTGATGTTGCCAATTTGATCGCAACGTTAGGCTTAGTTTCGACTCACGCAAGGGGTAGAGGATTTTGACCCGGCAACGGTGTTGAGTGTTGCCAAGCATGGGATGTATTTCGCATGCCTAGGGTGGGGTCCAGACAGATTCAAGACTCAGAGCTCACCTCACTGTCGTACCCTTCGGACCCCCTTGATATCTATCCCTCTCAACCCCACTTAGAAACTTTCTCTCTTACTTTGTATACCTTCCTTCCACTACTTCACCAATCTATTTAATTATCCCATCCCCTTGATAGACCTTATATCTATTATTGTATTAACAACGAGCTCTCAGATAATTTGATAGGATTTTGGGCTTTATGCAGAGATGTAATTGTTAATGAGACCTAGGAAGCTTTTTTGTTGTCTCATATTTGGTGGTTTCATGCTTGCTAGGGTGTTCTAGTGGCAGGTGAGCAGGGGCTAGACCGGAGGGGAGGCTTTTTGCGATCCTTTAAGTAAAGTCTGCTGGTGCGATTCCTGTGGACCCGCACAACTTTACTAGGATACCCGTGGGAGTCTGGGGGCATTTTCTTGTCTGTGTCCCTGTGTGTCTAGTGTTGTGTTGTGTGAGGGCCCTTGCCTAGTCCACTCAGCACTGCGCTAGCACGTCTTGCTTTTGTTTTAGGGTCGCCAGGAGAGAGTCAGATACTTGGGATCTGAGTCTCTCAAGAGAGCACCCTTTCAATTAGAGTAATTTGGCGCACAGACTTGGGAACGTCCCTAGGCTAGAGCAGGTGGCTCATCCCGGGTATCCGAAGCCTATATCCTTCCGGCTAGACCTCTGCCACCTGGCAGATTAACAGCTAGGGGTTTATCATCTATGTATGCTTGTTATTGTGCCACAGTTTTACCGTTTTTTGTGAGCATTGTGAGTCAGGGTGTGGCTTAGAGACTCTGTCCGAGCAGGCTTGCCTGACTAGGAGTGAGAAGCACACCTGTATGTGGTTATGTTGCGAGTTGCTGCCTTTATTTAATTATACCTATGCCATTATACACTGTATGGCCTATCAATAGTATTTATTCCTGCTTATGAGTTAAGAGTTCTCTAAATCCGTAACTTACTTTCTTTGCTAAGCATCAGATCCTACAGTAGCCGCATGCAGTTTAGAAACCTGCATCTTGTCTACCTGTACGATGTTTTGAGGACTGTTTGCTTTCACCTTCTTTCACGCAGGGGTGATTAGTTGTATTGATAACGTAACGATAAATGTACTTTCTTCTAGTTTGTTATTAAATTTGTTCTGCAATTTAATTCCGCTATCTATCTTTTCCTTGAAGCTTTAAGTCAACTTAATTGTGTGATCTTTTATATAGCCTGCTTGACTATCAGCAGTCTATAGTGCGTGCACCCTGTAACCGAGTCATAGGATACCTTGTTGTCCAGGCAGGACTCTTGACGGTTTAGGGTGGTTTGTTGCCTGGGTTTATAGATAAGGGTTGGATCTAGCGTTTTCCGTTGTTACTTGTTGCCGCATACCTAGTCCAATAGAAAGAGCCCAGTGTTTATATATCCCAGGACGTAACAACTGCATGTACAGTTATGCTCAGGAATGAAGAGTAATCGAGCAATACGAAAAGTTATAGGAGCCAAATGTTACATATCGTACTATTGTGACCACGCATACCTGACCAAACACTCATGTTATAAAAGAGTGAGGTTAAAGAAAATGAATGACATACACAGACATACATACACACACATAAGCCTCTCATTTCCATGCTTATGTAAGGTAAATAAAATAAGCGTGACAAAGGGAGACGTGTGTGTGTGTGTGTGTGTGTGAAGTGAAGCTTCCTTAACCATTGCTCATTGTCTCAATTATAACGTCATCGACTATTACTGACAATACTGGTGTGTAACAGTTGTACTGTACAAATAATAGGTTATATATTTGTAAAACAGGCATGATATCATGTCCACGCCGATAATTCGATATTTGAGCAGATTCGAGTGGAATCCGAAGCTTCATAAAACGCCTCAAATATGTTTTCAAAACTCTATTACATCACTTGGTGGGAAATATACAGTATTTGTTTAAATTAATCTTCTTATTCCACTGTAATGACCATGTACAGTCACGAGCATAAATACTGGACACCAACCAAATAATTTTCGCCCCTTTGTCTCCAAAAGTATTGCAAAACTTTGTATTCAAACTCTTTCTGTATTTCATTCTAGCTACCATCAAACGATTTTATTCAGCTAAGTATAAACCCCTAGTGATGAGGGAGTTGACCTTATCTGGTTAATGTCGCAGCATTTATGCTCGTGACTGTACAGCAGTGGTAATTAATTCTTATCGATTTAGAAGTGTCGAACAGATAAAAAGAATCTCTGAAATTCAAATACCCAGTATAAATTAGTTAACCTCTCCGCGGCGCACAGGGGGTTTTCTACAGGGTAAGACTGTGCGCACCTATGATGATTTTGGGACCTATTGCCAATTTCGATAAAAAGTACATCATCGTGTAGGGAATGTTTGCGTGCATCGGCCCATATATATTTGACCCCCCAAAAAATGTCTGGTGGGGGTGGGGGAACGGTCCGTAGTTGAAAAATGTGGAGCGAATGGCACCGCGCTGCTAGATTGTCATCGAGCGGCGAGATTTCCCTGCCGAATTTTCACGCGCCCAGGGGATAGAAGGAGAGGGAGGAGGGGGTGGGTTACCGCGTATTATCACGTATATCTCCTTTTTTGAGCCCTTTTAGCCTATGTAGAGTATGTATACGTGTGTAGGCCACCCATATAACAATGAATATGCCTCATAGTGACCAAAAATTGCAATATATAAGGGAATTATAAGAAAATTTTTAGGCGGGAATGAAGATGTGTTGGAGGTTTGGCGGCAATTTATGAGCTGAGAGTGTGGTTTACGCCATACATATCACTTATATCTTGTACGTAGAGCACTGTCATGCTATAATACAGACTTGTACGTATGTATACGTGCCATATATCAAAATATATACCGCATATAGACCAATTCATGCGATATTTACGCACATTATCAATGAGTTTCTATGCGTGAACCAAGGTGTGAGTGAGTTGTGCTGGGAATGAAAGGGGGAGAGGGTGTGTTACGCCATAAATATCACGTAAATCTTGTATTTAGAGCACTGTCATGCTATAATAAAGACGTGTACGTATGTAGGCGTCCCATATAACAAGGAATATACCGCATATTGCCCAATTGATGCGATATTTACGCAAATTGTGAATGTGTTTCTAGCAGACGGAAGCCTGAAAGGGTGGGTGGGGGTGGCTGGGTAGGAGGGAGGCTAGCAGGGAGGGAGTGAGTGAGTCGTGGAGAGAAGGAAGGCAGGCAGACCTCTAGATAGATAGCCAGCTGTGTGACAATTGTGGAGGCGCCCGAGGCGTATTGATGTCTTGGGATTTTGAACCTTATGTCTACCAGGTGTCTGGTGTTTGTTGCCACCAAGAGTTTTACAATATCATGAGTCAGGAATGGAGAGAGAGAGAGAGAGATAGAAACTGAGACATGCGTATGTCGTACGTATAAATGGACTTCAGAATTGCATTTTTATGCAAGCAGACATTGCATTTTAGACACATGTGAAGTACCACAGAAACATGTAGGCCATTGACTGTAAATAAAGTACTATATTATAGACCACCAGCGACGGTGGTCAGTAAACACAGGCAGATTGCCTTTTGTGATAAAGGGCTAAATATAGAATGGTGTCTCCTTACACTTGCGAAAGGGTAGATTGCCACCAGAGAAACGTTTACTTATTTATTTCCAAGTAATATGCAATCTAAATGTATATTCGAGACCTACTGCAATTATTTGTATGACAGTCATGACTATGTATAATCCAATATACGCGCGTAGGCGAGACATAAGAAAGCTGGTTGAGCAATTATCGACACCCACACAGTTATTATTCATTTTTATTTACAATATTATACAATACAAATGTATTTGTGAAGAGTATTTTATCCATTATTGTATTTATACAAATTTTGTTCCCAGACAGAGCTGCTGTTGCTGGTGTAGCTGGGGCATAAAGGAGCGGCAAGGGTCACCACTTGACCGTGTGAAAATGAGTGGAGTCGCACTGAGAGGGGCAATTTTGCCGAGTGTTTGGGCAATTTTTGACAGAATAAAGTTATATAATTACTAATTCTTGACAGAGACAAACTTTTATAAACCTTGACATGATATAATTGATAATCCCATCAATTTACAAACGTAAATTGGTGGGATAATTCATTTTTTTTGTATATTGTCATTTCGATTGTAGACACGAAGTTTTGAGTGATATTTGGTATGAGCTCCTGTGGCATGGTTGGTAAGGTCGCGGACTGGAAAACTCAAAGTGTGGTAGGGTTGTGTGATCGAATCCAGGAGGGGGTTATGGGGAAGGTTTTATATTGTCTAGAACATTTTTGATAACAATTTTTTTTTACAAGATCATGCCATTGTATTCAAACAATATGAAATATTCATAGAATATATCATATTGTAAGAATACAATGACATGACCTTGTTTTTTTTTTGTTTTTTTTTATTATCTTAGTAGGTTTGACAGGATTTGTTGAAACATATTTATTTTTGTACAATTCATTTGAGGTAAGAAAATAATTATATACACATTACTTTGGCTAATAACAAACATATATATTGATATACTAAAAAAATAAGGCATATTACATGTAAATCTTTGAAACTTATAAACTAAATAATGAAACATACAATTATATAATGTAAAAGCTATATCACAGGGACATCTTTGGAACTTATACATTATATAATATATATGTTACATTATGAGGTAGCGTGATCAATTAGGTCAGGTCAGGTAAGGTAGGGCGCGAGTCCAGGGCAGGGCGTGGCAGGGGGCGAGTCCAGGCAGGGCAGGGGGTGAGTCCAGGGCAGGGCACGGGGCGAGTCCAGGGCAGGGCAGGGCAGGGCGACACTTAATAATTCTTGAAGGTGTGGTAGTCCCTGAAGCAGTCACCCAGGCAGAGTGGAACTTTGCACTCGGCGCACATTGAGGTGACTCTTTTCGTGACATGGGGTTTCCTGACACTGCTGCTGCAGACGGTGCACTGCGCCTGCCTGCGACGTGTGCCAAGCATCTCAGTGTTGATTGAGTAGTGTCTTTCGACACCCAGCTGGATGCGGTCAGGAACGTGATCCCCACGCCATGCCATACGTCTGTGAGTGGTGGTGCCATACTTCTCCAGGAGTTGGTATGAGACGTTGTAAACGAACTCCCGGAATTTCAGCTTCTGGTTTGGGGCCATATCCTTTTTCACCAACCACAAGTTGTAGGCGTTGAGCATCGTGATATCAACTAGGTGGAGGAAGTGCTTGTGATACCACTTCACAGTCTTCCTCAGACACTCAACGCCTGACAGCTGACAGTCAGACTTGTCCACCATGCGCATGTTCTTGGTATAGTCCACTACCATGTCGGGCTTATAGATGGTCTTCCTGGTTCGGTAGTGGATTTTGCCAGAATCCACCTGGGCACCTGTGTGGATGGTGGAAAGAAGGTGGACGTCTCGCTTATCCTTCCACTTCAGGGCTATCAGTTTCCCACACTTCTCGAGCTACTTGAATTTCTGCCCCTTTCGTCGCCTTCTTCGCACATGCCTCTCACGGTGTTCCTGGGCCAGGTCGTCTTCTGAAGGTGTGTCACTGGAGGAGGCATCTGTGAGAGGAATGACATCACCTGTGAACTTTGGCATAAACTTTCTTGTCTTTCTGACAGTCCCACATGACCCCGTTTGGTTGTCATGAAGAAACTGGCAGAGAGCAGGAGAAGTATACCAGTTGTCGGTGTAGATGATGTGGCCTTTGCCCAGGTAAGGTGCCAACATTTTACTGACGATGGCACCTGACATGCCCATGGGGTCATTGGCAGCGGCTTTCGGTATGTTAATGTCAGTGCCTGTGTACACGATCATGTCAAGCACTATTCCAGTTTCGCAGTCACACAAAACGAAGAGCTTGATTCCGAACCTATGCCTTTTCAAGGGGATATACTGCTTGAAAACAAGACGTCCTTTGAAGAGCACGAGCGACTCATCAATCACCAAATTGAGGAAGGGGTAAAAGTATTTCCTATACCTCTCCAACAACATGGTGAACACATCCCGAACTGTCCATATCCTGTCAATCCTGTTAGGATTTTCGTTGTCTGTAAAGTGCATAAATCTTAGCAGCAACAAAATCTGTCACGAGTCATGAACTTATTGAAAGTTGGGGTGGCGATGAGTGGGTCGTGCTTCCAATAGTGTTGCAACACATGCTTCTTGATCAGAGGCATGAGGAACAACAAGGCAAAGAACGTCATAAATTCTTCCACAGTCGTATCCACCCAGCCTCGTATTCTCGCTTTTGGAGAAAGGACGTCCAATCTGCCAAACACCCACCTGCCGTTTGTTTGGGCAACGATGTACGTCATTACCTCCATATCGAAAAAAGCGAGGAAGAAGTCGCTTTCGTTCGCTTGATCGTCACAGGGCCAGTCGTCAGTTGTTCCTGACGTCCCAGGATTGAACTGGGGCACGTCAGGTACAAAATTGACCCCGTCAGACCAATCGAACGAAGGCAGCTCAGGGATCGGAATGTCGTGTGCGTCTGCTTCATCGTCTGAAATATCGCTTCCATGGTCGCGATACAGCACTGCATCATCATCACCCTCCTCTTCACTTGACAGACGATGCCCTTCCTCATTCTCGTCACCGACGTCGGACTCACTCCCACTGTCCACTCCCAAATCCCCCCACCCTTGGTCCCGTGCTAGGGCTTCGTCGTCGAAACCCGGGCTGCCAATGTCCTGCGAATCACCATCAAACAGCAGGGCGGCATACTTTGATGGTGTCAGAGTTTTCCGGGTCACTTTTGCACGTGCGGGAGTCTTATGGACAGGGACAGCAGAGGCGGTGGCAGGGGCGGCGGCAGGGGCAGCAGTGGTGCGTGGCCTTGATGGCAAGATGATGGTGGTGCCTGTCGCCCTTCTCTCTGTTCCTTGGGCAGGGGCAACAGGGGCAGCAGGGGCAGTAGGGGCACCGGGGCAGCAGGGGCAGTAGGGGCAGCAGGGCCGGCAGGGACACCAGGGCCAGCAGTCGCTTTCCCTCTCCCTTTTCCCCTCTCCTTCCCCTTCCCTGTTCCTTGGGCAGGGGCGGCAGGGGTGGCAGGGCGGCAGGGGCGGCAGGGGCAGCAGGGGCGGCAGGGGCAGCAGGGGCGGCAGGGGCAGCCGGGCCAGGGGCGGCTGGTGGTGGTGGTGGTGGTAGGGGCACTGTGGCTGGCGTACGGGTTCTCTTCCCTACGCCCGTGCCTTTAATTTTTCCTGCCCCCGCAGGTTCTGCAGCCCTAGGGCGGCCTCCTGCGTCGCTGGTACCGGTGGTAGGGGTGGCAGTGGTGGCAGTGGTGGTGGTAGTGGTTGTTGCAGTGGTGGCAGTGGTGGTGGTAGTGGTTGTTGCAGTGGCCTGGGTCGTGGTGGCAGTGTCCCAAAACACCAATGACCTCTGTACCTTTCTCGTGCTTGCACGTGTTTTTCGTGCTTTGGGTGCAGGTGTTTCGTCCTCCGAGCTGTAGGGCGTGTCGTACTGGTAGGTAGGGTCTTTAGCAGCCACCCTCTGCCTTCCACGGCGGCTAACACCACCAGAAGGAGGGCTGGTTGTGTCATCAGGGAGCGAGCGTGAGGGACGTGTGGGCTCCATGACTAGTGCGTGGTTACTGGCGCGGTGGTGCTTGCACGAGTGATTAGATTATTATACCATAATTTCTAAATATTATATCCGTAGTAGGTTCGCCTCCAGGGTATCGAGTCTTGTATATGAATAGAAAGATAAGAGCCAGAGTCGTATATAATAAACGTCAAAATGTATACGACTCTGGCTCTTATCCTTCTATTCATATAGAAGATTCGATACCCTGGCGAACCTACTACGGATATAATATTTAGAAATGATGGTATAGAACAGTTGACGGCGTACAGGAGACTGGAGACTGAACACTATAAGGTTGGCAAGCTTAACCTTCACTTAGTGTTTCTCTCTACATGTATCACCTACGAGCAAGTGCCCAAATTCCTTAATTTCAAAGTTTATCGTAATGACTTTGGAAATACTAGTCATTACAAATCATGCCAGTCACATTTACTTAAAAGAGAAGTCACTTTGCAAAAAAGAAAACTAAATAATGTGAGGAATAATTTCGAAAATCTTAAGGATCACCTCAAAACTCAGTCAGTCTAATTGATTATTGGTTTTTCATGAGCAAAATTGAATGTCACACAAATAATCTTAGTAAAAGAGTTGAAAACACTCATGCTAAAAAGTTGAAGGACTTAGGTGTAAATCCCATAAACTGGAATGAAGATTGTGTGTATAATTTTTCAGATAAGGCTCTGTCTGCTAAGGAAAAACGGCTATTATCATTAGGACTTGTTTATGTGTACCGGTATTTAAACCACTGCTTAGCTACGGAAAAATTGTGTAACAGTCTCATCCAAAGCCACAATGCAGGTCTTTCTAGAAATAATATTAATACCATCACAAAAACTGTTCAGGAACAATGTAAGTTAAAATTAGACCAGACCAAGAAAAATCAGATAAGTTCTCCAGTGTTTTGTGAAGAGGATTTGGAAGTACTAAGAAGATTAGGCAAAGATGACTGTTATTGTGTGTAGACCAGATACAGGGAGAGGAGTGGTAATATTAAATAGAACTGATTATTTAGCCAAGATGAATGTTATTTTGTCTGATCAAACAAAATTCAAGAAAGTAACGGGAGAAATTCATAATGTCATTTCAAGGCTAGAGGATAAACTCAATCGACTGCTAAGGCCAATAAAGGATCAAATCGGTAACGAAATTTATGAAACTCTATATGCTTCTGGATCTGTACCGGGATTGCTCTATGGATTGCCCAAGATTCATACGGATGGTACGCCCTTAAGGCCAATAATTCGGCAATTAATACTGCAGGATATAACTTGTCAAAATGTCTAATTCAAATCATTAATCCTCTCACAAAGAATAGATATTCTATAGATAATTCTACAAGTTTTGTAAAAGAGATGCAAACATTACAGTTACCAGATAATTTCGTTATGGCAAGCCTTGATGTGCAATCTTTATTCACTAACGTTCCCCTAACTGAAACTACAAGTATAATTTTTGATAACTACCTTCCTCATGATTTTTACGGGATTAACAAAACTACAGTAAAGCAACTCTTGAATTTTGCAACCTCAGAATCGGTATTCATGTTTGATGGAAAATTGTATAATCCAGTTGATGGTATAGGTATGGGTTCATGGTTAGGTCCAGTCTATGCGGGTGCCTTTATGTGTCAGAGTGAACATAAATGGTTAGACTAATGTCCAGTTGATGGTATAGGTATGGGTTCATGGTTAGGTCCAGTCTATGCGGGTGCCTTTATGTGTCAGAGTGAACATAAATGGTTAGACTAATGTCCAGTTGATGGTATAGGTATGGGTTCATGGTTAGGTCCAGTCTATGCGGGTGCCTTTATGTGTCAGAGTGAACATAAATGGTTAGACTAATGTCCAGTTGATTTGAAGCTTATATTTTATAAAAGATATGTAGATGATTTGTTTTTAATTTTTGAAAAGTCTGAAAGTATAGAGAAATTCCTAGAGTACTTTACTAATAAACATCCTAACATAAAGTTTACGTGTGAAATTGAAAGGGACAATTGTTTACCCTACCTAGATATTTTAATAACGAAAACTGAACAAGGACTAACAACAAATGTGTACCGTAAGCCAACGCATACAAATTTAGAAATAAATTGGTTCAATTTTTGTCCCATGATTTACAAGACAAACTCGATTAAAACACTTCTGAATAGAGCATACAACTTATGTTCGACTTATCTGCTTTTAGATCTAGAAATTAAAACTCTGAACAACATTTTTGTAAATAATAACTATTGCTCAAACCTTTTTCACAAAATTGGCAAGTCCTTTCTTTCATCTAAATACAGCAATGAAAGTGTCATGAATAATGTTCCAAAACTGAAGAAATACATCAAATTGCCATTTTACGGAAAACCGAGCTATGAGCTAAGAAAACTACTAAGCAAGATTTTAAGTTTCAATTTCCCTGCTATTAATTATCACATAGTTTTCACAAATGAAATAAAAATGCAATTTGTTTTCAAAATTAAGGATACTCTTCCCGATTCAGTATGTTCCAATATTGTTTACAAATTTGAATGTCCTCACTACCCTGTGAGGTATATCGGTTGCTCTTCACGAGCCTTCAGATCAAGAATATTGGATCATATGGGAAAGAGTATTCGAACAGGTCAAACTCTACAGAAACAGCAGTTTTCTGCTATTAGAAATCACGCTCGGGAGTCAGATCACCGATTCAGTGAACATAATTTTAAAATAATTTCAAAGTTCATGAACAAGACTGATGCTTTCATTGCTGAGCGATACTATATCAATAAGTATGAACTTGAATTAAATACATAGGTAAATATTAATAGTTAGTCCAAATTTTGTCGGCAGTTGTTCATCATTAGTGGGTTAGGATTTCAATATTTGGTTTTGTTTCTTTTAATCATGTGCAAAGTGTTCACTCATTTGGTTTAATATAGTAGTTAGTAACTCTTGTGTAATGTATAAATAGTGTTTGTTTGTGTATTTTGGTTAGTGTCGCGGTAGTAAGCGGTCTGTCAACAATGTAAATGCTCTGAGAATGTGTGTCTATTAGTGTTATATATTGGTGTTTCATAAAAACTATCAATTTCTATTTATAGTTAAATATTCTACATATAGTAGCCTAATTGTTCAATATATTGTCTTTCTTATTTACATATTATATTTCTTACATAATCATTGCCATAATTATCTTGTGTTCAGTAAGTGTCATATAACTGCGATTTTTGTATTGGATATAATGATCCTATATTTTTACAAATTTTACAAATATGTTTTTTACTTTCTTTTAGGATCGATATATACACGCCTGAAGATGGATGTAGGTACATCCGAAAATGTGCAATAAACGTCAAAATGTATACGACTATGGCTCTTATTCTTCTATTCATATATATATATATATATACTGTATAAGTGGCGGAGTGGTCTTGCCACTGGACTGGTAATCCAATGGACCCGGGTTCGAATCCCAATATGTCAATGGGAAGATATTATTGGGATGGAATTTGTGCTGTACCTAGTTTCAGTGCATTTCCACAGCACACCAAAATGCCAAAACAAAAATACCCTCAGTGTTCCCTGATTAAAATAGCATTGTATGAATATTCCCATATTCAAAATGTGCTACAGGGGGCAATGCCTAGTGAGTTAATTGCTCAATAGGTGGTGTTCTGAGAGTGAGGGTCCGATTCTGGGGGATAAGACGGTGCAGCGCAGAGGCGAAACGGATTCAGAAATGGGGTTTCTTCGAGCCATGAATGGGTGCTTCGCATGTCTCATTCCCTAGACTGGAACAAGAGCTCACAGGCCTCACCGTGTTCAGCGGTGGAGTGTACAGGCTCTTAGCCTATGCCAGAGAGGGAGTAGTTGGAATATAGAAGAAAAAAAAAATATATATATACAGTATATACAGTATATAATCATATAATGTTTATATATATGTATATATATATATATATATATATAGAGAGAGAGAGAGAGAGTTGGGTGTTAATGTACAGCACTATAGATGGGCTGCTACACAAGGGTCTCGCTAAGAACCATTCACCAGGCTTTTCATAACCTTAGCTTACCACCACAAAGGCAGGTTGCAGGCTTTTGTTGAAGGTTTAGGTTTGTTTGTGTATGTTAGAGAGAGAGAGAGAGACTGGTTGTGGTGGTGGTGTGTGTGTGTGTGTTTAATGTTGTTATACTCAGTTGTATGTAAAATGCTAGAAACGGTCATAAGAGACAGACTCGTAAATCACTTAGAGGAAAATAACATACTTAAAGATACTCAACACGGCTTTCATAAAAAACGTTCCTGTTTAACAAACCTCTTAGACTTCTTCCACGATATCCTCAACCTCTACGATGAGAGTAAAGCTGTAGATATTATATATACCTTGAATTTCAAAAGGCCTTTGACAAAGTTCCCCAAAAACGTTTACTGCTAAAACTAAAAGCGCATGGAATACAAGACGGTGTGTTGAAATGGATAGAAAATTGGCTCAGCGACAGAAAGCAAAGAGTAGTCATAAACGGTAAGGCATCTAAATGGACCAATGTAAGTAGCGGGGTACCCCAGGGATCGGTACTAGGACCAATTCTCTTTCTAATTTACATCAACGACATAGATGAGGGTCTCACCTGTACAATCTCAAAATTTGCTGACGATACAAAAATTGCAAACTCTCAAAAGATCAAGTTGACGATATGCAACACAATCTAGATAAATTGTCACATTGGGCTCAAATTTGGCAAATGAGTTTCAATGCGGATAAATGTAAAGTACTACATATCGGATACCTAAATGAGAAAGCAAACTATTCGATGAATGGCACTCAGCTTAAGAATGTAAACAGAGAAACCGATCTGGGAGTAACAATATCGAGTAACCTAAAACCGAGTCAACAATGTTCAGAAGTTGTTAAGAAGGCAAACAAAATAATTGGCTTTATAGGCAGGTCATTTGAGCATAAATCCAAAGACGTTATCCTAACCTTTTACAATTCCTTAGTCCGCCCTCTTCTGGAGTACTGCGTTCAATGCTGGTGCCCTTATTACCAAAAAGACATAAACAAGCTAGAACGAGTTCAACGTAGAGTTACCAAAATGATACCTAGCCTAAAGAACAAACCATACGAAGAGCGTCTTAGATAATTAAATCTATTTCCTTTAACCCAGCGCAGATTAAGAGGTGACTTAATTCAAGTGTTCAAAATCATCAAAGGCATCGACAATATGACTGTAGTAAGTACTTCACTATCGACCAATCTAATTACACGCGGGGAAACGGTTGCAAAATTATTGGTAAATCTTTTAACTCCCACGAATCTAAGAATTTCTTCTTCAATCAAGTTGTCAACTTGTGGAATGGGCTTCCCCGAGACGTTATAGACTGCAGCACTGTTGATTCATTTAAACTCCGCCTAGACAAATATCTCGCATCAAACCCGCGACTGACTGCGTTTGTAAATGAATAACTTTATTTTATCCTCCCCTCTGTTACTAACCCATCTGTCCCCTACTAACTTCCTAGTACTGCCACGGACATTAGTTTCATGGCAGTAGTTCCCTTTCCAATGTTCCCTTACCCACTCTAAACCACTGTTTGGACACTTGATCCTCAGTGTTTTGGAGGACAAGCAGCCTAGAAGGGTCACTAGACCTGTTGTTGCTTGATTTCCTTTGTACTCCTTTGTACTGTACTATGGTATGCTGTAAATACTAAAACTTCCAAAATTGTCTCTTAAATATTTTGATTAATGTAGTATATGGATCAGTATTGTAATTAATGTAGTATATGGATCAGTATTGTAATGTAGTATATGGATCAGTATTGTAATGTAGTATATGGATCAGTATTGTAATGTAGTATATGGATCAGTATTGTAATTAATGTAGTATATGGATCAGTATTGTAATTAATGTAGTATATGGATCAGTATTGTAATTAATGTAGTATATGGATCAGTATTGTAATGTAGTATATGGATCAGTATTGTAATGTAGTATATGGATCAGTATTGTAATTAATGTAGTATATGGATCAGTATTGTAATTGATGTAGTATATGGATCAGTATTGTAATTAATGTAGTATATGGATCAGTATTGTAATGTAGTATATGGATCAGTATTGTAATGTAGTATATGGATCAGTATTGTAATTAATGTAGTATATGGATCAGTATTGTAATTAATGTAGTATATGGATCAGTATTGTAATTAATGTAGTATATGGATCAGTATTGTAATTGTATTTTGTTTTCTATGTGAATGAGGGAGACAAAAGGCAAAGCTACCTGTGGCGAGTGCCTACCCCAGAGTTGAAAGAGTGACAGGGCCACATCAAGGAATGTTCGAGCCAAAATGCCTGGACACAGAGAGTTTAAAGCAATTCAAGTCATACGATGCCGGAAAATGGATTCAGGGAGATAGTTCCAGAGCTCAGCTGTTGAATAGAAAAAACAATGGAATATCGTTTCACTCCTGGGCTGGAGAGTTGGCACAGAGTAGGGGTGGGATTGTGTTGCAAGACCGGCGATACATACTCTCCATAGAGGAGGTATTCTCTTAAAGAGCTCTGATGAACACTGATGATTGTACTAGTGGTAGAATAGCGAGAGAGATTTTTTTTTTTTTTTTTTTTTTAAGAGACAATGAACGGAGGAAGGAAAAACACAGATAAAACAAAAAGGTCCATGTGCCTAAAGGCATCCTCCATTCATAAAATGTTTGTAACAACTGGATTTAAACATTTGTAGATTGTAAGTTTGTGGAAAGCAATTCGAGGGAAGTGAATTCCAAAGAGTAGTAGCTCTGGGGATAATTGAATTCTGATAAGCAGAAGTTCTGCATTGTGGAGGAGAAAGTGTAAATTCATGGGCGCTCTCAGCTGCCCTAGTTCTACGGGGAAAGATGTGGAGAGGCGGCACAATTGAAGCAAGTTCCTCGGAACAATTGCTGTGAAAATATCTGTAGAATAATGCAAGGGATGCAACGTTTCTTCGTATGGATAATGTAGGAAGGTCCTGTGTGATTGCAGGGTTATTGATTAATCTAATAGCTTTATTTTGAATTTTGTCCAACTGCCTCAATGCAACCACTCCACTTCCACCCCAGAGAGGTGAACAGTAATCCATTCCAGATGCAACATTGCGTCGAAGTGAAGGAGATTGCAGAGAGTAGCTGAGTGGATGTTAGTTAATGAGACAAAAGGTTTTCTTTTCTACTTTGTTTAGAAGTGTGAGAGAGGATCCTCCCCACACATGCGAAACATACTCAATACATGGACGCACTGTGCCTCTGTACAGAC
Organism: Paralithodes platypus; assembly: GCA_032716605.1. Classification (NCBI taxonomy): domain Eukaryota; kingdom Metazoa; phylum Arthropoda; class Malacostraca; order Decapoda; family Lithodidae; genus Paralithodes; species Paralithodes platypus. The sequence goes on from CM064529.1 coordinate 42,965,716, forward strand.
CAAGAAGCTGTGCAAGGGTAAAGAACCACCGGAGGTGGTTGAGCACACCTACCTTCTGTGAAGTTTTGTTTAGCAAGAGTGGTAATATGGTGTTTCCAAGAGAGATCAGAAGAAACAGAAACACTGAGAATACAGAGAGAAGATGAAGATTAATTTGTGTATTGTTGAAGTATAAGGGATAGACCTGTGGGAGTTCTTGACGGGTAGATACATATATTATATATTGTGTTCTGATATACTGCAAATACTGTACTAACACGTCTTCTATAATAGTCCCTGTTTGTACTGTACATAAATTATTTATTATAGGATAATATTGTTTGGACACTAATTACCTAGAGAGTGTCAGTAACATTGTTAATATACTATAAACCTCTGCATGATCTGTGTGGAGGGACAGGTACGTTTCACCTATCTGTATAAGTAATTTGACTATTACCTATTTTGAGATCATATTGCTAGACCAGAATAGTGTTTGCTAGGATATATTTATTATACCCCACCTGCCCATACAGTTTATCTAGAGTCTATACCAACACCTTACAGCTAACCTAGAAGCATTGAATGACACCGTTACTGATCGTTCAGGTTACCTAGACTACCTCCTACTACCCCCCCTTACTTAATCTATTAGCTAAACTAGATTGCTGAATACCCTAAGTTTGATGGTTTAGCTAACCGTATTATACACCATACAATATTATGGGTATGAAAGGGGTAATCAATATGTTCATAATGATCTACCTATTTAAAAGTATATTGGTGATGATAACCCGATTCTATACAACGCTTGAAAGGGATATCACCATGACTATACCCAATTATTTGATATATCTGTTTCATATCCTTTTTATAGAATTATTGTTTGACAGTGTAGTTAACCTGTAAACCTTTCCACTTAACCAGATCTAATAGCAAATCCGACAACCTTCCCGCACCACACCTTACCTCATAATTATCTCTCTTAATCGAGGCAGGAACATTCTACACGTCCGTCTGGGCATGCTTTGTCTAGTAGGGAACCAGGAAATCTCACTTATAAATGATAGTATATTTTCACCTGGCAAAAAGTGTTGCTCCTCTTGATAATGCCAATTTTTCATAATTAGCAACATAATTTGATACAAAACCTTAATAACAACTGAGTAGATACAACATCTTTATATCTGAGTAATCAATGAGGAAACATGGCAATTTACCTACAGCTATAACGAAATAAAATACCATAGTTGATATACCTTACCTGATCTTGTAGTTAATGTTGAATTGCTGCCAGCACCAAACCGCACATCACAGCTAACCTAAATCAGGAAGGAATATTGTACTTGTTTGACTGTGAAATATTTAGTGTGGGGGAAGAGTTCAGACCTCAGTTGAATTTATTGTTAACCTAGGAACACGATTTCTTTGTCATAGAGTAATGAAAGCGTCTTGTAGCTAATCTAGGATCCCTTCCGCCAATATTCCTGTCATGCTCTGACAAATAACTTTGAATAATTCTATATGATAGTCATTATGAATTAACAACTATTATAGCTGAAATGACGGGGTTGAATGAAGCGGGGTTGAATAAGACTTGTCGGATTGTTAGCCTACAGGAGAATAGGAAGGAGAGAAGAAGAAACCAGCAACAGAAATGTAATTACATACCAACTTCCCATGCTTTAGAGGGACACAGAACAGAGGAGTTCCCCATACTACCAGGTCATTCCCGTTCTCTAAACACCAGGAAGCTAGGTCAGTCACCCATGCAAAAGAGTGTGAGAATTTGGGCCAATCAACATCGAGCTTTCAAACCATCTCCACCTATCACCAGCCTTCATTCGACCAGCTGCCAGACTTGCAGTACAACGAGCAAATACTAATGCAAGTTAAACATCAGAGACCGGAATGCTATCGAGATAGGTGGGGATACTAGGACCTTCATTGCAGTACCGTTCCGGAGCACTCTACATCACCCCGAGAACATAGTGAAGAACAGAGTTATCAACTGCATCACCAATAACCCCTAGTTATCACAGAATCACAGGAGTTACCATTATATCCTCCCTAGACTTCGTAACCCCCACAGGATTATTAAATAAAATACTGAAAATGATTGTGTACAAACTGATAACCACAATGTATTTTTAAACTAAGTATTACCTTCGCAAATTACATCACAACCATTCACTATATCCTTTTAGCATTGAGTTACTACAAGTTAAAGCTAAGAAATAACTTGAACATAGTCTCACTGAAATTGAAGGAAGTAAGCACCTCTACCTAAGTAATACTCTTAAGGCTGAAAAGCACGGAGCATATAACTGAAGTAGAAACTGCCTCCCCCTCCCCCTCGGGACTACAGCGAGCCCTGCTGTGTTCCCTCTGATGCCAGGATATTGGATTCCTGCTCATGAGAGGCAGTTCCCCCTGAAGTCCAGACAAGCCGAATCTACGATTCACGTCGGCCAGACTTACTCTCGACCCTACCCTCCTAACCTAACCTAAGTGTCTCTGGGTGTCTTACGTTGTGATTATTGTTGTGAAGGTAAAGTATATATGCGAGTATTCCAGTGCTAATTTCTATGTAGATCTGTGCCCTAGATCGTTATTTATTGCGTTTTGTATTAATCCTTCAGAAGCCATATTAATTGTTGAATCGATCTGTGTCTAGGATCTAGTGTTAACTCATGTCTAACCTCTTGTAAATCGTACTATGCATACGTTACATACTTGTGTTAATTAATATAATAGCCGAATACTCACGATTTTCCTTGTGTATGTCCATTCTATTATGTATGTAACAAGTTGAAGTTGAAGTGTATACCGTGTATTTATTCCCTATTCAAATCTAACTTTTATATAGAACCTACGCTCAACTTCATATTTACTTAAACTCAGACTGTCATTCCTTAGAAGAATTATTATTGATTATAATCATAATTTAAATCTAATTTCTTTGAGAAACCCTATTTTACGCCATGTCATATCGTTCGTTAACTTGTTTATATTATAAATAACTTATTTGTTTATTCTATTATGAAATAGCTAATTTCGATCCATCTCGTCTAGGAATTCTAGTTTCGTATAGATCTATTATCTAGTTATTTCACCAACTCGATAACAACGCCAATTCGTTCTGTATTCCTTATAGGAATCTGTTAATTCGTTCAGAACTCCTTCATACCTTATCAGGTATTTCCATCTAAGTGCAAATCTGTTGTGTATGCCCTATTTTACTATTAGTATTATTATAACTTCTAGTACACGCTATTTTATTTATGCGTTTCTTAACCTTCTAAAATCAAAATATCAATTGATTCAGGTTAGGTTGTATTCAACATTTAATTATTCTTCAGTAGATGTATATCATTAAATCTGAATTCCTCGACCCGTGAGATTATTATTACATATACAAGTTAATTAATTATATGTTCATAACATAATTTTTCTCATAATAATCTAACTACATAACTAATTGTAAAAATAATTCAGCTCCCTTAATTATCCATTGTAAATTAAAGTACTCCTCCCATTATTAAGAATAACATCGAACTAACCGCAAATACTATTTCCCGCACCTCAGTCTAAGAGATGACCTCTTGACCTACCCGGTCATCTTTATTTATGCGCGTCTTCTTTTATATTACTTGGACGCATCCCGTCTCGCACACTTGAGCGTTAACTAAACCATTCTTCGTGCAGTTAACAAAATTGTTTAATAAACAATTCCCGAGTTCAAATCAATACTGCCTGAAATTATTAGAATACTTCACGATAGATACTCAACTCTCATAGATATTATTATCAAGGGTTTATTCTATGTATATGTATGTCTATATATAAAATGCATATTTCCACAATAATACTATCCTTTAATTCATGTTCATTGTAATGTTATTCAGAGACCTTTGTGCGTTATAAATGTATTCAATTATTTACTTACTATTCCTTATAATAGCTAGGTTAAGTTTTTACCTCACGTTTCAGGTCTAGATATATTCGTGAATTTCATATCAACCGTATTATGACTAAGTATGTCTGATTCTCTTACTATTCCCAAATAATAGCTAAGTGAATCTACTGATCTCTCTCTATGCCATTTAATAAATAAGAGTATATAATTATCTGTGTGTGTTTATTGTGTTTATTACAACCTGATTGACTACATAATCGTGAATAAGAACGTCTTCGATGTGTTCCTGTTGAGGATATATTGAGTCTAAAAGTCCACAGTTGGATTTGAGAAAAGACCATAACAAAGCTAAGTTGTATTACAACTACGGCGGGTGCCCAACCCCGAAAGGGGTTGAAATAGGGGAGCTATCCCCCCCGCCAAAGGCGGCTTTCTAGGGCCTTTCCTAGCTGATGCTGAGAGGATTGGGTTCTAGTCATATGGTGATGGGCTGGTCTATCAGAGTGAGAACTGAGCGATCTCTGCCATACCCATAGCTTACTCCGACTGTTCCTTTTACTTATGTCTTTGCTAGATCTCAAGTGACGGCGTCTTTTCCGTGGATTGACCTCCCAATCTACCAAGATTGGAAGCCAAAGCGTCACATTTTTCCTTTGCCCCTCAACTTTCTCTTCATAATTGCTGAGGGGCACAGGGCCCTGGGTGGGGCTTTGGTTTCCCGGGCGTTTCCGCACCCTCCTCCGCTCCCCGCCATGGAGTGGCTTCGGTCACCCAGGCTTTATTGTGGTAGGCAGGGAGGGTTCTGTGGGGGCGCTCGGTTATGACCTTGGCCTTGCTCGGGGCCTTGGGGCTGTTCGGCCAGGCAGCTTGGGGAACAACAACAACAACAACCCGGCATAACAATAGCTAACTTAGATAATCTGCCACCACCAGCACCTTAACCTTACCTCATGGCTAATCTAATCGAGACAGAAATATACTACACGTCTGTCTGATATTATAGAGTGAAGTGGAGCACATACCAATGTTTTATATAATAAGCAACATAAACTTAATCCTTTCAAGATCCAATTATGTATCTCTTTTCTGTTTCGTGGCTATTATTATACGAATATATTCATATTAGGAACGGTAATGGATGTCAGAAGATAAATTGAGATAGTCTTTACCTATAACATGCATATACAGTAGATCCCTCCTAAAGAGGTCATAGGATTAATTGATAGTCTTTACCCTTATCATTCATAGTGACCCATCATAAACTGTATAACAGCGTCTAAAGATAGCCAAGATAAAAGGTCAAAATGCGTCATAATCTTCATATGGTTACTAATAGCTGAGTATTAAAGAAGGAAACAAAATATATATAATTATAGTTGATATACCTTACCTGATTCTATAGCTAAATTTTTGAAGAATATGAAGCATTTTGACAGTTTATTATGGCTATTATTAGACGAATATATACAGGTTAGGACAGATCTGTGGGAATTTCGAGGGTTAAAAATATCTCAATTAATCCTATGTCTTCCAGTTACCCTTCATAATCTGCTTAAAATTGACTTCTGATAGCAAGGAAATAGAACATAAATGTGTAATCGGATCTTGAAAGGGATATTACTGAATTCCTGTCACCACCATCACACTTGACTTCATATCTAGCTTAATCCAGGCAGGAATATGCTATATGTCTGTCTGTGAATAATGTGTGTGGTGGGGAGGCAGGAGGTCTCAGTTGGCCTAGAATAGATAATGGACATGGATAGCGGTTTGTATCCACTCTGCCACTAGTCATTATGGTGGCCATATTCAGACGTGCTGCACCAGTTTAGTTAACCCATTCTGTACCGGCGACGTGTTTATAATTTTATTGAAGCTATATTTAGACGATGTTGTGCAATTTAAGAGGGATATGTGGTAGTGAAAAGGGTTAAGTGAGATAGTTCGAAGCCTGTTAATTGGTGGATGCCCTTTTGAAAATGAATATTATCGTCTAATAGTACCCTTAATACAGTTAAAAGGAAGTCCCCGGTACAGGAGGGGTTAACTTGTTTAGACAACACCTCTCTCTCTCTCTCTCTCTCAATCATAAGGGATAAAATCGTATTATTCCTTGAGAACAATAACCTTATTAACAATAGCCAACACGGATTCAGAGCAAAGAGATCATGCCTAACCAATTGAATATAATTTTATGACAGCCTATACAAACTAAATGACTTCACCAAAAGCCTCGACATAGTGTATCTAGGCTTTCAAAAGGCCTTCGACAAGGTCCCACATGATAAATTATTACAGAAAATAAGAGACATAGGAATACAGGGAAAAACGTATGATTGGATTACAAAGTAGCTAAGTGAAAGCAAACAAAGAGTAGTTATCAACAGTGTGGAATTAACATGGAGCCCAGTAACTAGTGGAGTTCCCCAAGGCACAGTATTGGGACCAGTGTTGTTCATAATATATATCAATGATCTAGATAATGGCATAAATAATTGAATTTCCAAATTCGTGGATGACACGAAGATAGGTAATGCAATAATTTCCGAAAGTGATAGAATAAACCTTCGAGCTGATTTAAATATAGTCACAGAATGGTCGGAGAAGTGGAAAATGCCGTTTAATGTAAACATATGTCAGATATTGCAAATAGGTTCTAAAAACAATAAATATGAATACTACATGAATGAAGAGAAGATAAAAAATGTAACCCAAATAAAAGACTTGGGAGTGCTGATAAACGAAAACTTAAAATCTTCCAATCAATGCACAGCGGCTGCCAACAAAGCAAACAGGGCACTAAGTTTCATCAGAAGAAACTTCCACTACTACAGCAAAGACATAGTTTTGCCCTTATACAAAAGTATGGTGAGACCGCACCTCGAATACGCTGTGCAGTTTTGGTCACCTCACCTCATAAAGGATTTAAAAAAATTGGAATCTGTGCAAAGGCGAGCCACTAAGCTAATCCCTTCATTGAGAAATAAATCATATGATGAAAGACTGAGAGAACTTGATCTATTTTCACTTAAGAAACGAAGAATGAGAGGCCAATTGATAGAGTGTTTTAAAATTCTAAAAGGATTCAGTAACATTAACCTAGATAAGTTATTCAAAAAAGCCGAAGACACATCTACAAGAGGAAACAATTTAAAATTATTAGGTCGGAGAGCGAATCTAGATACAACAAAACATTTCTTCACTCACAGTGTAATTGATGAGTGGAACAAACTTCCAAATAAAGTAATAGACAGCTCCTCTATAGATACATTTAAGAAAAATATAGACTCATACCACAGAAAAATTGGTATGGAGTAGGCAGTAATTATCACTGTTATTATTTGTTCAGCTGAAGAGAGCGTTAGAAAAGAAAAAAAAGTAAATAAACAAATAAAGAATAACTATAATAAAAATCATCATTAAATATGTACAGTTGGCCAATTTAGTCCTGCGCAAAAAATGTGGTGTGTGGAGGTGTCTGGCATTGCATCCATAGTAAACAACATAGTTTTATGAATGAATCCCTCAAATCCCATGGCGTGTGAAAGACGGGACGTGATTGGGTGAGACGAGAAATATCGGGAAACTCTATTTTCTTCATTATTTGCATTACTGGAGGGTTAGTAGACGTTCCAGAATGGTGTAAGCTAATAAATGGATATGGAATGAAGAAGCTTACAGTTAGTATTAACGCCTTACGAGCTGGCCCGTCAGTAACTTCTACTACCCGCCAAGCGTTTTTTTTTTTACCCAAAACGACCTTGTTTTCGTGCTCTTTTTCATGCATAAACAAGAGCCAGAGCGTAATACAATTATGTATCCCTGAAAGGGCGTTAATTGAGCTTTCTAATGACACCAGAACCATCCTCCTACCACCACGCGTTCTCTTGCAACGATCGTGCAAGATGAGTGGAAAAATCCTATAATATGGTAATATCCTTACATTATTCCCTGTGTAGCGAAGGAGGGAGGGTGGATGTGTGTGGAGTAGACGTCAGTAGGCGCGCGGGACCCATGCCGAGCGGTCATGAGCCAATCTACGCTCCTCCCATCGCTCGTCTCTCTCTCAGAGCCATTATTGCTCAAAAATTGCACACGGACTCAAGTCGGGCCCCGCCATATAGTCCTTGGTTCTCTAGCCCGACTTAAGTCCACCCCCGCCAGACAAGGGTTAATACATAACCTATTCTTACTCAAATTTTTAGGCATGGCAGAAAAGTTGAGAGTGTCGGTGGCAGGTGGGTTGCGCTTCGTTTCACTTTAATCGAGACGGCACGGCTGGTATTAATGACCCACAGGTGAAAGGTTGTATTTAGGATGCCTGCATATTGATTGTTTGGCATATAACTATTATGGACAGTAACATTTAAAAATGTTTTTAACATGAAGTGTGTAATGTAAATGTCTGAACTTGCTTTTGTATGAAAATTATATTTTAAGAGTTATGTGGTGGCTATTCTCTTGGAACCCAATACTCAAAAAGCGCCCTGGTAATGAATGGCTTTCTCCTCAGAATGTGAGAGATCCTTCTTAATCTTTTCAAATAGAGCATGTACAAATATGTGTGTATATCCCAGCAATCGTCACACAATTTTATTCAACCAGTCAGTTAAATGATTAACTGAAATTATAATTAACCCTTTGATCCTTAGAGGTCCTTTCTAATGTTAGCAAGAACACTTAGCAGTAACATTATTAACAAAACAAAAAACATG